>CM032637.1:9842598-10158845 GCA_019097785.1 Fraxinus excelsior | reverse complement strand
CTCAAAGCGGAACTTAAATGAATCGGAGGCATCCTAGATTAGGTTTAACCTAACCCTATTGCCAAGTCAAAGTTCTAATCCAATAAAAAGAAGGTAAAAGCTGAAAATAAAATATAGTAGTAGGTTAGACCCGTCAGCGAGAATCTTCTAGAAGGAAGCAAATGTCAACAAGATGAAAATCTTCCAATGAGATGAGACACGAGGGCCGCGAAGTCGTGGTCAAAAGTTTTTATTTATAACTTAGTTTTGAAATGTGATGCACCATACAAAAATTGTGCTACAAATACGATTGCCCTTATAATTCAAAATAGAAACATAAATTACAAAAATACTCATTTTTTTGTGCACCTTCTAACATTCTCTCTTAACTTATTCACACTCCCGCCCCTCCAAATTTCTATTTGTAAGACCAATTATATACAGATTTTAACGTACATTATTCCTTCTCTTAATTATGATATTAACATGAATATTACAATTTTTGTTGTTCGAATCAACTATTGGATGTTTGTGTTCTGGTCCCATAACTTTAGATTTCTTACATTTTCATCTGTTTTTCATTCACGTCTTTCATTTCCATCAATTTACCTCGAATTTTATCTAACAAAGAAAAATAACTTCTAATTAAGCCATTAATCATCAAAATTAATTACAATTGATATACTGTATAGGGATCCGATCATCCGAATGAAGCTATATATTCCCTTTTGTCCATGTACTGTATATATAATATTTGTTTTAATTCAATTAGGTCATGTTTGATAGGTTTTATTTTCTATAGAAGTTGGAAATTATTTTCCATTTTTCAAGTTATTGCACGTTTGATTGGCCAAAAATTTCATGGAATTGGTTTTCTTTCTTAAGCCTCGTGTGACCCTTTTCTTACTTCTCCTTGAATTGGTTTTCCCACTACTTTGGTGGGAAAATGGTTTTCCCGTTTTTTTTTTTTTTTTCCAAATGGAAACAAATTTTATCCATAATTGTAAAAAAAAAAAAAATCTTTTAATTGACAATTTTCATGGAAAACAAAGTCAAACGAAGATCAAAAGATCCAAAATTTCAACATTTTTTTAGGTGAAAAATTATATCAATCAAGCACAATTAATTGAAAATTATCAGTAGAACAGGTTCTAGGTAATTCAATTTTTTAAAATTAATTTTCTTTCCACTCAAATTTCATTTTTGCAATCAAACGGAATATGAGAAAGGGGGGCATTCTTGTCCTTCAGCCTCAATATTGAGTCGTTGACTACAAAATATGGAATCATAGCGCGTACTGACATGCAATATAGAGGTTGGACCATGTCCTTTTTATATTCGGCATTCATCAAAATTCCAAAACCCCAATCCAAATCCTTGGAATACACACAACAAATCTCTCTCTAATATTCTAATCTCGTTCAAATATGAACGGCGACTCGTGGGCAGATCAATGGGACAACCGGCCGGACAGCTTACCGGAGAAAAAGAAGACCAACGGAGGCGGCGGTACGGCGGCGAAATACGGAAAGAAGGTCGGAGAAGGCCTCGGAAAAACCAAAGCAGTTGCTTCCACTGGCGTGAAGAAGGTTAAAGAAGGAACCGCTGTTGGCCTTCAATGGATCAAGCAAAAATACCAAAAAACCACTAACAAACCCTGATTTCATCCTCGGCGCATGCTTCCAGGGTTTGTTCCTTTCTGTTTGATTGATTTTGATACTCTCATTTAATTTAATTTAACTATGTTTATCCGTCTCTGTGAAATATAAACTTTTTTTTAATAATTTGTTAAATAGAAATAAACGATTAATATTATGGTTTTTGTTCAATTACTTTTTTTTAATAATTTGTTAAATAGAAATAAACGATTAATATTATGGTTTTTGTTCAATTTCTATTGTTCTTATTTGTTTTTACGTTATTCCCTGTTTGGAATTAAATTTTTACATTGAAAAATATACAATCGAATAGTATTCTTCTGGAGAGATGAGAATATTAAAAGATAGACTTATTCAATTGTATGACCTATTCAAGATTTGTAAGTTGTAAATATAGAAAAAAGTAAGCTTAAAAATTATTTCTTAAAATTTTTCAATATTGCTATTATTTGCTATTGAAGAGATTAACACGTGATAAATTACATAAACGTGTATGCTCATCGATCATTGTTAAGATTTATAATTTTTACAAAAAGTGTTTTTTTTTTTTTTTGTGCAATTATATTATATGATTAAAAAGTAAGGAAAATTTCAGGTCTATTGACCTGTAAATTATTTTAATGAAAGAATGTATATTTAAAAATGAATTTTGAGAAAAATAAATGCCAAACATGGGCTCAAAATATATTTGACGTCTCGGTACATTACATCTTAATTAGCAAACGGGAAGCTGTTGCCGTTACCAAAGTGTGTTGGAGTTAATACTATAGTTGTGAATTGAAAAAATCTTCAATTGATATGATGATTAGTTGCCACTTTTTAAATTCAAATTAAGTATTGTCAAAAAGTCATGATACTTCGGATTAAGAGCTCGTTTGAGCCACATTATAATGAGAATGAAAAATATAGTCGTTATAGGCTCCACACAAGAGATAGAAAGTTTGAATTTTAATGTTGATGTGATGAATAATGGTCATATTTTTCATTATAATGAAGAAAAAATGTGGCTCAAACGGGCTCTAAGTGTGACTATTAAAAAATGTATATAATGAAAAGTTACAACCTTTTGAATTTTGAGAGTGCAATCTAGACCATTAAATATGTAAAGGTGTAATCTAATGTTCCACTTTAATTTAGGTAGAATTGCAGCTACAGTCCCAAACCATTAATTTAGACTTTACAAAAACCTTTCATTTGTATCACACATAGTTGCAAACATTTCATTTCGTTGCTGTAAAAGAACAATGGATGGATTCCATTAGTTACCAGAAAAATTGAAATGTTACAAATATGAAAACGAAAAAATGATAAATTTACAATTTTAATATAAGATAATCTAAAAAAATAAGTTAAAAATAAAATAAAAGGAGTGCTTCAGATCAACCCCGCCAAATCAATCCACCATTTCCGTCGCTGCAACCAACATCCACTCGTCATCGTCGTTTACCATTTCAACAAGTCTAATCGTATCATTTCATTATATTGACAATTTCAGAAAACTCCTAAGAACATGTTATGAGGACAATTGAGCAAGTCGGACGACATTGTTTTATGGTGTAGGACATCTCTCTTTCAAGGACGTAACTAAAATCCAAATTCCCATAGAGTTAAGGTACTTAAAGTGAATCACATATTGCTATCAATCAAATATCTAATAATACGGAAGTGAAGCAATCCAATCTATAAACCTAAGGCCTGATTTATGTTTGTTTTTACATTGTACAAAGTAACAAATAGCAGTGCTCTAACTAGAAATGAGATAAATCCTACTACATGAGCAATAAAACCCAGTTGATAATCCCGTGGATGAAATTATACAGTTCATGTATGCAGCAATAGCCGTTAATTAGCCTGAGTCATAATCACTATAGTAACTAAAGTGCGTTGGAATTAACGATTAATTTCTATAGTTGTGAATTGAAAAAGTGTTTAATTGATACGATAATTAGTCACAACTTTTTAAATATGAATGATGTATGTCGAGAGAGATTTGTTATTTGTACACCGGTGTACATCCCCCCTCACATAAGGACGCCCACGTCCAATTAATAAGAAAAAAAAAATATTTGACCCCCTAATCTGGGAGGTGTTGTACACCGAAATGTCAACCTCGATGTACACATAGTGAAGCCCATGTCAAAAAGTCGTGATACCTTGGATTGAGTGCAAATATTCAAAAATATATCTATAATATATTAAATATCATATTGAGTAAGAATCATTTTTTAAGATTTTAATCATACTACAATTCAATTATTTCAATAATACCTAACTTTTCTTTTTCAATATATAAAAGTACTACAAAATCCTTGTAATGTATGAATTTCATGTTCTTAATTAACATTCACATCAATCTAGACTCAATGAATCTTGACTTAATGAATTTTTATCTACATGAATCTAGAGTTATTATGGATGAATTTGTTCTTATTCATGTATCTAGAAATTCTAATGTGTATTTAAATTCATGTACTATCAATTAATTCAATAGAAGCTGAGAGTTTTGTTTTCATAAGTAATGATCTAACAATAAGTTGTAGACGTTTAACAAATAACTCCGCTAAATTATTTTTTATGTACATGCACAACAGAATGTTCAATAACAATCTCAATTGAAATGCAATTATCGAATGCTCGTGATCTAAATTTACTAGCATTGTCAAGACGAACATTCTTTATTGAGTAATTGGGGAATTGCGCTCGTAATTTTATGGTTTGAGCAAGTAATCTATTCCTAGTAGAAAATAGGTAAACATGTGACCATTTAGTAGAAAAATCAATTAATACCATAAAATAATGAAATGGTCAACATGATGAGTGTATTGGTCCACATATACCTCCATGAATTCTTTCCAAAAAAGTTGGAAATTCAATATTGACATTTGTAGGCGAAGATCTAACGACTAAATTGCCTTGCGAACAAGTTATATATGGATAATTACAAATAATTTCTTGGTCATTGTGACCTGGAAGATTTTCTTTTGAGATATGGTACCTTAATAAACGCATTTGAATCTGAATTTTGATTTTTTTTTTCTTTTTTAGTACTTACTTTGTTTTTATATTGAAACACTTACTATTTTCATAAAAGATAACGTGCATATAGAAAATCTTCTAGATATTCGAAGCATTGCGTGTCGTTACTATGTTTTTAATAACTATTTCAAGATCTACCGTTTCCTTTAGTTGCAAGTTAGAATAACAGTACTCTTGATTCATAGGCCTATTCATCAGATATCTTGAAGAGTTTCTCAACCCTTTTGTGATTGATCGAGTTATTCCTACACTGAAAGAGATCCAGATCCCATATTTTCAAGTGAATGCCGTTTTTTTTCTTGGTTTCAAATTGCCACCAAATCATCAAATCTACGCGTAGATGGGACGTTCCTACTTTTTTTGAGATGCAATGTTGATATGATCCGGAGTACGCCACAATTTATCAAGAATCCAATGCATATTGGAGAGAGAATATAGTCAAGTTCAAGACTTCAAATAGTTGATAAAGCTGGTCATTTACATGTTCGAGCAATAAAATCCATAATATTGAATACATGTCAATGATCAAGTTTCATGTTGGGCTCGAGGGCCGGAAAGGGTTGGAAAGCACTCGAGTCAAGAAAATGAATTTGAAAAGCACTCAAATTTTCAGTCTCATTTTGAGACCCAATTTTGGTATATAATACATTTGAATTTGAAGATATGTATTTTGTAGCTCTTGAAGTAAGCTTTCCAACGCAATTTGAATCACCTCAATCGGATATCGGAAGAGGGAGATATGACCAAAATACTGAATATTGTCCGGATATGAGAAAAATTGTTTTGACGTGAATTTCCTTATTTTATAAAATTCTAGTTTAGATAAGATTCTTGTAATCTTTATCAATTATTCACGTTTTTACCTTATTTTCTAGATTTAGTATAAATACGTTTTTCCTTTCATCGTAACTTAACTTTGATATAATGATTTAATGAGAATTTTCTCTTTCGAAACTTTGCTTCAAAACCTTATGTTCTTCCATGGGCATACCGAACTTATCAAGATTTACATGATTCTTGTGGCGTTCAAAACATCGGATTGTTGAGTTCTTCATTGTGTAATCAAGGGGTTCAACGCATCTTTGTTATCGTTGGATTTTTTAGTTGATTTCGTTGGGTTCAAGTCCAAAATCGGATCTAATTGGTGTTCTTGGGTTCCGCATCAATCTCATTGTGGGTTAATTAGTGTTCGTTGCTACGTGATTCACATCAGCTAGTATTAGAGTTTTGGCTCCAATTCTATCAGGTTATATCATTTTTCTTGTTTTGTTGAGTCTTTTGTTTTTCTTTTTCTATCCAGTTCTTCGTGTCCGTAAATTTTTTTTTTCAAATGTTGTTTTTGGGCTAATTTAACACTCAAATCAACTTCCGTTTGTTTCCTTAATCTCGTGGTCAAATTTTCAAGTTTTCCAAAAAAAAAAAAAAAATAATGTTCACGTTACTGTTCATTCCGTACAATTACGAAAAAAAATAAAAAAAGATTTCTTGATTTATTTTGAGAATTCCAACATCCTATTATCAATTATATTTTCAAATCCAATTTTGTTCGGTCTATTCCAAATTCAAAAATCACTTTCTTGAATTTATAAAAGTCCAACCAAGGTTGTCCAATTTAAAATCCTTTTGAGTCTTTGAGTCTCAATTCTCACATCACCCAATTAGATTTTAATTCAATATGAATGAAAGGGTGATTCGGCGAGTAGAGAGATTGTTAGTGCAAATGGAGGATGTGGAAAATAAATTGGATAAGTTTGAAAGGCGGAGTAGAAATTTTATTGGGAGCGGTGTTGATAGGAACATTGGTGGCATGAAAGTAATAATTCCATAATTTAAGGGTAAGAATGATCCCGAGCCGTACGTGGCATGGGAAGAAATGGTAGAATTGAGGTTTGAGTGCCTTGATTATTCTGGAGAGAGAAAATTGAGGTTGATTGTGAGCTCATTCGTGGATTATGCATTAATTTAGTAGGATGCGTTGACAAGATTTAGACGGAGGAATGGTGAGAGGTGTATTGAGACTTGGGATGAATTGGAGGCGATCATGAGGAGAAGATATGCACCTAATCATTTTTGTAGAAGGGATCGACGTGATTGAGGATTTAGAGAGGAGCCTAGAAGATATAGTGGAGTTGGATATTCGAGAGAGGAGAAAACACCATTTGTGGAACATGTTGGCAATACATCAAGCAGGTTGGATTATAAGTTTGAGTTCTCAAAAATTCGTGACTTGATCAACTCACAGAATAATCATAGGAAGGAGCGAAAGAGTAAGAGAGAAAATTGTGAGGTGGTTAGTTGTGAAGAAAAATGGAGAGATCTACAAAAGAGTGTAAGGGAAGTTGAGCTACAAAAAGAGGATCAAGAAGAGTCTTCGGAGGCAAATGAGAAGTTAACAGTGAGCCTAAATGGAGAGGAGTGTGAAGTTGAGGAGACGCTAGTGGAGATTAACAATTCCCTCCCTATTTTGAATACTTCTATTTTGCGGGTTATCGAATAATTATTTCCAGCAAACTATCCCATTGGAATACCAGCCGACTTGGAGACTGAGCTTCAAATTGACTATCAAGGTATGGATGAAATTGAACTACAACATCAACCCTTGGAAGTTTTCATATTACCGAAGGTTAACTTTGTGATTCTAGAGGAAATGATGGAGTTTCAAAGGCACTGGAGGAACTTTATTTGTAGAGGGCTGAACAAAGAAGTTGGTCTAGGGGGGCAAAATTGGTACAGTAGGAGTGATATCATTACAAGCCTTTGGGCCAAGTAAAGCAAGGAGAATGCGTGGACATTCATCAAATGGAGTTTATATGGGAGCATTCCAAACTTGCAAGATCAAGTAATTGAGGCGAGCACACTTTGATTTATGTACTGGTTTTTGGGTGTTCATACAGAAGAGACGGGTTCGAATTTAAAAGATGTCCAAATTGCATCCTAGAGGGGATGGACCGTTTCATGTTCTTGCATTCATTGGTGGCAAAGGTTATAATATGGGCATTGAAGGTACGGATTCAATGATGAATCCTCTTGAAGAGGGAGAGTATGATATGATCTGAGGTACGCCACAATTTATCAAGAATCCAAGACATGTTGGAGAAAGAATAGAGTCGAGTTCAAGACTTCAAAGAGTTAATAAAGTCGGCCATTTACATATTTGAGCAATGAAATTCATAATATTGAAGACAACATGCCAAGGATCAAGTTTCATGTTGAGGTCGAGGGCCAGAAAGGGTTGGAAAGCACTCGAGTCAAGAAAACGAATTTGGAAAACACTCGAATTTTCAGTGTCATTTTGAGACCCAATTTTGGTATAGAATACATTAGAATTTGAAGATATGTATTTCTATAAATTTTGTATCCCTTGAAGTAATATCTCCAATTCAATTTGAATCACCTCAATTGGATATCGGGAGAGAGAGATATGACCAATATACTGAAGGCTATCCGAATCTGAGAAAAAAATTTACGAACATGAAGAACTGGACATAAAAAGGAAAACAAAAGACTCAACAAAACAAGAAAAATGATATAACCTGATAGAATTAGAGCCAAAGCTCTTATACCAGCTAATGTGAACCACGTAGCAATAAATACTACGCAACCCACAACAAGATTGATGCGGAACCCAAGAACGCCAATTAGATCTGATTTTGGACTTGAACCCAACAAAGTGAACCAAAACATCCAACGATAACAAAGATGTGTTGAACCTCTAAATTACACAATGAAAAACCCAACAATCCGGTGTTTTGAACGCCACAAGAATCATATAGATCTTGATAAGTTCAGTATGTCCATGAAAGAATACAATGTTTTGAAACAAAGTTTCGAAAGAGAAAATTCTCATTAAATCATTATATCAAAGTTAAGTTACAATGAAAAGAAAAACGTATTTATACTAAACCTAGAAAATAAGGTAAAAAAGTGAATAATTGATAAAGATTACAAGATTCTTACCTAAACTATAATTCTAGTAAAATAAGGAAATTCACGTCAAAACAGTTTTTCTCAGATCCGGACAGCATTCAGTATTTTGGTCATATTTCTCTCTCCCGATATCCGATTGATGTGATTCAAATGGAGTTGGAAAGCTTACTTCAATGGCTACAAAACTTATAGAAATGAATATCTTCAAATTTAAATGTATTCTATGCCAAAATTGGATCTCAAAATGAGACTGAAAATTCAAGTGCTTTCCAAATTCGTTTTCTTGACTCAGTGCTTTATAACCCTTTCCGGTCCTCGAACCCAACAAGAAACTTGATCATTGGCATGTTGTCTTCAATATTATGGACTTCATTGCTCGAACATGTAAATGACCGACTTTATCAACTCTTTGAAGTCTTGAACTTGTCTCTATTCTCTCTTCAACATGCCTTGAATTCTTGATAAACATCGATGAAGAGGTAGGCAGCATACTTTTTTCTTTCTTCTGCTGCTTCTTCTATGATTTACACTACTACTTTTTCGCTCTACTCAGTTGTTCGATCAAAGATTTGTTCAATTTCGCATCACTTTCACCATTTTGTTCCTCTTTCTGTTTGCTCATGTGTGATTTCCTCTCTCTGCTTCACATTGGATGATGATGTTTATATGGGCCCATTTAAGTTGGGGCTTGAGGGTCGTAACGACCCAAAACATGAACTGGGGAAAGCCCAAAGGAAGAATTTACAAAATACATTTATAATGTTTTCATTATAAGCATGGAACTTACGTGAGAAGAAAATAAGTTTTAAGCGCATAAGAGAGGAGGTAGACGAGAAAGAGTAAAGTTCAGTTTGTTAGAAGTGTGAAATGTATGGAAATTGTTTTACCTACCCCTCTCCAAAAAATACATTTTCCTTATTTTTTAGGAAATTATTGCCATGTGATCAATTTTTATCTTTTTTGTTCATTTTAAAATATATTATTTTAGTTTTTAAAAAAATTTCTTCAGTTTTGTTACTAAGCTCTGATACCAATTTTGGGGGTAAAAATGCGGAAAACAATTAAAATATAAAGATAAGGGTATAATATGTAATTTACTTAGAAAATGACAAAATTAGGTCACACTAGTGGTCTTCTAGGGTGGCAAAGTAGTATTATTGAAAAGTTCATATCAGAATTTCAATAAAGCGCACGGTAGACTTTACGTTGAGGGAGAGTTTGAACCATATTATTTTGAAATAGTAGATTGATGGAAAATGTGTGGTTGAAAAAGAATGAAATGTTACTGATGTGATTAAAAATATTATTTTATTGAAAAATGTGTGATTGAAAGTGAGTAAAAGAATATAATGAAAATTTTAATATGTACCAAACATGATTGAAAATCACAAATTGAATTTAAATTTCCATTTTCCTGGTATCTGTCGATGCCTACCGCAATAAATTAAAATTAAAAATAAAAGGAACTTCACGTCATTGATTGAGAGAATCGATTTTTTTGCAACAGAATCGGATTTGGTGTAATACTATTTATTTGCGCCAAATTTGGTATATTTCATTATTTCCATTTTGTCCTCCATTTCTATAGTAACATGTAATTATTTTTCTGATCGGATTGCACAGTAATCAATGGCAACTTCAATTCCGAAACGTCTACTTTTCATCGATGGCGAATGGAAGGAGCCCATCAAGAGAAATCGCATTCCCATAATCAATCCAGCAACTGAACAGATCATCGGTCTATTTCAACCTCTCTTAACAATATTTTTGTTTCGATTTTCTGTTATTTACTCTTGTTCACTCTTTGCTTCAATCCAAGTGTTTATGGGGTTAATTTTACTTGATAATATGTTTCTTATTATTAGATGAAATTGAATAGTCTCACGATGTAAAAATTAGAAAAGAAAACACCGAGAGTGCAAGTGGGAGAATTTTTTAACTTAGTTGAGACTTGAGACGGACTTTATGAATGACTAAGATATATAATTTACTGCAATTGGTTTTTGGGATAAACGAGGGAAATGGTTTATAATATTTTTTTTTATTTCTGTTTTATTTATTTTTTACTGAAATTGGTCAAGAGAAATATGAGAAAATATTGATTTAGTTGGTATAAGCGTGTCATGAATCTGATATACGTATATACATTTTTCATTTGTTTCAGGGAGTATTCCAGCAGCCACAGCTGAAGATGTAGATGTAGCAGTGGAAGCTGCCCGGAAAGCTCTTTACCGAAATGCAGGCAAAGATTGGGCTTCTGCTACAGGGGCACATCGTGCCAAGTATCTACGTGCCATTGCTGCAAAGGTCTGTAATTTTATTTGTTGCTCGGGGTCTTTTATTTGTGCTGTTTCAGACTTTATCTGATTAATTTGCATTGAGATTATGATCTTTTATTTTCAATTGCATTTTGTTAAATTGGTATCTCGCTCATGTATTTACTAGTTGTGACCTACAGTTGAGATATTACTGGAACCATATTGAAAATTTCAATTATAAGATATGTTTTGCTTGTACGTGCATCAAAATTTTTGAATAATGAGTTTATTGCATCTGTACAAGTCGGTGCAAGCATGCGCACATAGAAACACAAGTTGATGCATAAGGGCGTTCATAACATTTCCACTTTCAAGAAGAAGTTTGCTTTCCATGTAACTGAAAAATTAGTAGCTGGTGGTAACATCTACAGTTGATACTGGCCTTCATCTTCTTCAAACTTTAAAAAGAGTTTAATTCCAGATAGTAGAAATGTTCACAAGTAAATGCCCAGGAAATGAAAAAGCAAAAGCATTTTGGTTTGCTAGTTAACACAAACTGATACATATAAACCATTTTGTTTAAGTGCTAGAGGGTACTCATTTTAGGTAATGATAGACAATATATTTTAATTTATAAGGTGGGCTTATGCCAGCATTTGTAGCTATATGTAAATGATTTTATGGTAGCTACAGCACTAACTTTGCTAGCTAGGAAAGTAGCAAGTACATGTGATCTTTATCAATTTTACAATAATTATTGTTTTGTGAGTGTACTTGAGATTTAGCCTTTTCTGCATGTACTTAGTTCAGATACAAGGCTATGGGTGTTTCTATTTATAAAGCTTCCATAAAATTTACTTTTATTATTCATTTCTATGATGGATATTTATCACTAATTTGCTTGGTTTAGATGTCTGTCTGCTTTTTTACTCTTTCCACTGATGTGTAGATCACAGAAAGGAAATCGGAATTAGCAAAACTCGAAGCAATCGATTCTGGGAAGCCATTGGAAGAAGCGACCTGGGATATAGTATGTTTTAAGTACCTAGGAAAACATTTTGCTCGTTCTCTATATTACACATCTACTTTGTGCTCATTCATGTCAACCAGGATGACGTTGCTGGATGTTTTGAATATCATGCTGAGCTTGCTGAAGCTTTGGATTCAAAGCAAAAGACTCCTATTTCTCTTCCGATGGAGACATTTAAGTGTCATGTTTTGAGAGAACCCCTTGGGGTCATTGGGTTGATTACCCCATGGTAGGTGCTACTTATTTAGTTGGTTCTTATAATTTATTTTTTTATTAGAGAAATAATAAAGGAATATTTGCTCCTCCATAACACCCCTCCCCTTTCTGCAAAAAATTCTGTATCACAAATACATGTCATGATAACGAAGTCTCTGCTTATGATCATTCGTTATCTATTATGTTTGCTGATTGTGTGAAATTGTTTTTGGCTTGATTATACCATAAGCATTGCAACTTGGTCTTGTCCAGCTATAATTTAGAAATATCTGAGAAATGTTTACTTTCTATCTGAGAAATGGACAAGGGATGACAACGAGAACATAAAATTCAGCAATGAGTTAATGCTGTTTTCTTTGCTTTCTAAGTACACCCTCTAAGAAAAAGGAAAGAAAATAGACTATTACTCAATGTGGTCTTGTTCAAATATAATTTAGAAATATCTGAGAAATGTCTACTTTCTATCTGAGAAATGGACTAGGGATGATAACGAGAACATAAAATTTAGCAATGAGCTAATGCTGTTTTCTTTGCTTTCTAAGTACACCCTGTAAGAAAAGGAAAGAAAACAGACTATTACTCAATGTGGAAACTGGAAGCTTCTCTCTTAGAATGCACCAATACTTTGTGTTAGACTCTAAGTGTTGAAGCAATGTATTTCATAGAAGAATAACCATTGAAACTACTGTTGAGTTTTGTTGAAAGAGACTGCACTTGCTGCATCATAATGTGAAGGTTAGGTCTTATTGGCATGGATTCAATCTCATGAACTAACAAATGAGTCTGTCATGTATCTCTCATGGATTAACTGGGAGTATGGGTATTGATTGACATTGGAATTTTGGTACTCATTTTGTAGGAATTACCCTCTATTAATGGCCACGTGGAAAGTTGCCCCTGCCCTAGCTGCTGGGTGTACTGCAGTACTTAAGCCGTCGGAATTAGCATCAATGTAACTCTTTATAAAAACTCACTTGCTTGGCTTCAGTTTTCAATGTCTTTAACTGTACAGTTACACCTACAATTTCTACTGCAGTACTTGTTTGGAATTAGGTGAAGTGTGTAAAGAGGTAGGCCTTCCACCTGGCGTTCTCAATATTCTGACAGGACTGGGACCAGAAGCTGGTGCTCCTTTGGCATCTCATCCTCATGTTGATAAGGTGAAGTGTTCTGACTCTTAATGTTGTGGTTTGGCTTGGGTTGGGTTGGATATTTGTACGAAGTGACAACAGTTATGTAATTAATCAACAGATAGCATTTACTGGGAGTAATGCTACTGGAAGCAAAATTATGACTTCTGCAGCTCAACTTGTCAAGGTATGGTTTGAGAATGGAGGCCAGTTACATGTGATACTTGTTAACTATACCTATGTGTATTAAACCTATTATAATTTAATGTTGCTTGCAGCCAGTTACACTTGAGCTTGGTGGAAAAAGCCCAATTGTTGTATTTGAGGATGTTGATCTAGACAAAGGTTTGAGCCTTTTCAACTATGAATTATCACCGTAGTTTGCTATTTACATGGTTAAAGAAATTGCGTCACTATCATTTGATCAATTGGAACTTTGGATTAAAATGAGGGGCACCACTGCACCATTAAACATCTCCCAAATCCCCAACTCCTACCCAAAAAATAAAAAAGATAAATGCGCACAAGAACTTGTGCGTGGGGTGGAAGGGGATGCATGAACTTCTGATAAACTATTACAAAATGTTTGTGAGTAAAACGGATTAAGACTACACGTCTACACTTTAAAGAGATCAATGTATAATCTGCATTTCCTGTGTGAATATTGAAATATGCTCTGATTTTCTGATTTACTGAGTATTGTTGTTCGTGTTTACCATTCGAAACAGCTGCTGAGTGGTCTCTTTTTGGTTGCTTTTGGACAAATGGTCAGATTTGCAGTGCCACTTCTCGACTTCTTGTGCATGTAAGTATGAAATACTGCATCTTTGATAGTGTTATTCAGATATCAGCCATGTTTTGGTAAAACCCTCTCTCTCTTGCACAAGACATAAATTTGTTCTGTATCTACATAAGTCCTAGTTATTGAATTCATAACTAATGTCCTATTTTAGCAGCTCTTGTGTTCATTGTATACATATTTCAGTAGTATTAAAGTATGTGAACATTTTTTTTCTGGTAAATTCTCCAAATAGCCAAAATTAAGAAAGAAATGAAAAGGACCTTATATAAAAACTTCGAGAAAATAAAAAGGTCAAAAGAAAAGGAAGCTGTTGACTTGTAAACAGTATGTTCTGGGATTAAGTTAGGGTCATATGATTGCATTGGTGGTTGCATCATCTCATGGAGGAGCTCCTCAGACAGGTCAGACGGCCTGCTCAGATTGATGGGGCTGACTCTGGCTTGAGCTGGGTTGATGCCTCGAGAGCTGAATGATATTCATGTCAGTCATTCCTCCTGTGCTGTTTTCCCTTAAGACTAGCCTTCTGCTTCACGGCTAAGACTGCAGCCACAATGCTGGCTTTGTTGCTGCTTTGGGTTTCCATTGTTTGCAACTGCTGTTTACTTAATTTTTCTCCTTCATGATAAAGCACTGATGCGGTGGTTGTCACACTATGAATTGTACCATTAGTCCACCATTTATGAGCTTTAGAGTAAGTTGTTTGACTGCCAACTTAATTAATTTTCAGTATCAGGGGTGGAGCCCATTCAGGCCCAGTGAGGGCACTCTTAGCCTGCCCCTGTTGGAATGGTTCTTGCCTGCACTTGGCTTGGCTCAAATCCCCACCCCAATGCTTGTAAATCATAACAAATCTTAAAAAAAAAAGGATTTAAGTCAAAGCCCAACTAAAATGAGTCAATTATAATGGAGACCAACTCCAAATCAAACACAAAATTTAGACCCATATTTCAGCCAGTTCAATCCAGTCAAAATTTAAATCCATATTTCACCAAACCAACACCCAACAAGCCCATATTTTATTCATAAAGTTGAATGTTTTATTATAATTTTGAGTTTTGCTGAATATTATTTTGTGGTTTAAATTTTTTAATTTCTTACAATGTTCTCATACAGTTGAATTTTGTTTTCTTGAATGTGATTTGAAAAGCTATTGTTAGTACTTAATATTGACAAGAACATGTTTATACTTCAATTTCCAGGAATTTGTTCCTGGACTTCAAATTTTGCATTGCATAGTTAGTTGGCGTATAATCAGGTCCGGACGCCAATAAAAAAGCACTAGGAATGATTTTTGGATGAGGCTTGATTGCTTTAAACAGGAATACTTTTATGAATTATCTATGGATGTTGAGGAATGAATCTGCCCCCTTGAGACTTTAGTTCTAAAACTGCAACATCCAATTAACTATGGGCCTATGGCCATCTTAAATTGATTAATAGAGAGGAAATTATTTAGTGAATGATTGGCTAAGCTTAAAGAAGTTTCTTTTAACCAAGTTTACATTTGTATAAATAAGTCAAAACACAGAAATAAGTTGCATATCTTAACATATAAAAAATTAGTAAGTATTTTTACTTACCTATATTTTACCCTTCTTAAATTATGCCCTCACTGAAGTAGTATTCTGGCTGAGCTCCTGTCCAGTATCATGGCCAACCTTTTGAATTTACATCATTAGTCCTTAATGTATGGTTTATATCAAATTAGCTATTACCGATACACACGGCCCTCATATGTTTAGTGTCCTTTCATACTTGCTTCTTTCGAGGGTTGTTTGTGGTTAAGGATCAATTTGGCAAAAACCATCCATTAAGGACTAATGGTGCCATCAAGTCCAACATTCAAATATGTACCAACTTTCTGTGGTGCTAATAGGTAGGAAACTGATTGTGCAATTTTTCCAAATCGCAACACATTAGTATCTTCAATTGGCCTTGTATCTCCACCCCCAGTGTCCAACCTCCTACATTGTCTCCCTACATCTCTGCCTACCTTCCCTGTTCCCCTCCCTTTCACTTCCCACCCCTGCTCCCACTTCAAACTTCACAAATAAGCTATATAATTCATTATGCATAAAGTCTCGGGGCATTACATTCTTTTTTAGTCTGTCAACGACAAATGAGATGCAATTTTGTGGACTTAGTTATCCTTTGCTATGCTGTCATTATGTTGATTCAAGTTCTTTCGTCAGAAACAGGGTATATTGGAGTAGTTTAAAACCTGGCACATGTTAATCACATTGAAGCATAAATAGAGGATTTTTGTTGTTCAACTCTTGTAGCGAAGTGCTACTCTGTTCTACTGTTTATTGTCTTGAATGTTGTCCCAGTACTATAATTTTTGAAGTTTTGACAAATATTTCAGGAAAGCATTGCCGCAGAATTCTTGCACAAGCTTGTAAAGTGGTGCAAGAACATCAAAATTTCAGACCCGCTGGAGGTAGGTTGCAGGCTTGGTCCTGTGGTAAGCAGTGGACAGGTAAGAAAGCTTGTATTTAGCTCTGTTTTCTCAAACTCACAAGATATAGGGCAGAAAAGATTTACGTCATTACCTGCTAAAGTTCCATTAAATGCTATGGCTGAATCTTACATGTAATAAGAAACTTCCGTGGAGAGAGACTGTTGAAAACATTATGTTTTGGTTCTTTATAATATTTTTTGCATACATACTATGAACGTATTAATTCTTGTTCTCTCATTTTATTCCTTATTGGAATGAAGATATCAGAAATTATATTACTCATTACTCAAATTTGGTATTTTTACAGTATGATAAAGTAATGAAGTTCATCTCAACAGCCAAGGATGAAGGTGCCACCATCTTGTGTGGGGGTGAACGCCCTCCGGTAAAATTCCTTAATCATAGCCTATGGTAAGTTCGTAAATCAGCTTATGAGAATATTGACCAATCTTTATAATTGATTTGCAGCATTTAAAGAAGGGCTACTTCATCGAACCGGCCATAATAACAGATGTAAAGACCTCCATGCAAATCTGGAGAGAGGAAGTATTTGGACCAGTTCTTTGTGTCAAAACATTCAAAACTGAAGATGAAGCCATTGAACTAGCAAATGACACCCAGTGAGCTGACTATTTGTTATCCTTAATGCTTCTGTTTCCTGCGACCTTTATTTGTGATTTAAATTTTCTGTTTTCATTGACCGGATAATTGTTGACAGATATGGTTTGGCTGCTGCTGTATTATCACAAGATCTGGAAAGGTGTGAGCGGATGACCAAGGTGAGAATCATTTTCAATCATGAACGATATTTTAAAACCCATCCTGGCAGGTCGGTCTTTAAAACACTGCTTATGAAATTAAATAGTAAGCAGCACTTTAACCTCAACAAACAAATATGAAGGCTACATGGTGTTGGAGATAACTATGATTTGTGTTCTTTCTTTTATGCAGGCTTTTCAGGCAGGGATTGTTTGGGTCAACTGCTCACAGCCTTGCTTCTCTCAAGCTCCATGGGGAGGAAAAAAGCGCAGTGGTTTTGGGCGTGAACTTGGAGAATGGTAATGTTATGTTTTCCCTTTCTCTATTTATTTTTCTTTTTTCATAAGCATTCTTAAACCTTGCTAGTTGCCAGTCTAGACACCTTATTTTCCCTTCCCCGTCGTATCATTTTTAAGATGCTTTTGATTATCTTAGCTTATCTGTACTTGAAACCCAAATTTCAAGTAATAGAAAGAAGGTTTCAAAGGAAAAAAACTAAACTAGATAACTTACTCTTTTCTCAGGGGACTGAACAACTATTTGAATGTGAAGCAAGTCACACAATATGTATCTGATGATCCATGGGGCTGGTACAAGTCACCTTCCAAGCTATGAAAACTTCGTCTGGATCTAGAACAACACTAGTTGAGGACTGTCGCTCTTCATCTTATCTTTAGTGAGAAGGTCGAACTATGCATCTGATCACAACACTGAGATGACAGAAACTTGTAACGCGTTTAGTTCACTGAAATGATTCTGGTAGCCTACTCGGGATACGTACAATGTAGAACAGTCTTAAATAAAAGTCGTTTTTATTTTATTTGCTCGTCTTCTACGTCCATAAGCATTGTACTCACTTGTCAAACTGAAGCCCATCACCATGTCAACTTACTTTTCTAAACACCTTGATATGGTCAGCATTTATGATATAAATAGTCTTTTTTTATTTATTTATTTGTTTAATATACTTTAATTAATTAAGAACAATGTGGTCGTAATTAGTCTAGATTTTGTATCCTAATTGGATTAAGTTCTTTTTTTCTTGGTTGTTTCTACATTCTTACGAATATCTTCTTCAAATATCTACGTATTCGTTTTAATTCGTGTGAAAATCTTGTATTTGTTCTTGTTTATACTTCTGCCTGCATCAAACCTTATAAACATGTTTGGCAAAGATTAACTTTCATAAAGTTGGTCAAATATACTATAACTTATTACTAATTTATTATCTACATATTTCGTATGATTCACGAATAATAAATGTTTAAAAAATTGAATAATTGGTATTCATATGCTGATGCACGACCTATTATAGGTGGTTTACGACACTCCACTTGATTTTGTAAGCTTTCCTATAATATGCTGTCAGTGTGGAGTCGTACTTACACTTAAGCTCCTATTAGACGGCCTTTAAAATAATTTTTTTTTTTGAACTCATTTTGAACTATATATTTTTATAATAAAATATTCTACACGTAAATTCAAAATTTTTTATAGTTTCTAATCATATTCTTCAAAAATTAATTTTTCTCAAAAAAAAAAAAAAAAGAAAAAAAGAAAAAAAAAGAGTCAAATAGAGCTTAACCAATCATGAAATTCTGTGCAAAATTTCATGTTTTCAAAACTCAAATACATTATTTTATTTACAACCATACTACAAATATATAATGTGTTATCGAATTGACAAGTGGCGACCCCGGGACGCTCCCCAATAAGGTGTCGTAACTTATCAATTCGGTAACCAGTTAGGTAAAAAAATATGTACAACAATAATAATTCTTTTATTTGTTACATTTGGGGCGACCCCACCCTTAACTTCCCCCAGCACCCCACCATGTGAAAAAACAGGGGAAACTCCTCACCATCTTGCCTTCATATCCACTCCCCCTACCTTACCTTACAAAATAAATAAATATTTGGATCTTCTCTATACAATATTCTGATTCGCATCACATATTCTCTCTGTATCTTTTCCTTTCTATTATATAGTTCGGTGGAAAACTTTGTTTATTATTGTATGCAATAATCTGTTTCTGTGCTCTGTTTCTTTGCCAATCTGTGAAAATTTTCTACCTCAACATTGCCCTTGTACATATGTTGTGGGATTGAAGTGGACTTAAATTCTGTACATTTGAAGGTGTTTGTAATCTTTAAAAAAGGCTGCATACTGAAAATTGAGATCTGGGTATTGGATTTCTGAAAGTTGAATTCATGGGGAGCACAGAAGAGAGTGTTGTTGCTGTAATCATGGTAGGCGGACCAACTAAAGGTATTGTTATGAATCTTATTTCGTTTTAGTTTAAATTAATTGTAGTCTAGTTCTGATGAATATTTATTGGTTTGGAGGAATTAGTTGGGCATTTTATGAATTTGATGCAAGCTTTGAAATTTGGTTAGTACATATTTCAATTTGTCCTTTAGATTGGACAAGACGAATCTTTCTCTTGATTTTACTGTTTTTCTGATGAAGTTCAAATTTTGTTAGAATAATGAGACCGTTTATTTACTTTGTTGTTTAATTATGGAATTTGGGAATGCAGGTACTAGATTCAGACCACTGTCATTGAACATTCCGAAGCCACTATTTCCATTAGCGGGACAAGCAATGGTTCATCATCCTATATCTGCTTGTAAAAGGGTATGAAATGTCATTTGGATGTTTGCCAGTTTTTATTTTTTGTCTAATTGGCATTGTCTATAATTGAAACTAGAAGTTAGCTTTGTCTTCTAATAGTGTATAAAGTTAGAGTAGTGAAATTGAATATCCACAATAAGATATGGATCTTGTATGTTAACTATGGGTGCTGATCAAGAGAGCAACTTTCCCATTGTATTCCTTTATCAGATCCCAAATCTGGCACAGATCTACCTAATTGGTTTCTACGAGGAGCGGGAATTTGCATTATTTGTTTCTTCTGTTTCTAACGAGCTTAGAGTTCCTGTCAGGTAGTTCTGATTCATGTTAAAAATTTCATCAGTGTTGAAGGTTACCATAATTACAGCGTTGAATATTGAAACTCTCCGTGTTGTTTCCTGTTGCCCTCTGTTATTAGATACTTGAAAGAGGATAAGCCACATGGTTCAGCTGGTGGTCTTTATAACTTCAGGGATTTGATCATGGAAGACAACCCGGTTCGAATTATTTACTGTTATCATATTATTTACTTTAATAGGGATGGCAACAACACCAGTCAATACTAATATCAATGAAAGAAAATTGGTTTCCCATCATTTTTCGATATCTATATTAAGATGCCCGTTTTATTTTACTTGACAGTCACACATTGTATTGTTGAATTGTGACGTTTGTTGTAGTTTTCCACTGCCTGATATGCTAGGTAATTGTCTCTCTTCCATCTTACTTTGTTACTTAGGTCCATTCGACACGGCTTTTGCTTTTGCTTCGTGTAAAAGAAATTTTGGAAGATGTTACCTTAGTTTTTGTCTGAAAACTAACTTTTAAAAGAGCTTTATATTCCGAAAGTGCTTTTTGAGGAAGCCAACGTTGGACCAACTTCCTCTAAAAGCTCTTTTAATTAGTAGAGGCACCGATAAAATTAGCCTAACAATTTTAAAAATCAACTTTTGGGTCTCAAAAGCTCATTTTTGCATTTCAAAAGTCATGCCAAACAGGGCCATGAATCTGTTATATATCTGGCCGTCATTTCTGAAAGTTAAATTGCTGGTTGATGCCTTCAATTTGCAGAGGCGCACAGAAGATATGGTGGAATGGGAACTATTTTGGTAATCAAGGTTGGTAACTCTATTTTTATGCCATCTGTCCACGAAAATATCCATTTGATTATCATCGTTCCTCAGAATATTTTCTTTACTTCCACTTATTATGGTTTCACTTTCTTATTTCTTTCCTTATGCAGGTATCTCCCGAGTCAGCATACCAGTTTGGGGAACTTGTGGCTGATCCTATTACTAATGAACTGTTGCACTATGCAGAGAAACCTGAAACTTTTGTACGTAACAATTCTGAGATTTATCTAGTATTTAGTTTTGGTACAGCTTCTTGATGTCTTCAGCTTATGCTTGGTTACATTTCATTTCTCTGTATAAACAGGTGAGTGATCGTATAAATTGTGGTGTCTACATATTTACCCCTGACATCTTTACTGCCATTCAAGGTGTATCCACACAACGAAAAGACAGAGGTTAGTAGTACCTTTGTGTTGCTTGATCGGTATTACTGAGGGTATAATTTATTGGTTGAGAAGTTTTAAAAATATATAGTCCATCATTCAATTATTAGATAATCAATTCTGTCGTGGTAATCTACTCAAGAGCAGGGTAAGCTACAGGACTTTTAGGGGCATTCCAAAATGATTCAATCATGTTCTCACTGTTTTAATTTCTGCTTTACTGGGTTCATTCGTATCAATTTAGTGGAAGTTGCTAATGTGAATTGTAAGTTTCTGATTGATTGCAAGGCCATCGGAATGATAAAGTAAAAGAACTGTTGCTTTATAACTTTAAATTATTTTTCTTCATTTTGCTAAATTTTTCACAGAAGATTTCTCTCCCTCCATTTATATTCATTTCCCACCATTCATTCTTGCTAAGGAATGACCCTTATTTTGCGTATGTAATCTATACAAGATTACTGGTAGATGCTATGTCGAAAGTACTTGATACTAGAAGTGCAATTTATTGATTGGTCCTATGTTACTTGAGAACTATTCGATATTGAAAGTTCAGTTTGTTATAAAAATATGGATCTGAATCCCTGATTTGTTTGCTTGTTAATTGCATATTCTCATTTTTAATGTTTATGAGCAATAGAGATGAAGTGTAGAAATAAGTTGTTTGAGATCGGGTATTTGTCGATGTTCTTTAGCTAGCACCTTGACAATAATAGATTTTGTCTCCAAAATATTTATCTTTTTGCTACAATTTGAAAATAACATATGCAATTTCCCATAGTAATGCATGTGTTCTTTTTCAATGTTTGCAGCTACCCTAAGGCGTGTTTCGAGCTTTGAAGCTCTTCAGCCAGCAAACAGGTAGAACCTCCACTAAACAATTGCCAGATCATTTTTATTTTTGCTCCTTTTAAATTTTAAATTATGGACGCTGGATCAAATGTGAATCCAGAAAAAACAATTCTTTTAGCCAACCTCAGGTTTATTGCAACTAAAAATTTATAGTTGATTTTTTGTTAAATTTTAAAGTACAGAAACACTTCTTTCACTTTTTCTATAGCTACAGTCACTTTTTAGCTTATGCATGATCATATATATCATATTCAATATTACGTTTAGAGTTAGAACCGTCTTATTTGGTTTAGTGTATATCTCTTCCAACTACTGTTGTTTTTGCACACGTGATAATGAGGATCCGAGTTATATGTAGGTTCTTTCTATGGACAACTGATTACCATAAATCATGAATTTGGCTATCAATGAGTTGTTGATATTTGCATTTATGCCGAGGTGCCAGATTGATTTCTTATTAGCATTTATGCTGAGGAGCCTGATTAATTTCTTACTGGGGAAGGTTGAATTGCTTTGGTGGCAGTTAATATTTTCTAACTGGTTATTATATCTACAACAAGTTCACACTTGAGCTAATTTGCCCACGTCGTCATTTCAATAGACATGCATGGCTAGGTATAGGATAGAGAAACATGTAGGCCCCGATTGTATTGAAGTACTTTGAATTCTTAATTTGGTATAAAGATATAACAGGTTTTCGAATTCCCAATTATGATGGGCCTCTCAAAACCAAGGCAGACGATGGTATTATTATAAGTAAACTATTTGGTCTCCGGAAGAGGAACATAGATTTAATTAAATATATGTGGTAAGGTGTGTTTTGCAGATATAAATGGATGAATCCATTATAGAAATATGAAAATTTCCATTTATTTATTTATTTGCATGACATTGGAATTTTATTTGAAGAAAAACCAAGGGAGTATTTATTAATTCCTATGCCTCCGTTTGGGAAGAATTTATAAATAGATAGAAATAAGTGTTGGATAAGTGGATAGTACTTGTGAATCCATATTGGCTACGCAATTCTAATCATGATAACTGTATGTACAAATGGAGCCTGAAGGTCAACACATGTTGACACGTGTTCCCTCCTTGAGATTACTTTGATACACTAAAGTTGTCGTGCATGATTGCTTTTCAAACTTTTTGGTGGAAATATGCAGAGAATGTGTTTAAACATTTTAAATTTTGACCCGAAAATTTGTTGAAGATCAAATTCAGTACATGATGTGTGCACTCGCGCGTTGTTAAGAGAGAGAATACAATAAAGTCAACCTTGTTCCCAACATATTTGGAGATTACTATATAAATCCTTTTTCGTCCATTACTAGAGCTACTAGAAGATCCAGAGTAATTAGATCCTGGGCAACCCCTACCTCTTTTGACTTGCCACACCAGGATTGCGTCACTCATTCTAAAGAGTCTCCCTATGTCTACTCAAATCATATTGCAACAACCTAAATCATTCTTCCCTTAATCTATTCTTATATATTTGTCACCTCCATTTGTTGATTTATATTCTCATGTCATATCTTAACATTTTAGGATGACACCACATCCATGTTAGCATCCCATTTCTGCTACATTCATCTAATGGAGGTTTTCCTGTTATAGAAGAACACTTAAATCACATACCATGCAATCACTATTTTTTGTAGAATGTCATTAACCTTATCATCCAACCCCCTCTTTTCCTTTGTAGTATATCGTCTTCAATTCTTCCTTGTTAATAATATAACATGCATTACATCTGGGAACTTTGCAGCAAAACTCTAATACACCCAATGACAATAAATGGCCAGATCAATATATAGGAACTGTCTTGCTCAGTATGCCTCACTGGTGTGGATATTCCATTTCATAGCTTTGAAGTGCTATTAGTTTCCTGCTGCTCTAGATTCAGAAATTTTATATCTTGGAACTATCGAGTAAAGAAGAAAAGATGTGAATACTGTTGCACCTATATTCTGATATTGGATGGGTCACATGGATATTTATTTAACCTCCTGACTTGCATGTAGCTTCCTGATATTTTATACAATAACACTTCCAGTTTGAACCTCAATGACCTGAACTGTTAGGATGAACTGTCAACGCCTTAAAATACATACTATGAAGATCGTTCTACAGCCTTTTTCTGGGACTTGGCTGAATATTCAAGGTTGAGCCATGAACTTGCTCTTTGATCTCAAATCTTCTTTCTTTGCTCTCGAAGTACAAAATGCATATTTATTGCGAATATGTTTGTCTGTTTTAATGATTGATCTGTAAATCCAAAACAAATATTGATATTGTTGCACAGTATTTGTTTTAGATAAATTCTTGAATTTGTCAACTTCCCCTCCTGATAGAAGTTCATCCACAGGAGTCTCCCAACAGATTTTGTAAGATTGGATCAAGACATTCTATCTCCACTTGCTGGGAAAAAGCAGTTATATGTATATGAAACCATGGACTTCTGGGAACAAATAAAAAATCCTGGGTGAGCCAAAGATGAAGTGATACTCCTTCCTCGACCACCTCATACTTGTTTAGAAATTTTCATCTTGAGGGTTTCTGTTTTGCAGAATGTCTCTGAAAAGTTCTGGCTTGTATCTCGCACAATTCAGATTCACCTCACCCCATCTGTTGGCAAGTGGTGATGGTACAAAGAAGGCTACAATCTCTGGTGATGTGTATGTACATCCATCAGCAAAAGTTCATCCAACTGCAAAGGTAGTAATGGTGTCAAGATGTCATTTGTTCATATTCTTGTTGCATTAATTTTCAATAATTTTGGGATGTAATTTTTCTTAGATCTTGTGTATACCTGATAACCTCATTCATACAAAAGCTATATATGTTTTTACAAAAGGATTTGCAGCTAAAACTTTTTTGTTGACACTAAACATTCAGACATCTGCCAATATCGACGATCACATATAACATTTATATATGATACTGATGGATTAGTTTGTTGCATTAGAAGAGTTAAATTCAGCATTTGGCACATGATTTGACTTGGATGAATAATGTACTGCAGAATGTTGAAGCCCCTTTGTTTTAACTCCTTGAGATTAGTATCCATTCAAAGCCAGGGTGTATTGTCTAACCAATTGTCAGTACTTACAATTTAGTTGCTCAGTAATGTCTTGGGGAAATTTTTATTTTACATTTTTCTCGTCTGATGTTTGCTTGTATTCTGTCCTAAAATTTTGTCCACCCCCCCCTTCCCTCTGCATTTGGTTCTTACATTCACTCGTAGTTGACAATAATTTTCCAATATCTAATCTGACCTTATGGCAGCCTCCATTTTCCTGCTTCTATATTTCTGACTTCCTTGCTATGAATGTTTACCAGATTGGTCCAAATGTTTCAATCTCTGCCAATGCTCGCATAGGAGCTGGTGTGAGGCTTGTCAGTTGTATTATTCTTGATGATGTTGAAATCCAGGTACTAGTCCCCAAATTACTGGATAATATTTTTTCTAATGACGTCCCGTGAAAATTGACATTCATGCTTCATGGTTATGCAAAGGAAAATGCTGTTGTAATCCACGCAATTGTTGGATGGAAGTCTTCCATCGGAAGGTGGTCAAGAGTCCAAGTAAGTGCAGGATTTATCGAATTTTTTCTTACAAATCAACTACGTTATTTTTAGTTTATAAAAAGAGTTTTCGGCACATTAAATGTTTGCATTTGTTTATTCTTTTTCACGTTTAAAACGAGGGAAAAGCTCTCTCTATATTTTCATAAGTCTCTATTCTGTTTTCTGCATTGCGTTCCCTAAGCTTTAATCTGCCTATTTCAGGCTTCAGGAGATTACAATGCAAAGCTCGGAGTTACAATTCTTGGTACTTTTTCAACATTTTATCCGTATACTCTATTCTCCGTGCTTCTTTCACCCTCAAGTTGTGACCTTTTGAACATATTTTGAACCAGGTGAATCTGTAACAGTAGAAGATGAAGTTGTGGTAACCAACAGCATTGTCCTTCCAAACAAGACTCTTAACGTAAGCGTTCAAGAAGAAATCATATTGTAGTACAAGAGATATTTTGCAACGAGGCTTCTATTGCGACTACAAACTCGACTCCTTTAATGCAACATTTTATAGCTTTATTGTTGCACCTTTTAGTTTCATTGAATTCCGACAAGTGGAAATTACATAGACCAAGATATTTGGAGATTACATTTCAGAAATCATTGTTTATGTTTTTTAATTCAAAAGTCAAATGTTTTGTTAAATAATTAATAAATACAAATTAAAGAATAATTCTTGATGTACATAATTTTTGATTCACACGAGTGTCCACACCCTCACATGGGGTGGATCCATGTGAGTGGTGTACATAATTTTTGGTACACGTGTACCAAAAATTATGTATATGTAGCATGTCTTTAAATTAAATATATTTTCTAAATATAAATGCCGTGTTTTTCTGAAGAGTGAAGAGATACATATCAAATTGGAGAGAGAAAAACATACATATCCATAGTTAACTCTCCAATTAGGTGAGATCTGAAAAACGCCTCCTAGGTTATACCTCGTGCTCTTCCATAGCTTCACTTTCGCCTTTTCCATAAAACTAAAAAGTTTAGTAAGAACAATTCTCCATTTTTATCATTCTATACTCACATTCCAATTTCTTCATATTCTAAACATGGTTTTCACATTCATTGATTTTTTCTATCGACAATACCCATCCGTGATTATGGTTTTAACATGGAGCATTGATCCGAAAATCTAGTGCAAAGATTGGTGAGAAATCTAGAAGAAAACCAGAGAAAAGAAAAAGTACCAAGTTGCACAAAGATTCGAATAAGTCATAGTAGAAACTCCCTAAAACGTGAAGACCTAGTTCTCAAAAGTTAAATGAATAGTATAGTTGATTTAGTTAATGGGCAATTGTATATGAAATTCATTGGGTGTTAATGGTTTGGGAAGTTACAAATTCTCCTAAACAAAAAAAAAAAAAAAAAAAAAAAAAAAAGCGATTTGAGCTGTTGTGACCCACCATTGGGTGAGGCGAACTCACATTTCCCGAAATCAAGATGATATGCATTATGTAACTTATAAAATATATGTACAATCGAACATATATAATTTTAGTGACCTTTTGGTGTCTTTTATAACTAGCCGTGTCTTGTGATTTATGGTCAGATTGTAACCGATTTTGTAATTAGAAATGCATTTTACTTTTTTGACATGACCCGTTATGTGTTATTGACATGTCTATAGTGTGTGACGAATCATGTGGTTGTAATATGACTATCTTTGCATATAATTGGTGACGTTAATTTAATATGTGACTTGTATAGAGTCTGATTAAATAATTGTATGTGACATGTGTATTGTGTCACATGAATGCGTCTACAAGTAGCAAATATTGATGTAGGTTTGTTATTTTTGTCATCTATTGTGGGAATGAGTATATTATACTGGAAGTTTTATTGTTTCCCGATAAAATTACTACAAATGCAACCAAAAATATGCTGTCGAGTTTTACATCAAAGTTCAACAATAAACAAAAACAGATCCTAGTCGATACATGCTTCTCCTATTATATGGATTATTATGAGATAGTTGTTTAGCCCCAACTAATATATTATTTTCTAATGCGAGAGGTCAAGCAACCGAAAACGAAAGAGATGTGGTTCAAGGAGAAATATAGCTCCAAAGGATTTTGATTCTGATAGAGTTAGGTTGGATATAACCGCACTGCTCTATAAACACCATAAAATCAAGAAGGCCACCAAGGGGGAGAAAGGAAAAAGTCGAGGGGGTATAGTTTTAGACTAAGATTTAATGTTGTGTATGATAATCAATGTTATTGTGTAATGGAAGGGAATTTTGTACTTCTCGTTTTGTAATTGAAGAATACATTTGCAGTTTTATGAATGTTCATTTCATGATTCATGTTTATGTGGTTGTTAAATTTGATTTTCATAAATTATGCCTATAGCATTTTATCGGTTATTTAGAATTCGTATACAGATCCTTCTTTTGAGGTCACATATATTTATTTTCAAGTCACATATCAAGTATCGTTTACAGATTTCAGCTTCTTATTCTTAAGTCCATGTGAAAAATTAGTACTTATTATATTGTATAGAAGTCACTGTTTATTTCATTCAAGTCATAGATCATCTTTCGAAGTCACATGACAATGTTTTCATGTCACATATAATTAATATGAAGTCGCGGGTTGTTATTGTCAATTTACATTTCATTTTGTTCTAATATCAACTCATTTTTTGCTAGTCACATACCATTTTATCAAGTCACACATCGCATATTGTTTTTAGGTCACAGCTCATATTCTATACTCACATGTCACAATTTTTCAAGTCACGTGTCATCTATTGAAATCACATGACATTGTATATAAGTCAAAGAACTGTAATTTGGTGTTACATGCCTATTTTTTTGAGAAGTCACATATCTAGTACTGTCTACATGTTCATTATTCTCACGTCACACATCAAGCATTAATTAATGGATACATGTTAAATATTATTTCCAAGTCAGAGTTGAAGTCACAGAACGAGTCACATACAACATGATATTGTTAATAGGCCATAGAACAAAATTATAGAGGTCAAAAAATTAAGATTCATGTCTAGAATAAATATTCGCGTTCACATGTGATTTGTCATAGGTTACATTCATTCAATATTATGTCACAGATCTATTCTCAAAGCTACAAATTACATGTGCTCACACTTTGTTGTACATTGATACCAAGGCACATCATCATATTTACAAGTCATATATACAATTCCATATTTTACCTATCTTGTTAAATAGATAAGAGTTAACTAGTTTCAATTCATTCTCTCATTTGCACAATTTACAGATAAACATCACAAATCAAATTTTGAATTGATATTATTTAAACAAATAATATGTATAGTTACATGATATTATACTAAACACTATCTACAACCAATAATTGAAACAACCAAAAAAATACATCGAAAATAAATATTATAACTACGGACAATGTGTATCATCAGTTGACATCATATTATTTGCGTTATAACTATGATTTGTTTTGACTTAACCGAACCAAACCGTTGCATGTCTTACGATTGTGACCACATACCCATTTTTGTCAATTTTCACAATTAAAATGTCAATTAGAAATATCAATGTAATTCAAAATTAATGCAGGTCACAAATTCGCAATACATGCCACATAATGAAGTAATGTATGTAACACTGCCTTTATAAAAATGTCACAATATGAAATATACTAGTCACAGCTTCCTATTACAAATCACATGAATAAGACTATTGGTCATCATCATTTTATACAATATCTTCAATCAAATAGTTTAGATGTAAGTACAGTACAAATACATGATCATATATATTGAATACAAGTCATATAAAATTATGCATTTCCAAAAACTCAACATTGTGTGCAAGCGATCAATTACATGAACTTTTCTAATATCGCAATTACAAATACAATTCACATGTAACCCAAGTTACAAACATAAATTTCGAACAAACGTATGGCATACCAATTTGATTTTGATGATGGTTCAATATCATTCACAATGACTACCGAAGGCTCAACATTGACTGAGATATTAGAAAATTGCAAACTGTCGAATTGAACGTTAAATCATGTACCAATTGCGACTACAACAGCGTTCAAATACAAAATCGAATCATTTGGATAATAATTCAATTCAACAAATCTACGATTTTATCCTCAATCATCAATAAATAATGATTTGTGGCGATATTCTTTAATGTCTGACTTGGAACCTCAGATTATTATCAATTTCTGAGATATCGACGACGGTAGATTATAATTGGATATATACAAATATAGAGAGGATTATTTGAGTTTTGAAATTGCAATCTTATTATTTTAAAACTGAAATAAAGTATAGTTAATGTCTGGATTATGTATTTTTCAATTTCGAAAAAATGCAATTTTCATTTTTTTTTTATTTGTAAATTAACATTAACATGGTTTGAATAAAAAGAATTTTTACTTATTTTTTAATGCGTCCATTAAGTATCACAAGAGATTCATTGTGAAAGGTTGATTGGGTTTTCAGATTATAGAAAATAAATTGAAATTATCTTGATAAGAAGCAATTTAAATTTGACATATATCACGTGAATTTTCATGTGTGCTTGTCACATGTAAAAATTATATAAATCATCAATAATATATATGTGAAATATTGGATCATCACAGCTTGTCAATATGACAACACCGTTGCCCCAAACGAAAACATCGTTGGACTCATATTGCCCACATAAGAAGTTTCCAAATAAATGAAAAAGAAAAAATATGGATAAAGTTATTTTTAGTAAGATATTCCACACTCGAGAACATTGATGCATTGCTTTGAACATTACGTCAAAGTTCATCGATGCGGTGAACATGAGATGCAAATATGAAGAAGTGAAGAATAAAGTTATATTTTGAATGTATTTATTTGTTTGTAAAATTGAAATCTGAAATAAAAAATAGTTTATTGTTACTGTTATACAATTTTTTATATGTATATGCCTAAAAATATTTTGTTACTATCTCATTGTTGTTTGAGAATGATAGTTGTCGATGGTTGTCTAATCAAAGAACATATGAAAAACAGGTCAATCTCCATAGAATGTTATCGAGTTAATAGAGAACATTTTCAACAATGTACTTATGTACACATTCTTGACCACGAATTCTTTGATATTTACTTTCCACGAAAGATTAAGTTAACACGTGATTAAATTTATTCGTTGTAATTTGTATTTCATCGTAGAAAGACCATCAAACACCATTATAACATATTTTTACAAAATTTCTTGATTCGTACTCTTTCTTAAACATTTATTTGACTTTGAATAATTGAAGAAAAATGCCAAATTTGATTATGTAATGTGAACACACGTTTTAAGTGAAGTTTTTTAACGAGGTTTACTCAAGAATATTACTTGAGTGCAACTTTCACCTTTCTAGAAATAAAGATGGTAATATCTACTTATGATCCTTGAAAATTTTCTTGAATCGAATTTTCCACACGCTTGTCACGCTCAAGAAGTCTCTTCCAGATTCCTCTTCTTTTATGTCTTATACGTACATATAACAAATACATATACCTTCCTCACATATGAATGAAGGATATTCATATCGGGTCAATTGTTTGCTGGCTAGTTGGGCGTTGGGATAGGTTGAAAAAGTAGAAATCATGGAGAAGGATCAAGAATGCATATCCTACATAATCCAGCAACAGGCTGTGGAAATTGATGAACTACTCATGGGCCCATTGGGATTCAGCGTCGATCAGCTCATGGTTAGTCAGTTTTTGAATTTGTATAGTTTGATGGGTTTTTGTCTTTTTATCTAACTTTCAATTTTTAGCTTGCTTAGTTGAATTACTTGAACTTCCTATGTAATAGCTTGACGTGCTTTTGAGTGCAGGAACTGGTTGGACTGAGTGTTGCATCTGCAATAGCAGAGGTGAGTGTTTGGCTGCATACAATTTGCAATTACTTTCTTTATTTCTAGTGTGTAAATGAAATTATGTAGAAATCAGTATTTCTTTGAGGTTGTGTATATCTGTAGTCTCATGGTGGAAAATTTTCTTCTGTAGTTTAGAGCTTGTCAGTTGGACTCTTGAGCTATGTATATACAAACAAGTTGAGGAATTACGATTCATGAAATTGAATTTTGTGTGGGAAATACAATCATGAATGACATGTAAAATATAGCTCAGAAGTAAATAGCTAAACAAGTAGGTTGGTGTGCATATAGATCTCCCTCTTCAAGAAAAACTTATGCTCTTTGCAAGTGGGTTAACTTGAGAAATTCGTGCAATAGAAATCATAAGAGTTGTCGGCTCAAGGATACAACCCAATCAAATGTTATTTAGATGAATATATGTTGGGCTCAAATTAATTGTTTCATTGTAGTCGAAATTCATCCCCTCTTTGTAGTTGAAATTCATCCTCTCGCTGTAGTTGAAACACTTCTTTAAGGCCAAACGAAAATTGTATTAATGAAATATCATCAAGCACCAGTGACAATATGACTTCACAGAATATGGTTGCCAGCTTTATCCACGAGTCATGGGCTATTATTTAGGTTATACATTATGAATTATAAAATTTATACACTAATTGATAACCTCAGGGCCTTGCATATTTTCTCAACAAAAAGTAATATTGACAGCATAGAACAACATTCATTTAAGTACTCAGAAACATGTACCAACAAATACATATATATGTAGTCTTAAGGGCATTTTTTCCACGCTTGTAACTAGTGAAAGTAGAACTAGCATAAACTGCAGTCAAGATGGATCATCACCTATTTCAATGTGCTAGCTTTCTTGCTAAGGTTTGTCTGGTGACTAACCTTTTAAAGCAAATTAAGGAGAAGACAAATGTCAGAGGTGTGAATTTTGAGCTAGCTCTTGGACTAAGTTTTACCAATTATGGCAGGTCTACAGGTCAACTGAATATAACCGTGTACTTGTCATTTGCGGTCCTGGAAATAATGGTGGTGACGGTCTTGTAGCTGCTCGTCATTTACATCACTTTGGATATAAACCATACATATGTTATCCCAAACGTACTCTTAAACCTCTTTACACTGGTCTGGTCACTCAGGTATTTAGTGAGAATCATGTTCATGTACCATGATCATATACGCACCTCGGAAGTGCTTATTTTTGAGTAATTTTGCAGCTTGAGTCATTGTCAGTTCCTTTTCTGCGTGTAGAAGGTCTGACTCAGGAGTTATCACATGACTTTGACATTCTAGTAGATGCAATATTTGGCTTCTCGTTCAATGGTAACTTTTATTCAGTTTCCAAAAGTTTAACCTTATCAAAGCATGCTGATAAGGTATATCCCATTGGGATCATTTTCATTTTATCTGTAAAATTTTCAGTATTATGCGTCATACTTTGCTAGGTATGCCAAGGCCACCTTTTGATGGTTTGATGCATGGCTTGGTGTCTGCAAGAAAACACAATCAAATGTTTCAGAGATCACCTGTCATTGTTTCTGTGGATATACCTTCTGGTTGGCATGTTGAAAAAGGAGACGTCAATAGCGAAGGCATTAAACCTGACATGCTGGTAAAGTTTTTCTGATGAAGTATCATGTCCCAGTGAACTTATTTTTGTGGATAACGCTACTTGATAACTTCTTATATAAAGTGGCCTTAAATTATTGTACATAGGTTTCTTTAACAGCTCCTAAGCTGTGTGCTAAAATGTTTTGTGGTCCGCACCACTTTTTGGGTGGAAGATTTGTGCCTCCATCTATTGTGGACAAATTTAAGCTTCAGTTTCCACCATACCCTGGCACTTCTATGTGTGTCCGAATCGGAAAACCTCCTCAAGCTGATGTACAAGCGCAGATTTCTCCTGGATATGATGAGAAGCACGGGGAGGCTGATCCCTTTGTTCAGGTATGGACGATAAACTATTACTTATTATCTATTGATTGTGATAGTTGTGAGGAACTTACTAAACCATGGTTGTGGAATTATTTTGTGTGTCTTAACAATATGTATACTATGAATTCGTTTGAGTCTTCTGATTATTCACCATTGTGCAATAAGAGCATTGCTTAATTTGCAGTTCCAGAAATGGTTTGATGATGCGGTGGCAGCAGGCTTGAAGGAACCAAATTCTATGGCCCTGTCAACTGCCAGCAAAGATGGAAAACCGTACGTTTCTTCTTTTATTTTATCAGTAATAATTGGACATTAACAGGCTTAACTATATTATTATTCTTGGAAGTTTCTCAAGCATCTTGACTGAATATGCATTGTAGAATACTTCTATCTTTTCTGGAGTTTTTAGATGGAAGTATGGAACCATGATTGTTGAATCTGAAGCATGTTGTCCATTAAACAAATAATCTATCTTGTAATACTCTTGGGTGCACAAATTTGTTCTTCCCAAGAGCCAAAAGTGCCTAAATGCGACAACACTGAATCAGTATGTACTACAGAATATTTCCCTTTCTATCAATGTAAATGTGTGTGTGCATGTTTTCTTATTGCCAGTGTGGGGGTGGCATCCTAATTGGCTGTATTTTGTTATGTTTATCAAGCAAAGTGAAGAACTGTTCTTCGAAGATGGTTCCTAGCGCCCATTATTTTTTTGGTTAAAACACTGCTAAAACCCAACATATGCTGTTTTTCAACTTTGGTCACTGACCTTTTCTTGTTTCATGTTAGTCTGTAGACTTTCATAGTTATTTCAAATTAATCACTCGTTCTTCCTCTGTCTACTTAATTAACAAGAATTCTGACGTGGCTTGAGAAATCTATTGTGCATTATTTTTATAGTCCAACTTTGTGAAAAAGGCATCTTGTTAGACACTTGTGTTTTCTTTTTGAGTCTTTTGTAAAAGCACATCTCGTCCAACAGTACCTTTTTTGCCTCGCTGTACGATAAAAACGATTCACTAACAGAATTTCCATGCCAGATCTAATTCCTGTTAGCCACAACACCATTATCGTTAATTTAGCAGGATAGAGCATCTAAATGGAAACAAAAATGAAAGTTCAGTTTCTAACTTGGAACAAGAAAATATTTGATTGACCAAAATGATACAACACCATGAGTGATGAACAGGGTTTTTAGTCCATTGTTATTTATGTGGATGTTGTGCACTGTGAACTAATTTTATACCTTAACAACATATACGATCTCTCTTGACTGTGTACTTTGTGTTGTTTTTACAGTTCTTCACGAATGGTCCAATTAAAAGGCATCCATGGAGAAGGATTTGTCTGGTTAGTTCTTTGTGACTTTACTCGTTGAAAATGAGAAGGCCAAAGCAAAAATTAATTAACTTTGTTTATCTGAGAGGGAGAGAGGGTGAATGAAGTGTTACTATGTGATGAAATGACTAAAAACAGTTGGAAAGTGTTTGTCCACCAAAAAAGGTGTTGCTTCTTTTTTCTAGTTGTTGAACAGGTGTTCTTATATTACATTTTGCAGGTGCAGCAATTATGGTAGTCGAAAAGCTCAAGAAATATCTGAAAATCCTCATGCATCACTTCTTTTCTACTGGAGTGGTTTAAATCGCCAGGTAAAATGTTATTTCTACTCTAATGCGTCCATGCACTTTAAGATGTCAGATCTATTCTCAGAGTGTATTTATGTTTTCATTTAAAGGAAAATCTTGAAAAACAAATGGTGAAATTTAAGGCTAGCTTGTAGATAAGACCTTGCTGAGATGTTAATTCGAATTCCAGGTAAGAGTGGAAGGTTTTGTGCAGAAAGTTTCTGATGAAGAATCCGAGCAGTACTTTCGTAGTCGTCCACGAGAGATTCAGATTGGCCCAGCAGTTAGCGAGCAGGTTTATCTAGCTATGTCAACGAGCCGAGCCGAGCCGAGTCCGGTCAAAAAATATAAGGCTCGGCCGAGCTTTCAGTCCGAGCTTTAGCGGGCCGGCTCGGTTTTTTTGTTTTTTTAATGTCAAATCTACATTTTTTACTTAAAAAATTTTAAATTTGTGCGGTTTATACGTACTATAAATTAAAGAAAAAAGCTCGGGCTCGGCTCGAGTTTTTTTGGGCCCGAGCAAAGCCGAGCCAAAACAATGAGGCTCGACCCGAGCCTGAGCCAGGCCCGGTTCGAGCTTTTTCTGAGCCGAGCCGAGCCCGAGCCGCCCGAGCCGGTGAGCTTTTTTGCCATCCCTAGGTTTATCTCTTATTTTTCAATTCAGACCCTATTTTGTTGTGTAATAGCTCTGGACAAGAAACAGAGCTTGAATTCTTGATTGTTTATCTTCAGAGCATTGTAATTCCTGGGCGGCAGTTTCTCCATCAAAAATACAAGGAATTAGAAGAGAAGTACTCTGATGGGTCAGTATTTCGGTCTTTGGGCTGAAAAGTTTACTTTAAATTGAATAAGCTACAAAATAAGTAATTTTTTATCGACCAAAATTGAAAATAAATTGTTTATTTTGACAGTAAAGTAAGAATTACAAAATAAGTAATTGATTTTTACTTAAAATAAAGAAAAAAGTAATTTTTCAAACATGTTTAACTTAAAAGTTACTTAAATTTACTATTTTAAGCTTATCGAAACATTATACATCTCATATGTGAGCGGTTATGCCTATTGATGCATGCAGATTGTTCAAATCAAACTCGCCTATGGGTATATGCACATGTTTTTCTTGTACAACTATTTTGTGCAGAAGTAATTTTGACTGTCATCAATTGTATGGTATATTCTGAATATTTTTTGACCACCCCCTACATCCATGTATACTATTTAAGATATTTCATTTCTGCTATTTTCAGAAGTATGATTCCCAGACCTAAACATTGGGGAGGATACAGACTCATGCCAGAGTGTTTTGAGTTTTGGCAAGGAGATGAATCACGAGTGCACCTAAGGTAGTTCTTTTTTTTCCCATCTTTTTCTAATCTATGAGTTGAAATGCTAGATAATGTAAAATAGGGCGATTCTCGGTCTTGGTCATCTAAGCCATAATCCTAAACTATCATCTTCATAAGTCCCGAGAGTACATTATCTACTCTCTTTAAATAGCAAAGGATTGTCATTATTAGGTGTTTAGGACTAAATTTAAATGGGTTAATTTCACAAATGGTCACTGAAGTTACCTGAAAATTTCAAAACGGTCACTGAAGTTTCAAAGTTTCAGAAACGGTCACTGAAGTTTGAAATTTCTTTCAAAATGGTCACTGAATTTTCAGATTTTTTGGCCAAGTTTGAGGCAATTTTTCGGCAACTTCCGACCACCAAAACTACCGATTGCGGATATCGTTGGAAAGCCCACGATGTCCTCTTCAATTACCACTAAAAATCTCCCCAAGACTCCAAGTGATTCGGCCGGAATAAACCCATGAAGTCGGCAACCGAAAATTATGAAAATCTGCCCAGATTTTCAGATTTTTGGGGCAAGTTTGAGGCAATGTTTCGGCAACTTCCGACCACCAAACCTATCGATTTCGGATACCGTTGGAAAGCCCACGATGTCGTCTTCAATTACCACCAAAAATCTCCCCAAAACTCCAAGTGATTTGGCCGGAATAAACCCACGAAGTCAGCTACCCAAATTGGGCAGATTTTCGGACTTTTTTGCCCAGTTTGGGTAGCTGATTTCGTGGGTTTATTCCGGTCAAATCACTTGGATTTTTGGGGAGATTTTTGGTGGTAATTGAAGAGGACATTGTGGGCTTTCCAATGGTATCCGAAATCGACAGTTTTAGTGGTCGGAAGTTGCCGAAAAATGGCCTCAAACTAGCCCAAAAAATCTGAAAATTTGGGCAAATTTTCACAATTTTCGGTTGCCGACTTCGTGGGTTTATTCCGGCCGATTCACTTGGAGGTTTGGGGAGATTTTTGGTGGTAATTGAAGAGGACATCGTGGGCTTTTCAACGGTATCCGAAATCGACGATTTTGGTGGTCGGAAGTTGCCGAAAAATTGTCTCAAACTTGGCCAAAAAATCTGAAAATTCAGTGACCGTTTATGAAACTTTGAAACTTCAGTGACCGTTTTGGAATTTTCAGGTAATTTCAGTGACCATTTGTGAAATTAACCCAAATTTAAATAGATTACTATGGTCATTTTAACAATTTAAGCTTTTAGATGAGGTAACGTAACTTGGTATCGGAGCCAAAGAATGACCTGGGTTCAAGTTTTGTTGTCATTCATTCATGAAAATTGTGCACGTGTCAGACTTTTGATTGAGAAAATGCATGCAGTCTGCACACAAGGGGGCAAAATTTAAATGAATATATTTGGTGAGTTTCAAGTTGGTTTATTCAACAAAGTGCAAATAGTCCAAGATCTTGGAGGCATGTCCCCATACAACAAAAAATGAATGAGAAAACAAATTGAGCAACGAGCCTATGGCTTAACAAACATTCTTGATCGTGTGGAAGATTAGACTTGCTCTCTGTATACTCGAATGATCACCAAATCCAGCAACAGAGATATTGGAGTGTGGTTTGTAGGCACTATAATTTCCAGTTATCTGTAGTGTTCCAAACTTTCATCCATTTTGCAGCACTAGTCCTGATGCTACTCTAAATTCCGTCATAATCTGTATTTCTAGACCTTTTTCAGCTCTCTTTTTGAGATCTAATATCGAGCCCAACTCTTGCAATTGAGAACCCAGTTTTGGGCAGAATTGGTCATTCTTTTGCTTTGGTGTTGTAATGGCCATGAGAGTTCAATGAGGTTTTTTAGGAAACGGACACAGCTTGGAGCACTCATGAGAATTATGTGTTATATAAATATGTAACAGTATGAAGATATAAAAATTTATTTGTTATTGTTATTATATGATTGACAGGTTGCGCTATGCTGCCGACGAAATTGGTGGAAAAATAGCGTCGTGGACAAGAATTGTTAAATAGTGGAGACATCCTTGAACATGGAATTTTGTGTAGTTATTGTACTTCGTATACGTTGAAGCTTAAATGTGTATGAAGCCTGTCAACAGTGGGGAGAAAAGTGCAATAAACTATTTTCTACCTATGCTACATTTACATTCTGTAATTCCTCGTCTCATAGAAACACCTATCATTGTCACTATGTTGTCTTACCTTCGATGGTGTTCCTAAACTTGCACTCTGTTTACTTCAAAGCTTCACGGGCATAGCCATGTACAGATACAAATCCCCATTGCTGTCACTAGGCCATCTTCTGTTCAGTAGTTCCACTCGATTTCTTCAACCTTTACTGGCACGATCACGCCAAGACCCTCGTTGCATTGTTAGTACCTGAAGTAACAAGGTTTCACAAAGTTGCTAACCGAGATATCCCTAGCTGCATTCTGCGATTATCTCACATGAAGTCTCTCACCTGGTCACTAAGAAGACTTTTGACGGGGGAACTTGTAACGTTCTCTTTTGTATTATTATCCTCTTCAGCTTCGTTATCTGTTTCTCCGTGTAGTGGAAGAGAAGAGGCTCCAAACATAGCCTCATCGTGAGCATCCCTGATATCTTCCTCTTTCCTCGCCTTTAGAATGATAGAAATTTATAGAAAATAATAATATTTGATGAAAAGGTTATGACTTCGCCATTGTTGAAAGAGACTATCTGCCATGAACAAACACAAAGTGAAGGGTGTGCACAGTACCTTCACTACAGAAAATCAAAAGCTTTGTCCCAAGTGCTTGACTAATGCTGCATCATCCTCCGCAGCTGCCATCACATGACAAAGTATTATCATCACTCTTAGTAATATAAAGAAGAAAATGTTGGAACAAAATTAAATATTATTCCCTGCATCTATCTGATATAAACCAATGCCACAAATTTCCAATGAAACATTTAGAGCCTGTTTGTTTTGAATTAAAAACAGATTTTAAAGTCAAAGTCAAACAATCAATATTAACCACCTTTTATGAGTCCCACAACTTTTCAACCACACATTTCAAAAATTTCTATCACAATCTACTAAAAATATAATTTAAACCCTAGATCGGGTTCTGGGTTCTTACCAAACACTCTCCTAATCTTGTTGATATCCTCTTTTATGGAATTCTTTAAAAGGATTATGATCTATAACCATCATGAGTATTCACTGCAACATACCTGGTTTAATAACTCTTTCCTTCTCAAAAAACAAACTCGCTACATGTACATCTTGACTTACCGAATTTACACTTAAAATCTCACATCATTTTACGCATTTAATCCAACCATTATAACACTTCCACGTCATCAATCTATCAACCAACGTGTCAACCAAGTTGTACAAATAACTTAATTCCTAAAAAAATGGACAAATCTTGATTCTCTACACATCCATGATGACTACAGCATTACCACCAAGCAATGTTGATAATTGATCAACTCTCTCTCTCTCTCTCTCTCTCTCCATTTCCTTTTATGCAAATCAGTTAACATTACCCATTAATCATTTAAAACTTGAAGCAGCAAAAGAGGTTTGTCTTACTCTAATGCAAGCAAGAACATAGTTTTACTTTCAGTCTAAGAACAAAATATTCACAGATTTTCCATCTTACGTAGAAGTGCAATTTTCAAGCATTGGAAATTGGAAAGATAGAATGGAGAATTTATTAGTTGTGCATTCCAGGACACATTGAAAACCATTCGACCACATCAGCACTGAACAGCTTCCATGAAGTGCTGGAAAGTCAGACTGGCTTTTCTTTACTACAGAGTCTATTGATGGCTTGAGTTGCCAAATCAACCAGGAAGACAGAGAGACGAAAAAAAAAAAAAAAAAACTGTATTTCCACACTTTTCTTCTCTAAGTACACAATTATACCAGTTATATGGTAAGGCTGTCTTATTTTATCCCTCCCTGAATATAGCATGTCTCAGTAGTTCCTATTTTATAATTTTTGAGGTAAAACATTACTAAACGGGCTTCAAGAATCTGTAACTGGCACGTGCCCAGCAAAGTTAAAAAATTAAAAAAATTAAAAAAAAAAAAAAAAGAGCAGTGTTAATTCAGATAATATCCTTCGTGCCCCGATTAAGGAGAAAATGCCTAGACGTCCCAAAAAGTGAACTACAGTACAAAAAGGGAGCATGTGATCTTATAAACAGAGACAAGAAACGCCAGTACCAGAACTAGATAAATTAGGAATGTCTGAACATGACTGCACTACTAATCATAATATCAGCAACTAATATTGCAAACATAATTTACAGAACACATAAGAAACATAGACCAAATTATCAGCCAGAGGAAAAGAATGCCTAAAAATTCAATTTGTGAGTAATTATGAAAAGGACAAATATTAGAAAGTATTTTAACCTTCAATTTCCTCGTCATCCAGAGGTGCATCCTTGTCAAAGTCGAATCGCTCCCATCTGGATCTCGTTCCCATTGTTTCATACTTTTCAGCTGCAAGTAGAACAAGGTTTAGAACATGAAAATTTCACAGTTTCCACGAAAAATTACCACAATACTTAACAGTAAGAAATCACTTTCAAACAATAAATAAATAAACAAACCTCGATAACATCATCAGCAGTGCTATATCTAGAACTGAAAATCAAATATAGGTGCGACATAGATTTCACATGGAATTGGGCTCTGATACTAAAATAGTAAAATGCAATTGAACTAGTCCCATTCAGGAGAGTAACTTTGTAGTACCAAACATGATCGATTCTATTGTTCTCCAGCTCATACCAGCACTTTTATTGAGTGAAGTTATATGGAATCTCTTCAGCAATGCCAAACAAATCAATATAATCTGGACTATCAATCATCCAACAAAAAGCGCCACACAAACTTGAGCAATAAAATTCTCCACCAAAGCATATATGGAGCACACCGTCTCCCATGCATAATCTTCCCAATATGATACTAGTGTGCAAACCTCACCCTTCTAACTTTACCACACCACCAGAGTTTTTAGGCACAATTTGTTAGTGTTGCACAGGACCTGAAATTTACCAGCACCTGAACAGAAGCCATTTCCATGTGCTTCAATTTCATCCATTTATCTGAATTTTCAATGCTTTCCAATCTTTCTCATCACTTGTTTTCTTGGCAAATGGTATCAAGGCCATCAATATCTGATTGATATAGCAAGTTGAAGTGTGCACCCACCAGATCTCAAAAGTTACTAGGACCATATGGAACCTCATTCCACAATTATAGTTACAATCTGCTTTAGCAAGTATATGCACCATCATTGATAGATTCATGTTTCATCATAGAAGTGAGGTGACAGGAAAACGGTAACCTTGTAATATTTGCAGCCTGGTTTGAAAAGTAATTTATATCTGTTGTGGCGGGCACGCCTAAAGCTACGCAAGGCTATGTGCGACAATCTTGATAGAATGACTTCAAGACTCATTTTTATGCACAAAGCATGGCTCCTTAAGTCTCACCTATTTATCTTGTCGAAATTTATTTTTTGATGAAACTGACGACTGAAAGATAAAATGTATTGTGAATTCCTACAAAAAGTACGGGAGAGTGATTTATCAGATACTTCCACATGCACAATTCATGGCTCCTTAAGTCGCACCTAATTATCTTGTTGAAATTTATTTATTTTTTTGGTGAAACTGGTGTGTGAGACAAATTGTATCGCGAATTCCTAAAGAAGTATGGGAGTGTGTGATTTATCAGTTACTTCCACATCTACATGCTATTCACCTATTCCTTCTATCACCAAAAAGAAGGACTACATGACATTGTCCAAGTAACCTAACAGTAGGCAATTATAATTTTTTTTCCTGGCACAGAAATGACCTTACAAATTATCCAGCTTAAACCAAAATAAATTTAAATTAACACAACTGCATCAATGTCACAATCTTATATAATGAATTATACTGTGATAATATTGGATAGCAGGTTTAAGTATATCAAGTTTTCATGAAAGTGGCTACCTCATGCTACCAGCAACAAGACAACCATAATTATGTTGTTTTATAATTTCCAATTTCTTATTAAGATTTCTAGATTTCTTTCTTTGGTCCATTATTCGAGGTTTTTAATTGAATCGATTCCCTGTAGATACAGTCAACATCAGCTAGCTGAGCAGAGAACTTCAACTATACTGTTAGGGAGCAATAATTCACCTCCTTCACTTTCCCTCGAATTTATACTGCCACCCAAAGGCTCATCACATAACTGTGCGTCCAAAGCATCATAATTGTGTGTGCATCTGTGCAAACATTTTTAAACAACTCTGATAAAAATTCTAGCCAAAGCCCAACTCTTTAATATATTAGCTGCAAGAATACCCACATGGAGAGCAGTTTAAGCTATTGATTTAAGCAAATTATTTGTGAAGTATGGTATGTTCTTCATGCATGTCAGATGTTCTATCCACAGAACAATAAATATTCTTGGAATCTTTTAGCTTATATCGGCAAAGTCCGCCTACTCTGCTATGGCTATTTATAATGGGAATCCTAGCTGGAACATCGCTTTCGGGAGAGGCTTACACGATTGGGAGTTGGATGATTATGCATTGTTTTTGGCCTCCCCGTATGGCGTGCACATTCAGGCAGGAGAGGACGACTGTAGCAGGTGGAGGGTGGCACGGAATGGTCTGTTCTCTGTTCGCACTTATTTCAGATCCTTATTGGAACCAGTGGAAAGTTCATTCCCTTGGAAAATGATTTGGCAGAGTAAATTACCTCCAATGGTGGCTTTTTTACTGTGGACAGTTGCGAGGGGACAGGTGTTAACAGCGGATAATCTTCGAATAAGGGGCTGTTATGTTACGAAGTGATGCTTTATGTGTAAAAGGGATGGTGAGACGATCGACCACCTGTTCATTCATTGCGACGGTGTTCGTTGGTTGTGGAATGATATTTTGGCTTTGCAAAATATGAGTTGGGCGTTGCCAAGGTGCGTTGAGGAGGTGGTGCAGACATGGAAGAGAAAGCTTCGAGATAAGAATAGCAAGCTTGTCTGGGAGCTCATTCCAGGATGTATCGTTTGGTGTGTGTGGAGAGAGAAACGACCGGTGCTTTGAAGATCAAACACGGACGACAGAACATCTTAGAGAATTTTTTTACTTCACTTTGTATAGTTGGTTCAAGACTGCAACCATTAGTCCGATAGAAGGGTTGCCTAATTTTTTATCATTTCTATCTTGTTTAAACTGATAATGCACTCCTTGTGTATTATCTATTGACTCTAATTTATAAAATTACGTGATTACTTATCAAAAAAAAAAAAGTCCGCCTATTCTTAGTGCTGGTTGTACCTCTAGTTCCATTGCTTGGTGAATTTCCTTATTACAATCACATTTTTGCGCATCCATTAAAGTTTCGACTTCATTTCAGTTCACTCTTCCTCAAGACATGTAATTTGTTAAACTAAAGAATTATCAACTGGCATCCTTGGTCCAACTGTGCACACAAGGTGTAAGGAGCTTAAAGTTCTAAGTACCTCTTTTCCCCCATATATTACTGCTTATCTGAGATATTCTAAAGGAATTTTTGTGCATCATAGCGCTTTAACCTAGAATATGATCAAATCTTTCCTACAACTAATTTACTTAAAGTTGCATGTAATGACTAAAAATCATCACAGGATAACATACAAGGAACGAAGGATCAGAATCAAAGGGGCATAGGCAAAGTATGTTCTCAGGGTGGCTGAAGGGACAAACTACAAATCTAACCTTTGACATCGTTCGAAGCAAGCAGCAGAAGGTATCAGAAGGATATGTATTGATAGTAGTATCAAAGACTCGTATACACAAACGAAATACAAACAGAAAATTAGGATAATTACCGGTTTCTGAAAGCTGCAATTTCATCTTGGCTTTGACTCTTTCAGCTGGTGTCTGTTAAAAAATAAAAATACAACCATTAAAAAATTTCATATCAAATAGCATTTTGCAGAAGAAATTTATAAATGGTAGAAAACAACATACAATCAACTTAAAGAAATTCATTATGCCTACAACTTGTGTATCCAGCTTTACAGATAAAGATAAGGACAACTGAAGTATATATTCTGGGTTTTTCTTCTTCATGATTCATAATCAATACAATCCATCTATCTTGTATTCAATTTGAACAAAAGAAATTATAATGTGCAAGTCAAAGAACAGCTTTGGCCCCCGAGTGATAAGATGTCACAGCTAATGCAACATGATTGACATGAATTAACCCTTAAACGCGAGAAATAGCTAGAGTCTTGTAGTCCCCAGCTCCAATCCCCTGTCCCCACTAAGAAAAATTGGCAATCTAACGGCAATCAATAAATATGAAATCAGAACACGTACATGGGTTTCTTAAAGAACAGCTTTTACTATTCATTCTTAAACAAGTCTCGACTGCATTCATTTAAGTTTACTTCTTCACGCTATGAATAACACCATTCACATTGTCCCAAGGTCCTATACAGTCAAAAATCTCTCTTTAGACACTGAGGTGAAGAGACGATAAGAATCAAACAAACAAATATTCCATAAAGCCAAAGAGTTAACACCTTTATTATGAACAAAATATTGCGAAAAAGTGCATAAAAGGCCCTTGTTATATAGATTACCCTTGTGGAACTGCACAATATCAAATTCTAAGTCACAGAATTTACTTTTTTTTGCTGCAATACAGTAGATTACACAAAATTCTAGAACCAAAACTACCAACCTGAAATAACACACAAAAAGCTTAAATCTTGCGACTGTAAAACTAATTGCACATACATTGCAAAATCGAAACTCCAAATTTTTTTTTAGCAAAATCAATAATTGAAAGGTAATAATTCTGAACAGCAACACGCGCCATCTTGTCATAACCTTCAATCAGTTTAGTGTGATCAACCCTGCCTCCGTCCCCACCACCGTTCTTCTTCTCCCTGTGCTTTTTACCCTTCTCCGACCTCCTCTGCCCTGGCGACCCACTCCTCGACCTCCTCTTACTCCTTTCTCTATCTCTTTCCCTACTCCTACTCCTAGACTGGTGTTTAAGACTTGACCAATAATCCTCCCGGCTCCTGCTCCTTCGCCTTGACCGCCTATCTCGGCTGCGGTGACGACCTCTTGAATAACCATCAGGGCTTCGGTTCCTGCTCCGGCGCCTAGAATATCTAACTGGGCTTCGGCTTTAGCTCCTGCTACGGCGCCTTGAATGTTTACCTCTAGTTTTATCTCGATCGGGGCTCCTGCTCCGGCAGCTTGAATTTCGACTATTTTTATCTTGGTTTGGTGTTCTTTCTTTGGGTCCTTTGCTGAGCTTGTTTTGGATGGAATCAAGCTGGGCCTGTTTCTGAAAATTGGACGAGGTGGTGGGACTGGAGGCTTTGACGAGACTGCTGAGAAAAGATGAGGAGGTAGGGAGAGCGGAACCTCTGGGTGGAACGGCGTTGTTGGTGGAAGTGGTAGAAGAGAATCCAAGACCTTGCTTGAATCTGGCTGCGCCACCGCCTTTTTGAGACAATTCGTCATAGTATGCAGCCAACTTGTCGTCCTCCATTTGCTTGAAGAGGCAACGGAAGCAGAATCGCCGGAGGGAATGCTGTGATTTGGTTTAAAAGGGTATTGGGCCTAGTGTGTACAGTTTCCCTAGGCCCAAAATCAATCAAAACACGAGAAATTACAAAAAAATCAGGAGTTTAAAGATAATTTTTTTAAAAATCATATCCAAAAGGGAAAATTGCATAAAAGCCGGTGTTTAAAGTTTCAAATTAAAAAATCAGGCGCAGAAGTTTTTTAATCAAAACTCAGGTATTTGATATTTTAAATATTTAATATTATATACACAAATTTCACCCTCAAACCCTAAAAATCAAATACCACTCTCATCTCCATATTTCTCTCTCTTCCTATCTCTTCCCGTCGCCCCTCTCTCTCGTCCCTCCCTCGCACGTCGTCGCCGTCGACGAAGACCACTGCGGAGTGCGACGAACTAGTGTCATCATTTCCCTCCCTCTTCTCTTCTCTATCATTTCACCCTCCCCATCCACCTCCTCTTCCCTCCCCCTCCAGCTCCCTCTGCAGCGAATCGCAGCAGCGCTGCTACACGCTGCTACGAATCGCCTCACAGCAGCGTCTGACGCACGCTGGTGGTGATTATTCACACTGCGTGTGGTGGTGATGTTTTGACGCCGTGGGTGTGGCGGATTGGATGCTGTTGTTTTTGTTGGTTATTTTGATTTGTGGTGATTGATGGTGGCGGTGGCGAAGGTGGTGGTGGTGCAGGCGATGGTTGAGTTGATTTCGGGTTGGTGGTTTGCAGATGGTGGCGGTCGCGAAGGTGGTGATATGAGTTTGTCACAGATCGTCGATGATCTGAATTTTTTATAGCAGTGTGCGACGATCTGGTGGCGGTCTATTTAGTGGTGTCTCTCCGTTGGTGATGGTGGTGGTGTTGGCATCAACGAAGTAGAGATGGTGGCGTGTTTGTTGGTGTGGTGATGGTGACTGTGGTGGTAGTGTTGTGGTGGTGATGGTGACTGTGGTAGAGGTCGACTGTGGTGATGGTGACTGTGGTGGTGTGGCGTTGGTGCTGTTGTGGTGATGTCGAGGTGAGGGTGGTCGAAAGTGGTAGTGGTATGTGACCCACTATTTGGCCTATGTGACCAAAATTCGATAATTTGTGACTAAAAATATAATCCGTGACCAACTATTTTGTTACATGTAACCTAAAAATTATATAATCTGTGACCGTGAAAAAATCTGTGACCAATTAATTTGGAAATCTGTGACTGTGTGACCTATAAATTTTGATATGACCAACTAATTTTTGAAATATGTGACATGTGACCTATAAATCTTGATATGTGACCAACTAATTTTGAAATATGTGACATGTGACCAATAAATTTTTTGAATTGTGACCGTCAGAATAATTGTCGGAATCGGAGTAGTCGCTGGAACAGTCGTCGGAATAGTCGCCGGAACGATCGTCGGAAAAAAGTGATGGTCGGAACGGTGGGCGAAATAATCCCCGGAACGGTAGGGGGTGGTGGAGGTGGGGATGTGTTAATTATATTATATTATATTAGAATTTAAAAAAAAAACCTGATTTTTGAATTTTCAAACTATTTACCTTACTTTTGAATTGAGGTAAAGAATACACCTTGGATATGAATTTTTCCCTATCCAAAATTTATTTATTCAAAAATCAGTTAATATATTAAAACTCTAACTCTAATTTATCACTCTCAACTCCGTCACCTCTGTCTCTCGCGCCTCCTCTCCTCTCTCATTTCCTCTCTACATTCTCTCTCTCTAAACCAACCTATCGCCTCCCTCCTGTCACCCCCGCCCGTCGTCATCGCCCAAACCCATCAGCACCCTCAATCCATATCGCCGGTCAGAGGGATCTCGAATTGCGGTGAGTTGCGGCAGTAAAATACTGTACGACGGGCTGCGATTTTGAGTATTGGATGTGGTTTTTGAGGGTTTTTTTGTTCTCAATGGTGTAGGTGAATCTGGAGGTGTTAGTTGTGGATTTTGGCGGTGGTGAGGTGGTGGATTTAACACTATTGGTTGTGGTAAGGTGGTGGTCGCAAATGGCTATTGTGTGGCGGTGGTGGTGTCGGGGTGAGGGGGTCACAAGTGGTCGTGGTGGCAGCAGCTGTGGTGTGGTGGTGGTGGATCTGACGGGGTTTGTTGGCGGTGGCGGTGATGATTTTTGTTGATGGAGGTGATGGTTGGCTTGGGTGCGGTGGTTGGTTTAGGCGTGGTGGATCAGAATTGGAGGTGAAAGCGAGGTGTTGGTTAATTTGTAACCAATCATTTTGTTATATATGACCTAAAAGTCATATAATCTGTGACCGTGAAAGAATATGCGACCATTTGACATACAATTTTTTTTATCTGTGATCAATTAATTTTGAAATATGTGACCGAAGAATAAATTGTGACCAATTAATTTGAAAATCTGTGACTTATGAATAAAATTGTGACCATTAACCATTAATTGTATAATTGTGACCTAATTATATTTAATTAATGAATATTTTTAATTACCTTGTGTTTGACATCCATTTTGGGAAAAAAAAAAAAGGAATTCTGGAATAGTGGTTGATGGAAGAATGTGTGGTTGAAAAGTTTTAGATTTCTGTGTAATATTATTTTATTTGGAGAATGTGTGGTTGAAATGAAAAAAGAAAAAAAATGAGAATGAGATGGGTGTCAAACAAGGCCTTAATTGTCTAATACCTGAATTTTGAATTTTTAAACTGTATACCTGCCTTTTGAATTGGTGTAAACCATACACCCGAATTGTGAATTTTTCCCTCAAGATATTTGAGCCTGTAAACTGAGCCCAATCTACGTAAGAATCATATTCCATTGCTCAAGAATTATACGATTCATTTCAGCTAGAACTATGGCTTAAGTAATTTGAGAAGATGAAATCGCCAAGGGGACTTCGGAGAACAATAATAATAATAATAATAATGGATCAAATTATAACACAAATTACATAGGTGATCGTCAATGTTGTGACGGTTGATAATTCTAATTGAAATCAATATTTACGGTGATTCAAATGAATTACCAACAACAATATCATCTCGATGTTATCGAAAATAAACCAAGATGTTTAAGTCGTCGGTGATTGTTGATGATTATGATTAAAATCGATATATGTAGATGATTCAGATGTAACTATCACTATCGATGTCATTGGTGACACGCCTCATTGGTGATTACAACGGTAATTTTTCAAAGATATTGTCAAGAGATGACTCACAAAATTTTAGTCTTTCAATTTTTTATTCTTTTATAAGATACTAACAAATAAATTCAATTTTAAAACTTGGGGCCTTTGATAAATATATTGCACCATAAAAATAATACATGAACAAAAAATAAGAATGGGAAGAGGTTGCAAAGAATTTAGGGATTGTAACATGATGGAAGTAATGTTGAGGCAATTTGAACCTGAAGTAAGTAGTGATAGTTATTATTTCATTAGAACGGCTATTGTTGCACTTGCTTCACTACTTTTGCTGATCATGTTTGGTGGGGTTAAATCATATTTTTAGTAAATTTATATAAAAGTTGATGAAATGTGTGGTAAAAAAATTGTATGTCTCATAAAATATGTGGCGAAAATTAGTTATTAATTTTGACTTATATTAAAATGTGGATTTAATTTCTTCCAAACAGGGCGTGTGTGTGTTTGAGTCACGTTATTTTGGAATAATGTATTGTAGAATAGCAGATTGATAGAGAATGTGTGGTTCAAAAAGTTACTGATGTGATGAAATTATTATTTTATTGAAAAATGTGTGGTTGAAAATGAGTAAAAGAATGAAAATGAAAATTTTAATTTGGCTCAAACATGAGCGTAGTATATACGATAGATTTAACCAAAATTAGTATTTGAGATTCTCATACTTCACTACAATATATAAAAGAGGCAAGTTCGTGTCACTATTCATATGACATCATTTATGGCCTAATGCTGATGTCATGAAACATTAAGATTTTTTAACGTAACACGTTTTCTCGACTTTATTTCCCCCTTTTTTGCTGTAGTATATTTTACTGTTTACAGTCTTCTTTGTGCGAGATTCTAGCAAATTTGCTTTAAGACTATTTTCTTCTTTTGGCTACAGATCTCTCTTGCACTGCAGAGCTTTCCAAAGGTATAATCTCTTTCTAAATGATTTTTTTATTTAACACCATCTTATATCAAGTTATTTCTAATTGCTTTGCAAGAAATTACTAACAGAACAACCTTTACTCATCATCATAATTAAAGTAAATTGGTAGCAGCCATGGACCCAAAAAATTCCTTGAATGGTTTTTGCTGTTTTGATTTCATTAAATTAAAGTCATTCACAAAATGTTGAATGTTGGATAATTTAATTTACCTTGTTCTTGAATTTTGATTAATTTCTGAAAACTTATCATCGATAAATTCAACTCTCGGAAGCCACTATATCATAAGAGTAGGTTTGCTAAGTGGGTTACTCTTCAATTTACCCATTTATTAAAAAAAGAAATATCGTGTCTCTCCGTGCTGCACGAAAATGTCTTCGTGTCTCTATTTTTTCCCTTCTTTGATTCAACTGTCAAATCCCATATTATCCTCGAATAACATTTTGAAACTAGTTTTCAACACGTTAGGTTTTTGAATGTTCTCTAACTAATACATGTAGTTATTTTTATTTATATTTTAAACTATGTTGTTGTCAATGTAAGGAACAAATTAGATGAAGATCTCATTATGCGTTGGTAGGGCTTTTGAAGCTTTTTAACTTGTGATTTATAGATTTAGTATTTTGATTTGTGAATTGCTATGAATGAATAATGAAATTAATGGGGAATTTTCAAAGAGTTGTTGGGAATTCTGTGAATTTGAATGGAAATGGATTGTATGGAAACTGTGGGTTTGGTTGATTTTGACTCAAAATGTAAAAAAAAAACGGATGTGTCTTCGCGAGGCACAGAGACACCGTGTTTCCGTGGGCTCACGCAATTTTTTATTTTTTTTTTACATTGAGATACATAATTCATATTCTTTTATTAGCCTAAAATTGTCCCGAAGGGTTGTGGAGAGAAATGAAATAAGATGGATAATTAAGAAGGGTCTAAAAATTTTTTCTCTTTCTTTTTTTAATCGGATTAGGTTATAACTGCAAATTTGTTGCAATGTGTTAATTCATAATTATATTATAATAAGATGTATGTAAAAAAATATATATATATTTCATTGTACCACATGTCGCGATTTTTGGAATTATTATTGAATTATTTTTATTTTCATTTTTTTTTTTGCCAAATACTGAATTTCATTTTTTTTCCGCGAGGGGCGCTGCCCCTTGATCCCGGGACCTCCCGGGGTGTTACCCCCCGACCCACGAGGGGGCACTGCCCCTCGACCTCGATCACAGTTGGGGTATTGTAGCGAAATGTGCGTATATAAGGATTGAAGTTATACGAAATTTGGTGTTGATTATTAACCTATGAAATGCTATGCAAAGCTCTAAAGGTTTGTACTTCAAGAAAATTGAGGAAGAAAGAAGAAACAACAATATCTTGGTAGTTTGTTGGTGTATGTGTGTTTTTAAATTTGAATTGATTTATATTGATTATTTATGATAAATAATTTTCACTTTTCTTTCTAACTTCCTTTTTATTCATTTGTGTATTTTTCGTTGTAACTTTCAATTTTCCTATTGAAGAAGTTTTGCTAAATAAGAATAATTTTCATTTTCTTCCTTTTTCAGTTATTGGCATTTCAAGTAATGTAATTTAAAGGTGTCTGAATATTCATTACTTGAAACAATTTAATGTTATATCGGATTCTGATAAACTAGGAAGATGATAGCGATTTTGTATGACCATATATGTGGAGTTTAGTGATGGTTATATGTATTTTATTTTATACTTCTACTGAGGTTGAACATCTGGCCAGTCTGAAACTTATGATGTTATTTCTTTCAAAAGATTATGTGTGTATTTACATTCTGAAAATTTATTTATTTGTTGGTTTCGTTAAGTTTGTAAACTTTTTGTCCAACTACTGTCGAAGATGTTACTTTTGTTATTTGTGTTTTGAAGATAATATTATCGTAATTGCTTATGGTTTGGATTTTTTCGGGAGTTAAGAAGATTACAAATATCAAGTAATATTGGGAATTCGAGTCGTGGTAAGTTCTTCTATTACATTGCTTTTATTTCACTCTCTTTTTTCTTATCGGTAATTTCAGTTATATTAATAACAATTATTCTTGTAACTAAAAATTTAATGTAGGTGCTTATCTGTTTTCTTTGTAGTATAAATATTATGGCAAACGTAATTGATCGACCACACCGTTTCTTTCTAATAATAACACCTTCATTAAGCTATAATCTTCATTTTATAGGTCTTAAAATCATTTCTTTGTTAACCTTTATTTATTATTAATGAAATTGTATATAAAGTAAATAACATTTTTATGAGATTTTTTTTTCTTTTTTTCTCTTATAGTTGGTTTCTGGATCTTTTATATGTCACTCAGGACATGATCTTAGTGATACAATATGTTTGATTGGTTATGATGAAATTATTTGCAACATACAATTGGAAATGGTCGATGATAACATGTATATTGTTGTTGGATGACCACAATTTTTTCGACCACCATAATTTACAAAGTGGTTATGTTATCGTCTTTGAATACAACAGAAATTCTACTTTAGATGTTTCGATATTTGAGAATTCAGGGGTTGAAGTGACTTATGAGTCTGATACATTTGAGGTTGAGATTTCACCTAATGACAATCTTATTTTTCGAGTAACATTAGAGGCTGATCGAGATGGTCATTGAAAAATTGTAAGCTCCTATTTAAGTTAAATCTTTTGTAAATTGTGTCATTCTTGCCTTAAATGTATGAACCATTTTTTATATTCATTGCTCTTATCTAGTTCTAAATTTTGCTATTTATAGATTTATGAATTTATTTTGTAGTATGTAACTGGGGCTTTCGCTCGATTGTATCTACTAAGTTTTTTTCAGAATGTTCAAATACATGATCGTTCACATCACAATTGGCTACTGCGAACAAACGGTCAGATTCAATGTTTCACCATAGGTTAGACATGTTACGTTAGAGAGAAACAACTTCAGATAGATGACATGTGTGTATTTAAACCTGTGAACGATGAAATCCCAATGTCCATGGTGTACAAAAAATGTCGCACCAATGGAAGTTGGACCCCTTACATGAATTGTATATTTTCTCTTTTTATGTTTCATATTTACTTATTATCGAACATTAATTTTGTCTTCTTATATACGAAAACTACATAACAAATCCATTAATATTTGGATTTCTAATTTGCATGTGCTATTTTTACTTCATATTTGCACTCAATTAGTACATTTTACTTTTTGCTGAGTATAGCAGTTATACAACTTTGAATTTAATACTTTTAATTAATATATATAATGAGATTCTACATTTGAACTTCATTGAATGATTTATCATCGTCATTCGGAGACAATCATCCTTTTATCTAAAATTATTTTAAGTAAGTTAACAGTTTTAAGACTCTTTTATGTAGCAATTCTTCTGTCGTTTTCTATTTCGTTTATGATTTCATTCTTACACTTCTATATATTTAATCAAACTACATATTTATCTGCAGGTTCATCTAAGGAGTCAAATAATAATAATTATGCTTGAACCTCTTCCAAAGCATTTATCACTAAGGCCATGCTTGAGCCACATTATTTTTTTCATTCTCATTCCTTTACTCATTTTCAATCACACATTCTTCAATAAAATAATATTTTTTATCACATTAATAACTTTTCCTTCTTTTTCAACCACACATTCCCCATCATATCAAACAAAAAAATACATTCTTTTGAAAATAACGTGGCTAAAACATGGGATAAATTTAAAAAGAAGTCTTCCAAAAACCTGTCATAATTTAAAAGAGCAATCAAATATCTTCACAAAAAATTTCTCTTTTGTTTGTGACAACAAAATGAATGTTCTATAGCTCAGACGAATGACGACTTTTCTGTAAACATATCTGATTGTCGTTTTAAATTATATTATACTTTTGGGAGATTTCTTTCTAAACCTGGTGATAGTTCCTTTGGAAGAGACTCGGACTCTGTATTCCAACAACATTTCAAATTAAGATGTGATTTTTAACACGTTTTTCTCTAACTACTCTTCTTTATATTTCTATTTGAGTTATGATTTCATTGTTATGCTTCCATTTACTTAATAAAGATACACATTTTATTGCAGGTACATCTAAGAAGTCAAACATTAACAATTATGCTTGTGATTTGTTTTGTACTTTAATTGTTCGGTAAGATCAATTGTTATACTCAATAACAGAAATGTGTTTTTTTTAATGGTACTTGACCTTTTGTCCTTATATCACAGCTTAATGTGAGGTAATTGCTTTTGAAAGACCTTATTTTACACATTCGTTATGCTCCAATTGCATTTTGGTACACGTGATTCAATAAGGTTCTCTTTAATTTCAATTTTTTTTATCATCTGTATCTTTCTCTACTTAATTGTATAAATAATTATTTTTACTGTCCATTATTCATAATTTCAACTTCTAATTTTCTCCATGTTTCAATTAAGCATGTTACATTATAGGTATATTCCAAAAAATTTAGAATAGATTGTGTGCGACAAATTTCTATAGTCTTGAAAAACATTGTGCCTAAAAAGAAAATCAAATATGCATTTCTTATTTCGAATGGTGTGTGGTTTATGATGTAACTCACCAAATATAAAAGTTTGCCCAAGAATGTTATAATTAAATAGTGACATTTCTTACAAAATTATAACGGTTATTATGCAACGCACGATTCACACTAATATTACAAAACATGTACATAACGACTGGTTTGGTATTTTGATGTATCTTCTTGCTTTTTCCCGAAAAAATGTGAATGATTTGCAAAATTAATAACAGAGTTGTAAAAAAAAAAAAAAAAGATTATTTAAGCTCCCATTTGGCCTCATTTTTGAAACTCGTTTTTATCTTTCAAACTTATTTTGAACTACACATTTCATATGATTTAACATTTTTGTTAACTTTTCAACCACATATTTTACCAACTTTTATTATAATCTACTAAAAATTAATTTTTTATTCAAACTAAACAGGGACTAAGTTTTACACAACCACAAAAAAAGTTCGTTCTTGTATCTTTTTTTTTTTTTTTAATTATTACTTTGTATATAAGCCTATTTGTTATGATCTGATTCGATTTTTCTATATAGGTTTGCATCATTAGCAAAATATTGTGTAAAAAGAAATACAATTTTTATAGTGTTTTTTTAAATTATTTTTTATTATTGTTCCTCATCATGAGTGGTATAAATTTTAGGTATTATTGTTTTAAATATCAAATTATTTTCACGATATCTTAATTTTTGTCAGGTGTGTGTTCGAGCCACACTATTTTGAAAAAATGTGTTCAAGAATAGTAGATTAATGGAGAACGTATAATTGAAAAAGAAAGAAAAAATATTGATGTGATGAAAAATATTATTTTATTAAAGAATGTATGATTGAAAATGAGTAGAAGAACGAGAATGAAAATTTTAATGTTTACTAAACATGGCTCAGATTTATACCATCGCATGATATGCCTACCGAATCAAATCTTTGAACTTGGACTTGGCTCAACGGTGAAAGTGAAATTGGATTTGGATTGAACTTTTCGACAAGTAAATCGGTATATTTTTATACATCTACATAAAATTAATCGCTTCGGTGGATAATATTCTAAATTAAAACAAAATCACTTTATAGTTCATAAATAGAAAAAAAGAAGATCCGATGTTTGTAGAGTTCCAAACGGCAGGGAGATATTGGCAAATCAAATCAAATCAAATCAAATCCAATCAGATAATTGTATCTTTCGGTTGGATCTCAAAATCTAATCAATTAAAAAGCATTTTTTTTTTAATGCCTTGGATTCGACCAAAATATGAATAGAATAGAAAAATCACACAAAGTGGATCCAATTATTAATTATTATTTAATTAATGCTCGTACGTTGTTTGTTGCTCCTCATGTCTATTCTCCTCGTAAAATATTCAAAATGATTTTTTTTTTTTTTGAGTAAAAATATATTTTGAAACCAATATTCACTCTTCATCCAAACATCATGCCATAGATTCCCACACGCTGAGTAATTGATGTTAAGAGACCATCTGATGCTCAATAAGACTAATTGCATGTCGTAAAGGAGATGAGTTTTTCATTTGATTGACAAATCGTCAAGAATTTTGACTTCTTGTTCCCAATTGCAAAAGTGGATATCAAGAATATGAATCATGCTCGGCGTACAATCGTGGATGACAACTTTGTTTACAAAATATCACTTACCATTCTGTTATTTGACAGTTTGAACAAGTTATTTTTGCAGCCCATTGTTTTTTGCCATCACACCAATTATCAAACAAGTTATCATTCATAGTTGTACAAATAACATTATTGCAAGAATAAAATATTGAATTAATCTATTTGTACATAACTATTTAACTTACAGAATTCTTACACCATCTCACACGAGGTGGGTCCTGCGCAATAACCCCCCACCCCCTTGTGAGTATCTGTAGAGTGTATGTCTTTGTAAAGGTAGCGTTGCTCTCGAATATTAACTAGTTAGCCTTATTCCAAGCTTCTATTATCAAATTGTTGGTCCAATTCTATATACACCAACGACATGAAGTGACCTTTACATTATGGAAAGGATAATTCCATTCGTACGTAAATGGATAACAATTGAGGTTGACAACCTCTCATAAGCGTGTGGATCTTGTGTGATTAAAAAATTCCAAAACAAAACGTGGGCCCCATATTGTGAGTGTTGGTCATCCACTATTGTACATGTAGCATGATTGAGAAAGGAAACGTCCAACTTTCACATTTCATTTTGAAATATGACAAAAAATTGGTAGGTTTGCATTCACTGTCCTTTTCTTAAAAAAAATGAGGAGTATATCTAAATTTAATATGTACCAGTGGCTAAATTTAAGTAAATCTATAATTTAATGCTATTTACTTATTTTTATAGCTTGATATATGGTAACTCAAATATTTACGTAGTACAAACTGAATGCAATCTTTGACTCATCCTTTAAAGGATTAATGGTGTGTGTGTAAGAGAAAGACAGGTGGCGGTGTGTGTAAAAGAAATTGACAGAACAGACAAACCTGAAATTTCACGCAAATGGAGGCAATTGTCACAATCTTTTTGTGGGGCCCCAATCTGTGGCTTCGAATCAACATGATACACAAATAGACTGTGCAATATCTTCCTCTTTTGATTTTCTCGCCGCCGCTTGCATTTACTAAACTTTCAAGATCTATTCTCGACTTCACTTCACTCGATTGACCCCATTGCATTTTAAATTATGGGAAATAAAATATTAGTTCATGTTTGGTTGTCACATTTTTCATGAAAAAATGTTATGTACGAGGAAAACGAATTTCACTTTGATCGTTTAATTGTAACGTAAAAATTGAAATCGAATTCCAAGATACAGCCACTTTAAAATGCATTTTCTTTGTTTTCACGAAAAACGAATTCTTATGGATTTGATGAGTTTTTATTTTCCAACTAACATGAAATTTGAATTCTTTTTTACATTTGCTTATCAAATGTACCCTTAATATATTTTTGCTGTGACAAAAAGTTCAACGAAGAAAAAGTATAAAATCGAACGGTTTGATTTTGTGTCTTATTCTTTGTTGCATTGATTCTATTATTACATTATAGTGCTTTTAGAGACGTATCGACCATATGAATCCCAACTATTAGATATCAATAATCTTCTTCTTAAATTTATGTACATTGCAATTTGCAGAAGACCCAGAAAATCCAATAAGGTCCTAGTTAACATTTGCAATACTTAGCGTGTGTCTGATCATTCTTCGTGCAAGAAATGTTGAGACACGTAGACAACAAAAGAAAAGCTCCATTATTATTTAAATATCAACACCCGCTACTTGATCGAAAGACCGTATTGCCCTTCAATTATGAAGAATGGATAGGGTTAGGTGAGAAATTGTCAGGGTAAAATTCTTTGTAGACAAACTGAATTTTTTTGAATAAAATAATATTACATGCAAATTGAAAATTTTCATATTTTTTAACCACCGTATCTGAATGAAAATAATATTTCAAAATGCATTTTATGAGAAAAAAATGGGACACAAAAAGGCTTTTAAGTTGATTTTTATCAAAATCGAAGACGGACCACTTAAGGGCCTGTTTGAGCCGCATTTTTTTTGGTGTAGAATATATTTTATAATAATAAAATGATGAAGAATGTGTAATTATTTTATTGAAAAATGCGTGATTAACAAAATGAGAGAAAATTTTTTTTTTTTAAAAATGAGAATCAAACAAGGATTAAATACATACTATGTTACACACATGAGTATAAAGTCAAATAGTTCCCGTGAAACGTTACCTTCTTCATATTTGCAACAAAATATAAAAATAAAACTAGTTCACTAAGAAAAAATAAAAGCAAAACAAATGGGGCATGTCGGAGCCTCATCTTCGATGTAAAATGCATTTTGAAATAGTAGATTAATGATAGATATATTGTTAAAAATAAGATTTTTTGTTAAATTTACGTGTAATATTATTTTATAGAAAAATATGTGATTGAAAATAGAATAAGAAAAATATATTTTTTAAAAAATGGGATCAAATAAGGTCTATATGTAAAAGTATATACAATTTTTGATATCTCGAAAATGACAAGAGTTATAACAGCTATTTTTTCAATTTTAATTCGATTTTAATCTCTACAATCGGACAGTAATAGCCCGTTTGGGAGAGATTAAAATTGAAAAATTGGCCGTTATTGTTGACTTTTATTAGACGAGCAGGGCTCAATAACGATCATATTTTCAATTTTAATCTCTCACAAACGGGCTCTAATAAATGTTTTTTGTTGAGGGTAATTCTTGGGAGGGTTAAAAACTGGATTTAATTATTAGGTCCGTGTGGAGTCAATCAGCCCCGGATCCAAGATCCAAGTGGGGACAGCAAAAGGAGAGTAGTCAAAGCAATTGAGCAGTGAATTGAGTGACCATACATACAAATTGCTGTACACACGGATTACTCTTATTGGACAGAGAGAATCTGAATTGCACATTTTACACTGCACAGAACAGTACGACATTTCTTCTCTGAACCAAGCAAACAAAAAGCAAACGGAAAATATCACTCATGTCCTTTTAACATTTAATGTCTCCCATCACAGCTTTTTCTAATTTATAATCAAATTTTCCTTGTGGGCATAAATTTGTAGGAGAAAAAATTCTTTGTTTTTTACATATTTTTTGTTTAACCACACATTATTCAATAAAATAATATTACACGTAAACTCGAAATTTTCTTCTTATTTTTTAAACACGTTATATATCAAAATACTATTTCGAAATGTATTTTGAGCAAAAAAAATGAGCATTAAAGAGGCTCTAAAATGGAGCCCGAACAATGGAAATAATTTTTAATCTTTCTTGTCCGAGTAGAATGAATAAATAATTTTCTAGGACTAATTTATTTACAACTACATTATTTTATATCAAACGTCAACGAAGAAACGAGCTGATGTGTCGAAAGTTTGATAGCATTTTTTGGTTTACTTAGAAACATGACGTGCTAAGGTGTTATTCCACGGAGTACAATTATACAAAGGCTTGAAATTAGATAATACAAGCCACTATGCTTATTTCACATTTTCCTTTAAAGAGTTACGGCTATGAAGTACTTTCTTCGTCTAAAATTTATTTTGTCGTTCATGATTGAATAGGCCTTTCGCGTTCAAATGCCGATAAACTTGTAGCGTCACACATAATTGATAGGATCTAGGCACACGACCATAATGAATTTCTTGTTCCCTTGATTTACCGTTAGGTAGATTCATTTTTATCAATCTCGCTATCTCAATATACGCATCAAGCTCAAGTACTCTCGTGTAAGATAGTCTACCCCTAGTACATTAGTTTATCGGTTGATATTGGCTTACCAATTTTAGAGACAATCTTCCCCAAGGCATTCAAGGTCCAACATTCCAAAGGCAAACCTAATAAATTGATCCAAATTGGCATGGAGCTAACTTCTTTTTTGTCGAAATCAAAGTATTGTGTTGTCATGCGTTTTCAAGCCGAGTCATATAATTTTTTGGTTTAATTTACATCTTGGTTTATAACTTGCTTGACATCCCTCTACATGATACAATAGGAGCACTAATGTGAAAGATTGTTGGTGAAATCAAAGGATATGATGGTGTCATATGAAAGAATGTCAAGAAAATGTAAACATTGATATACATGTAGCATGATCGTAATTTTTTGATGGAACTATTTAAGCCCCTGTTTTGTCGGAATTAAAATCAAAATTTTAGTAAAATTTGATTGAAATTGGTGAAATGAGTGGTTGTAAAGTTGTGAAATCCCATAAAATATATGGTTAAAATTGATCGTTGACTTTTATTTAGATTAAAATCTAAACATTAATCGATACCAAACGGGGCTTAAGGTAACCTGTCGAGTTTTAGTTATCCAATAATATCATTTTAATAAAAGTATAATTATGTTTTTATTTATCATAAGCAAAAAAGAGAAAAATATTTTAAAATTGTACATTTTTTTCAATAAAATTGTCAAATTTGAAGGTCCCCACCAGCAAACCAACATTCCAAAATAAAAAAAGAAAACAAAAATAATGACATTGTCAGATAAAGCGACAAGTTGAATATAATGTTCGTAGATTTGCAAAGATCTCTCTGTAGCCTTTTAGCTTCCTTAAAGTAGATTTTCTCTCTCCATAATCTTTCACAGAACCCACTATCCCACACTCTGTGTATGTAAATATATACTAAAGAGGATTGTATCGCACATACTATTTTCGTGGCTCTCAAGAGTATCGTACAAAACAATACACATACCCATTTGAGGAAAAAAAGAGTTGGACGAAATGGGAAGTGATTGTTCTTCGATTGTTGCAGAGGAATTGCATGTTCTTGCTGTGGATGATAGCCTTGTGGATCGGAAGGTCATCGAGCGATTGTTGAAGATTTCTAGCTGCAAAGGTTTGGTGTTTTTGTCAATGTTTTGAATTGGGTTCTTTGATGTGGTTTTGGGCTTTTGAAACTGATTGAAATTTTGGTTTTGCAGTTACTGCTGTAGAAAGTGGGAGGAGGGCTCTGCAGTATCTGGGGTTGGACGAAGAGAGAAGCTCTGTTGGATTTGATGTAAGTAAAAACTGGATTTTCCTGCTATAATTTCTGAGAAGAAGAAGTTTTGGCTCCATTTCATTTATTTAAATTTTGTGATTCAGAATCGATTTTTCTAATTTAGTTGGTTAGTATTTGGGGGGTTTTTTTTTATGATAATCTTTAATGTTTGAATTTAGGGATTGAAGGTGAATATGATTATGACGGACTATTCAATGCCAGGGATGACAGGATATGAACTTCTCAAAAAGATTAAGGTTAGTGATTTTTGTATTTTTATTTCAAAATGAAGGAGGGTTTTAGATTTTTCCCTGATACTTTATCATTGTTATCATGATATTTCTCTATTCTTGATGATTGACGCTGTTAAAAAATGAAGGTTAATGTTTTACTTGTTTGCCCTTTTTCAACCAGAGCTCATCGAATTTGCGGGAAATACCAGTGGTGATTATGTCGTCTGAGAATGTTTTGGCTCGTATCGATAGGTATGTTCTCAATCTGATGTCAGTGTTTGATTAGTTTGTTACCTGTGAAGAGGAAGTATTTCATCTGTTAGATCAGCATATCAGATCTCACCTTTATAGACTTAGTTTCGTAATTTGATCGTTTTGTTATAGAATTCTGGATGACAGAATCGATTCATAAACTTATAAGATAGCCTCTGTTGGAGGAAGTAAAAAACGAAGTAATCAAGTGTGAGACGAGGTTGTTCTGATTCCTTTGCCAGTATCGAGACCATAGATTATTTGAATCACATATAACATTAAACAAGAAAACTGAGTCTTGTTCTTTTGAATTTGGCGTGATTCTATTCTTTCCATCGTGTTCGGTTCGTTGTTAAATGAAACTCTTAGATTTTACCTCCCAAAATTATGAGAAAAGAAAGCGAATACGCACTGCAATTCTCTGATTAGATCTATCTTCTTTCTGATCAATGCTTAGGTGTTTGGAGGAAGGGGCTGAAGAGTTCCTTGTAAAGCCCGTAAAGCTCTCAGATGTGATGCGTTTGAGAGATGTCATATTACAGGGGGACGAGAACGATGAAAAGAAAGTATCCCGGAAGAGAAAACTGCAAGATTTATCTCCTACATCATCTCTTGCTCGTGATCTCCCTCCATTAAAATCTGCATCTGCAACATCACAACAGTCTTGTCTGAAGCGTCCAAGATTGTAGAATACGGTCTAACTTGCCGTAGTTTTAACCACGACTTGTATTTTCTGTTTCCTAGCCATGCCTGATGAATTAGCGGTGATGACTCCTGCTGCTGTTTCTGTGACTTACACGAGGACACTCGGTGTGAAAAATTGTTGATTGGAAACGATGTTCATAGTTATATTTTTGGTAAATACATGATTGAGTTCTTTTGTTTGTGTTTCGTCTGAGTAAGAATCTCTTAAATTTTTGTGGAGTTTGAGAAAAGAAATGAATTGATTGGTAGTGTAATATGTAGGTTTTTCTGTGGACATCTTTGCCTTTCTCAGAGAGTCGAAAACAGAAGAAAAATATAACAAGTTTGATTCTCGACAAGAGTTGACAAGTGTTAAAATAAAATTCATTAATTCTTATACTCATTTTTAATCACATTCACGTACGTAATAAAATAATTTGCACTTAAATTCAATTTTTTTTTTCTTCAAAAATCACTATTCAAACTCATCAAATAAGGGGTTAATTATGCGGAGAACTGAAAAGGATTTATGAGAAAGTTGTGTACTATATAAGGTTAACCTTGGTGCCAGACCTGCAAAAAATAGTACTTCATACAAGAAAACGTTATACACTTATACGTGTCCCCATTTACTGCTATTGATGTTAATTTTCTGAAATGAAAATGAAATAAAGCCCGTCAAATTTTTTTTATTATCTTTTAACACTACGTTCTCTATTAAAATATTATTTCAAAATGTGTGTATATATATATATATATATAGGGAGAATTTCATAACTAAGATGTTAAGTTTTATCCATTTCAAATTTGAGAAATAATATTTAAAATTTCAGATTTTTTAAGGTTTAAAATTTCAAATCTCGAATTTTTTTCAATTTTATTTTTAAATTAATTAATTAAACAGATTAATATCATAATTCCATATAATTTGGTCAAAAATTCTATATAAATTGTCACAAATCTCAAATTCTACATGCCACAATTAAAAATTTTTATAGATAATTTGTTCATCGGTTACAAATAAAAAATTGAAATGTCACAAATTTTTTTTTCAATCACAATTCAAAAAAATTATACGTCACAATTTGGTCATCAGTCACAAATTATTTTACAGTTACAAATCAAAAAAATTATATGTAAAAATTATTTTACAGTCACAATTCAGAAATTTTATAGGTCACAATTTGATCATTGGTCACAAATCACAAGTAATTATGAAATTATCAATCATATATTAACAAACTTTTAGGTCACATATTATTTATTTGTTGCAAATTATCAGATTTTAAGATCATATTTTAATGGTTAGTCACAATGAACCAAATAATTGGTTACATATACCAAAACACCCCACCCTCGATCTCGATCCACCACCAATATTTGGTCACAGACACTCCCACCAACGCCACTACCACGACAGCACCACAACACCACCAACAACAAAGTCACCACCACTAGATCCAATTCACTCGCAATAAAAATCATCACAACCACCCGTTATCGCCGCCGCCACCATTTTTGTAACACCACCATCACAAAACTATACCAGCAACACCACCGCGCATGCCACCAATCACCACCGCCAAAACAACAACACCACACCACCACAACAACCACTACACTGCACACACCACCGTCACCACCACATCACACACAACACCCACTACACACCCTTGTACCCAACCCCAACCACCGGACATAGCACTGCACACAACATAACACCACGCCCAACCACACTGCACCTAACTATCGCAACAGCTACACCAACGGACATATCACATTACCCAACCACCGTACACAATGCATTTTTAACAATTGATGAAATATTATTTCAAAATACATTTTTGTATAAAAAAAAAATTGGGGCTCAAATACATCGGGCCAACTGATCCAACAATTGATGATAGGCCCAGTATTCTTGCGGGTCGAATGCATTAAAATGTTGGTCCATTTCGAACTTCGTCGGCCTCCAATAATTTCCAGTTTTCATTCCAAGTCAACTAAAAGTCTCCCACTGGAAAAGTCAAATTCACTTGCGGTCACTATACTTTTAACTAAATTTCTTATCGGTCATTAAAATTTTATTTTATTTCAAATTAGTCATTAAACTTAAATTTTGTTTCAATTTAATCATTCCAACCATATTTATTAATTTGACTAAAAGAAAACAAGTTGGTAGTCTAGCTATTTCTGAATAGATTGTGATGTAAACATACACACATCGATGAAATACCGAAACAATCCAATTGTAAACAAATGTTTAATTTTAAAGACTTTAAAATAAAAAAGAATTTAGTGACCAATCTGAACTATTGTTAGAAATCGAGTGACTACCCATGTTTTATATACTTCAAAGAAGAGGAAGAAGGTATCCTGCATCCATTTTGATCATTTATTCTCTCCTTCCCAGTTACAAGAAAATCCTTCTTCCGCGAACAGTACCCACTATGGCGGGAGAGAGGGTTGGGGAGATAACAGGTTTGAGAGAAGAGCTTATACTCAAATCTTGTAGATTAGCTATTAAAGCCCATGAAAAGTCCCCTGGGAAGCCTTATATTCACGACAAAAATAGGGGTTCTACAGATGCTGTTTTTGCCTTTCCTGGATCCTGGTTGGTTGATCATTGGTATAGTCGAAAGCCTTTTGGAGAAACAAAGGTTGATCTTTCCAAGTTTCCATCTCTAAGAAGTCTTGGGAAGGATGAAGTAGCCCTAGTAAATGAATCATTTAGCACAAGATTTGAACAACTTTTGAGCAAATCATCACTTGCAATTGAGGTATCTTTTCATCCACATGAGCTTCTTTGCCAAATATTCATGCTTTTTCTCTTTTGGATAAAAGGGCTTTATCTTGTCTATTTTATATGTCAAATATCGCTGGTTCGAAACCAGGACGAAATCTATGGTCAACCAACTAACCAAGAACCAGATGAAGTGAAAATGGGCCCACTGGATTTGTTGATTGGCTTTCTTGTTAAGGAGCTACATAGTCTTGACATAAATTATGCAATCTTGTATGAATATAATTGATCGAACCCCTTGATCTCGACCGTTTGGAGTTTAATGCTCGGGCTGAGTTTAAACGCGAATATCATAGATAGATTACTACAGAATATGTTTTTTAAGGAAATTCATGTGTACATTTTAAAACCCTCTTGATACTGAATGCATACCAAAAATGAGTGTACATTTCAATGCAGTGCAAATATCAGTTTGAGCAACTTCACTCGGCATTCCCTAATTTTATAGGTAACAATTCGAATTCTTCTAGAAATATAAGGCAAAAAATATGATTTCACGAGCTATGGAAACACACAGATCTGCTATGGATCCTTTTAATCTTTCATCTACATTCCTGTATAAAAAAGCATCTAAATAAGCGATTATCTTGGAGGTCGAAGATGGACTAAACTTGAACTGGATTTCAGGTGGAGAAAGCAGTATCAGACCGAAAGCAAATAGTATTTACAGGGCATTCCTCAGGTGGTCCAGTAGCAATTCTTGCAGCCATTTGGTTCTTAGAGAAATATGTTAGACTGAATGCTTATCAGATTCCTCCTTACTGTGTGACTTTTGGATCCCCCCTCGTTGGCAATCGGATTTTTTCTCATGCTCTCAGACGAGAAAACTGGATGCGCTATTTCATTAATTTTGTGACAAGGCACGACATTATCCCTCGAATAATGCTAGCCCCTGTCTCCTCGACTGAACAAGGATTGAAGCTAATGCACGAGCTTACAACTTCAAAGTCCCAGTATTTTCAGCACGCGTTAATCACCAAAATTGATTCTGCATCAGCTTTCTTCTTGTCTGTCATGAGAAATGCCTCTTCTGTTGCAAGCCACGCCGCATGCAAGCTCATGGGATGCACAAATTTGTTACTAGAAACTGTATCTAGCTTCATTGAACTCAGCCCATATAGACCTTTTGGGACCTATATTTTCTGCAGTGGAAATGGAAAGTTGGTTGTTCTTGATAACCCGGATGCTGTTCTGCAGTTGTTATTCTACTGTCTTCAGTTGAGCCCTGGAGAAGAAAATTCGGAATTTCTCTGTGGAATCTTTAAAGAACATTTGATCTATGAAAGTGAATTGCAAGAAAGCCTAAACATGCAAAATGTGGTCTATATAGAAAATCTCATTGACGTACCCTTGTCTTCAGATGCTGGCACAAATGATGCAGCAGCCACAGTGAACTCAGCCCTGAATGATCTAGGCTTGGTAAGAAATCTATTGCTCCATGATTTACTAGAGCATTTTAATGATTCATTATGAATGTTTAAGAATCTTTGTGTTGGATTGCCAGAGCACGAGAGCTCGACTGTGTATGCGAGCTGTTGGAGAGTTGGAGAAGCAAAAGCTGGAAAATCAGAAAAAGGTTGATTCTAATAAAGACACCATTTGGGATGGACTAAGGAGGTTACAGGAATATCAGACAAACTGTGAGATTCGCAAGATTGGTTACTATGATGCCTTCAAAAACCAGAGAGATACAAATGACTTCAATGCTAACGTCGGAAGGTTGGAGCTAACAGGGATATGGGACGAGATTAAGGAAATGATCCAAAGGTGTGAACTGCCAGATGGATTCGAGGGCCGGAAAGAGTGGATAGAACTTGGAACCATGTATCGTAGACTGATAGAGCCTTTGGACATAGCTAACTATTATAGACACTTGAAGAATGAGGATACGGGACCTTACATGATTAAGGGTCGACCGACTCGTTACAAAATCACGCAAAGATGGAGGGAGCAAGCGGAAAGGATGCCTGTTGGATCAAGCTTGGAATCTACTTTCTGGGCTGAGGTCGAGGATTTGAGAACTAAACCATATTCAGAAGTAAAGGATAAAGTTTTGGGGTTAGAAGGCCATGCATATGCATGGATTCGAGATGAATTTCTGGGCAAAGATGTACTCTTGGATGAATCTACTTTTACTAAGTGGTGGAGAGCACTTCCTGTTCAACATAAATCAGGTTCTTGTATTGCTAGCTACTTAGGTAATTAATTAGTCTTTGTATTTGCTGATTCATAATCTCAGCTTTTAGGTGAGAATTCTCAGTGTAGATGAACATCACCAATGTATTGATGATTCCAGGAATAAATGTGTCTTTCTTTCAATTCTATGCCAAGCGAGTTTGTGTCATCTCATCGACCAAGTAAAAGAGGGAAAATATTGACTTGTTGGTCCACTGAAACGGACAAGATTAAAGAAAAAACGTGTAACCTGTTGCTGTTGTCATAAACATGACTAGAAAGATCTACGAACTCAGTAGCACCTGTAATACTTACTGCAAAACCGTAGAGATACAAATCATACAATCTTGTACTCAGTAGCACCTGTAATACTTGCTGCAAAACCATAGAGATACAATCTTGTCCTTCATGTGGCTCTGTCAATGACCCATTTAGACGGACATTTTAACTCGTAAACATTAAAGAAAAATTAAAATTCTATAACGTTGTTAAGACACCAGGTAACAGTTACTACTAGTCTAAAAATGGGAAGTCTCGGCTCTATCCACTGAAACAACATTCACAGAACAGATTGCCATTCAAAAGTTCACATGTACTTGCATGTTAAATGTTTCTCATTCATATGAAATCAACAAGGGTGTGCGAGACCTAAAAGAAGGCTTGAGGAAATGTACAAACGACTTGTGTATTCTAATTACGTGATTATCATATATCATAAAACCTCGTAAAAAGAATTTGGACAGTCTATTATGTGATGGAAGCAAAATACAAAACCAGTCTACTGTAAAAGAAAAAGATGCTCAACAAAGGATAGGCACACACTTTGAACAGAAGGCCTGCCAGAACCAAAAAGATGAACGCCAAAGTCTAGAAGTTAATTAAAAACAAGATATATATAACAGTAATTACCCCATTGCTATTGACAGATTTCGAATGATGTGGCAGTTAGGTTCTGAATAACTAAACAACACTCCAGATGGACCTGTATCAAGGAACATTATGGTAATCGGACTACACTTAATTCAAGAAAATCTCAAGCAATCAGCTATATTTACAGTTTACAGCAAGCAATTTGTATCCAGGTGACATCTGCTGCGGTCAACTTAGCAACAAAAAGTTGAAAATGTTTTCAACAAATTAGACAGCAACTCGCTACATTTTAAGTTTAAAAAATACTTATGAGTATGATATGACCTATCCATAACTTAAAAGACAAACATTCTCAAAGTATTCTTTAAGCATTTTTTGATTGGACGTTGACAAAGTGTGGGGGGAGAACGAGAATGATTTTTTTTATTAAGTATTTCCTTGGTACAAAAGTGAAACTTAAATTCAGTATCGATACAATAATAATAAATAATCAAGACGAGGAAAGCTGAATACTGTGAAGATCTTAAAACACATACCCTCAGCTAGCCTTTTGTTCTAGTCTTCAATTAGTTTTCTTGGCATCTTATGCATAGACGAGGTTTCTTTCACAATCTTTCTGCTTCTGGAATTCCTACGCATAAGTTTACGTGTTACCAACTATAGTTCACTTCATAAGCATTATAGTGCTTACTGAATGATGTTTTCACATATCCACCGGGAGACAACATCTAGCATTCCAAGCCAGCCAATATCCACAGACAAGTAATTATAGTGAGAGCAAATCAGGCCGCACTAAAGATGCGAAAAAAGAAATTCTAAATATAGAATAATAGAAACCCAGGAAAGACAAAGTTTAATCAAAGTAACCGAGCACACAAATTAATCTTTTTACCCTTATTCTGATAATTTACTTAAAGCTACATAAAATATGAGAACCGCCTTCCCTCATAGAAACAAAACTCAGGATCAAGAATCGGCATTTTTGGATAATACTCCATGAGATTTCGGTATCTTCAACTTTTCACATTTTGCCTAGTAAAGATTTCGGTCCCAAGTCCATACCAATAAGATGCAAAAGTATCAAGTTTTAGCTTAAAATGCCAAAACTCATAACATGGGTTCCTATCAAGTCTAAAAAATGTGCAACAGAAAAGGTAGAAGAGACGAGCAATGGCAGATTTGATAGAAAGAAATCTCTAGAAATTATTAGCTCATTTTTTGTCATCACCATAAATTACACAGATGAAATTGACCAAGAAACACTAAATTTCAATGACCAAATTTAGTGTATTCAATTTCTATACACACACACCACTGGTGTAGCTGGCGAGGCTGTTTGCAGGGGATGTCCAAATCACTGAAATGATGCATTGACAATCCATCTCCATACTTCTCCTTCGCACTTCTCCATACCCCCATAGCCAAAAGTTTCCAAATAATTTAAAATTTCCTAAACAATCCATACATACACGCATCTAGAAAAAAATAATAATAAGAGACTGTCTGGGCGTAATTAAAATCAACAAAAACCAGCTTTTATTTACCGTTGCCCTTCAAAATGTGGAGCCCGCTGTGAGTACACTAAAGTCAAAAATTGTGGGCGCAACGGGAGGAATTTTGATTTTAATTTCGCCCAGACAAGCGCTAAAATCACAAAATACAGTAAAATATAAAAACCTCTAGCACATGCATAACTAAACATGTACCGTCTACGCAAATGCATGTACAAAATAAAAAGAGATCTGTAAGAAACCTTGAGATAGCCACTTGTCGCGACGAGCATCAAGTTTGCACTGCTTCAATTATGCAGCCCGATTAACCTGAAGTTTTTTAAAAAAAGAGTCATAAAAAATCAAACCAAGAGTCCTCAACAACACAAAAAAAAGAAAAAAAAAATAACTGATACATAAACAAAAAGAATTCAACAAATTGTTGTCAAAATAAAAAAAAAATTGAAATTTAAAAGTGAGTTATATTTATCCAGTCAAATTGAATCAGAAAATAACCAAAATTTCTTGAATACATTCCAAGTATCTTTTAAAATAAAATTCAAAATTCCCATAATCAATAATTCACATAAAAGGTACAAATAACACGAAATGGCAAATAAAGCCTTTAATTTTTAATAAAAATAAAGCCGAATTTCTAATACATTCCATTTTTTCATTTTATAAATAAAAATTCTCAAATTCACACGGTGAATAATTGAAAGCAAAATGTCCAAACACATGCAGATATACGTACAAAATATTTTATTGTATGAATGTGTGATCGAAAATGAGTATGAAAAAGAATTAAGCGCCCCAGTTTGATGGTCGTTATAAAGAGAAATTGGAAAAAAATAATGTTTTGAATATTAATTTTTTGGAGAATGTGTGGTTAAAAAGTGGAGAAAAATTTTGGATTTACGTACAAAATATTTTATTGTATGAATGTGTGGTTGAAAATGCGTGAAAAATAAAGATTTTTGAAATAAAAGAGTCAAACAATGGGCTAAATTTGAATCGCACGACAACCTCATATTGTTATGACAATTTCATGAAAAATTAATCTTGACAAATGACTGACGAAGCTCTAGATAAGCAATGTCCTCTGTCACACAAGGTTCTAAGTTAATTTAACTATTCTCAAAATGATGATCGTTAGAAATTATTTTTAACGTAAGGTGACTAATTGAAAACAAATGGAAGCTGAGCGACAGTTTTGATAGAAAAATTAAGGAAGAAGATGGAAGCAGTTTTCATTCCATTACATGTTTGACTTTATTGACTTACAAAGACACATTTTTCCACCTCTTAATCTAACAAAAATCTATGTTAAAGATCTAACTAACATAGATCTAACTAAGATAACTTTTACGAAGATAAAGTTATCAATTTGAACACTTAAACTTAAGGCTTAAGATACAAAATATCTAGCCTACTAAAAACAAGAAATGTGAGAGTAAGAATGTCAACTATATTCAACATTTATGTTAAATTTGTAGTGTGCACTTTGATTTTCCTTTGTGTAATCGTGAGGAGATTGAAATAGAGCACTACTCTCTACCAGCGAATAAACTGCTCCCTTATTACTGAATTTTATGTAGTACAGCAACAATGACATACAAACACTTATAACTGCAATTTTTATAGCATAGATATTGAATTATATTAGGGTCCGTTTGATTGCAAATGTGGAAAATGGGTGGAAAGAAAATGTTTTACTGGGAATTGAATTGCCTAAAATTTGTTTTACTGAGAATTGTAATCAATTGTGTTTGATTGGTATAATTTTCTACCTGGAAAATGTTGAAAATTTGGTGTCCGTTTTGCTTCGTTTTTTATAAAAATTGTCCATTAAAGTAATCATTTTTTCTACCAATACGTCTAGAATTTGTTCCAATTACCAAAAAGTAAAAAAAAAAATTAAACAATTAGAAAAAATTACCATATTTGTTTGACTTTGTTTTGCATTGAAATTGTCAACAAAAATGAAAATTCTTTTTACAATGGTTGATAGAATTGGTTGCCATTAATAATAATAAAAAAAAGGTGGAAAATGTTTTCCCACCTATTAGGTGAAAAAACATTTTCCATCATTTGTGCATCAAATGGTTGTACTTAAGAAAATGGAGGAAAACATTTTCCGTGGAAAATTTAGCCTAACAAAGAGTCAAAAAGTGGAAGTAGGAAAATATTTTCCTACTTCCATGGAAAATTCCACCAAATTAAACGGACCCTTAGAGATGATGACTTTGTTGGACGTCTTCTACTCCCTTCATGGCCACATCAGCTTGTCACTGCTTTATATTATGAGAAGTGAATTTACTGCCATCTCATGCTGCAGATGTTTCAATTTAAATGATTGCATGTGATATTGGTCCCGAGTATTAACACGGCGTTAAGTCTTAATAAACGTTGCAGTATCTTGGAGCCCATAATAGATACTCTGAGCGTATGGAAAAGTTGGATGTAAATGCTGCTGTTAAGAGAAGGAAAACATGTGTGGGACAGTGGGAGCCATTAAAGGGGAAAGCTTGAGTAGTTTGGAAAGTACACATACTGCTGATGGGTGTTGAGATTCTGGTAATGGTTCTGTAGACAGCATAGTTTGGAATTTATTGACCTTGTCTAAGTAATTGGAACTTTTTCTTTATTGTATTATCTTGTAATAGCCATTTGAATATATCAATGGCAGGTGAACTTCAAGAAAGTTCTGTCTCCCCTGCAGACTCAGATACATTTTCAGGTAAAGTTGATGATCTTTCTCTAGTCAAGTTGACACGAAGTGGTTTACTTCTCTTTACCTTTCCTAGGAATAAATCACCTTCTGTTGTGGATATTGTTTCAAACATCATTCAATCTCTAGAATCTGAAAGTTCAAAGTTACCACTGTAAGTTGCTTTATTCTTAAATTCTATCTCTGCTTTTGTTCTTAAATCTTGTCATCTGTAGTATTCTTTTGTTTGAGTTTGAACACATCTCTGATATATTATTGCTGTTTATCCTGTCGTACTTACATTTATTGCAAGTCATTACTTTTTCTTATTTTTTTTCATGCCATTTCCTTTGTTTAGATGTTGACATTTTGTCGAGTGCTACAATTTTCTATTAGTATTTCTTCATCTTCATGGTCCGACAATAAATGGACTAGAAACCTGAAGCTCAATCATAGTGCTCAAGGGCTAATGATGTTTGTCATGAATCAAATGGATGGTTTGTAAAGCTTGTAGACAAAAATTATGTAGAGTTGAAGGGAATTCTAGGAAGAGAAAATGGATTATGGGAGAGTGTGACTTGAATATTGACTGGTCTGTGTAGATATATGTCAGCCAGATCAAAATTTTGACTTATTATCATGGATAGACCCATATAGAACTAATGACATTGTAGTTTGCAGTTGGGTATAACAGAAGAGGGATTGAGGAGACAGATGATAAAAACTACAAGAACAGATTCTTCGAACTCCGATGAATTATCTATGTTAGACCGCCAAAAATGCTTCACCATTGTGGTCGCAGCAGTTAAAGATGCCATTCCAGATTCAATCGTGGAACTGAAATGCCCTGAGGTGGAGATAAGTTTTGCAAATCAATAGTCCCTTTTGTATTTTCTATTGTTCTGAATTCATAATTCCTTTGCAGTTTGCTGTGCTTCTTGAGGTATTGCCAATTTCCGGGATCCCTGGCAAGTCTGTAGTGGTAGCCGAATTCGTTCTTCCCCGCGCCCCAGTTAATACAAAACCACGGCTCAGCATCAGGGCATTGGTATCAGATTCAAAGCAAAAGAATGGGAAGGAAACCTAATCATGATGCTGTTCTTGAATACATCTTTTGTAACCGACTAAAATAACTATGTTCTTCCTGATTGATGGTCAAGGCTGGCCTGGTTTTGGCCATCCCGGAGTTAAATGAAGCGAGGATTCAATAGTAATTAGGGATGTGACAATTAATTTGCATTTTAGAATAACTTTTACAACTGGAATTTCGAATATTTTGGTTCAGCATTTAGCAAATCATCCAACTTATAGTGTTTCATTGTTATCAAGAACGAAAATTGTAGAATTTTTTTGTTGGTATCTATGTCGTGCATATGTTACCTGGTGAGCTGCTAGTTGGACAACACTTGCTACTAACGTTATTAGCTCGAGAATTATGACATCTATCATCTTTCGACTAAAACAACCAACTTGCATTGCCTACCAACTGTACCTGTATTTAAGTTATTTGATATATTTGAAAATATATTTGAAGTTTCACAAAAATTTTAGAGATGATTCACCAGAAATGGAAAGACTAGCAATAATTTACATTCCATTTTGTAAAATGGAAAATATCTCTTCGACAGAAAATTGAAACTCTTCAGTAAAAGACAAATAAAGTTGGCAACATTTTAAGGTACTATGAATTAAGACACTGGAAACTACAGGTAATGGTAATACTTTATGGGCTTTTAAATATTAGAACTACAACTCTCTCTTAAATAGCAGTTGTCTGCTTCATGGATGGTCTGCATATCCCTGAAAAATTTATTATTCGCCTTCCCTCTATTTCAGAATTCTTCATGAAAGGATGAAATACAGCATTTACAGTCACCACTTCTTCTTAGACAAAGATAAAAGCTGTCATATAAAAACATGAAACATGAAGAACATGAGACAAAAAGCACAAAAGTATGTTTATCGAGACACCACATAATGCAAATAATTCACTCAAATGCCAATTCACCATATTATCGACCAAATGCCATTCGCAAAAGCATCAATGATTCACTACTTAAAAAGGAATGATGCAAAACGAAAACAACTGGAATCTTCACCATGGATTTGCTTCAATTGCATCCAACCTTTGTTTCTTTCTCAGAGAACCCAAACTATTGCACATACTCCTATCTTGTTGACAAGCCCACAAAATAAATATATAAAGAAAGAAAGAAAGAAAAATGCTTGTAAATATATTTGAAAGATTGATATTGAAAGATGGACAGAGAGCCCGTTGCTAACTGGCTTGACAAAACATTGCTACTGAGGTTTCATGTAGGAGACTAAATCCTCCATCAAGCAGGACACATCCTCCATGAAACTAAATTTATCAACAATTTATTAATTAGCTCGAGACATGTTAATTGCGGTCCTCATAATCCACATTACTCATAATTCACTACATCTTCTTAAGAGCAATCTATCATTCTGTTTTAGTACGTGGACCATATTAAAGATTTTCCAGATATTATTTTCCTAAATTTTCAGATTCAAAATGTGAATATCTACATTCCTAAAAGCACGATGAGATCTCCCTAAAATGCTTAGTTCTGCTTGCACTTAGCACCTCCATTATTTGATTTACTCAACTCGTTTCATCCTTCTTCTCTTAGATGACAAAGATGCGACTCGTGAGAGCTATAGTATAACGTTTTCCAATTTTGCATTGTTATTTGGGTGATTTTGATACCAGAGGAAATTTGGATGGGAAATAAGGTTGAAGTGATCTTGATGGAGGAAACAGGCTTTCCATATTTTGGTTAGAGTTGAGGGACAAGGAATGTAATGTACAAAATATATTCCACACTCATACTGTATAAATGTTGCAACTCATAATGACATTTCTTTATGAAAGTGCCAGAAAAGGATTTTCTATCCTATTTCACATTCATCATACACAAAACAAAGAGAGGGAAATTAGCTTTTATTCCAAAAGGGATGGAAAATATGGTAGAAAGAGTCATCATACCTTTCTTTTACACACTTCCTCCTATAGAAGGGGAAAAAAACACTTCTGCTCAAGAGATGTGGGATGAGGCCATTTGCAATTTTAGTAAAATTTTGTATGCAACAAATATTTAGCTGATATGCTTCTTACCAAACTGGGGTTTTGCATTACGATAGATGACAAGGTTTTGTTGCGTTTGGCTTTTACAGGCATTAAATTGTCATTTTCTGGATGCCTAGAAATGCTAGGTTTGGGGGGTACCTGACTTCTAACACTTGTGGTTTGTGGGACAGAAATTTTTTCCTATTTTCATTGTGGGCTAAGACTTTAATTGCTTTCAGCATCTCTATTCTAGTAAATTTCACTTTCATGATCTATATTTTAGTAATGGTAAAAAAAAAAAAAAAAAAAAAAAAAAAAGCAACCCTTTTATCCAAATAAATCTATGTTTTAACCAATAAAAATATTTGCAAGACCCAATAGCAACTGTTATGGCAACAAATAGGTAGTTCTGTTCATTCTGAAATTTAGCTTATGGAGTTTGAAACAGTATAGCGCTAAAATTGCAATTTCAAGTCAAACTTGGTATAAGTTTTCTATTTTTCCAATCCTAGGTAGTAGGTAGTATTGTGTAAATATATCCAAAATCTTACTATTGTATGCCACTATGTGAATTGAAATACATAATCATTAACCAAATTTGGTGTAGAAATGGCAACCTACAACTAAGCTAAGAGGCAGGTATATGCACTGAAACACGACATAGGCACAACGCGACATGACATGCAGATGCGTGATTCTTCAAAAAGTAGGATATGGACACGTCAAGGAAATGTCGACTAGTTTAATACAAAATTAATTTATTTTTTGTTATTAACTTTTATTTAAACTAGTTATACTCATTTTTGGGTTGAATAAAAATAAGAATGACTGAAAAAAAAAAATTATCATCACAAAAACACAAACTACAAATTATACAACTAAAGAATAAAAGGATTTTAAAACAACATAAAAAAATTAGCTTGCTTCCACATTTATTCTCACATTTCATTTCCCAGTCCCACCCACATATTTCCCCTCCCACCCATGCATTTATCAGTCCTCTTTTACACATCTTTCTTCTTTCCTAGCCAGCGGCCACCTTTTTACCCATTTCAAATTTAAGAAATAATATTTAAAATTTAAAATTTCAGATTTTTTAAGGTTTAAAATTTCAAATCTCGGATTTTTTTAAATTTTATTTTAAAATTAATTAATTAAACAGATTAATGTCATAATTCCATATAATTTGGTCAAAAATTCTATATAATTGATCACAAATCTCAAATTTTACATGCCACAATTAAAATTTTTTATAGACCACAATTTGTTCATTGATCACAAATAAAAAATTGAAACGTCACAAATTTTTTTTCAATCACAATTCAAAAAATTATATGTCACAATTTGTTCATCGGTCACAAATTATTTTACAGTTACAAATCAAAAAATTTATATGTAAAAATTATTTCACAGTCACAATTCAGAAATTTTATAAGTCACAATTTGGTCATTGGTCACAAATCACAAGTAATTATGAAATTATTAATCATATATTAACAAACTTTTAGGTCACACATTATTTATTTGTCGTAAATTATCAAATTTTAAGATCACATTTTAATGGTTAGTCACAATGAACCAAATAATTGGTCACATATACCAAAACACCCCACCCTCGATCCCGATCCACCACCAATATTTGGTCACAGACACTCCCACTTGCCACTACCATGACAACACCACAACACCACCAACAACAAAGTCACCACCACTGGATCCAATTCACTCACAATAAAAATCATCACAACTACCCGTTATCGCCGCCGCCACTATTTTTGTAACACCACCATCACCACACTACACCAGCAACACCACCGCACATGCCACCAGTCACCATCGCCAAAACAACAACACCACACACGACCACACAGCAACCACTACACACCGCACACACCACCACACCACACACAACACCCACTACACACCCTTGCACCCAACCCCAACCATCGGACAACACAACATAACACCACGCCCAACCACACTGCACCTAACTATCGCGACAGCTCCACCAGCGGACATAGCACATTATCCAACCACCACACACCACCACCGTACACAATGCATTTTTAACAATTGATGAAATATTATTTCAAAATGCATTTTTGTATAAAAAAAATTGGGGCTCAAATACATTGGGCAAACTGATCCAACAATTGATGATAGGCCCAGTATTCTTGCGGGTCGAATGCATTAAAATGTTGGCCCATTTCGAACTTCGCCGCCCGCCAATAATTTCCAGTTTTCATTCCAAATCAACTAAAAGTCTCCCACTGGAAAAGTCAAATTCACTTGCGGTCACTATACTTTTAACTAAATTTCTTATCGGTCATTAAAATTTTATTTTATTTCAAATTAGTCATTAAACTTAAATTTTGTTTCAATTTAATCATTCCAACCATATTTATTAATTTGACTAAAAGAAAACAAGGTGGTAGTCTAGCTATTTTCTGAATAGATTGCGATGTACACATACACACATATTGTAACAAATGTTTAATTTTAAAGACTTTAAAATAAAAAAGAATTTAGTGACCAATCTGAAATATTGTTAGAAATCGAGTGACTACCCATGTTTTATACTTCAAAGAAGAGGAAGAAGGTATCCTACATCCATTTTGACCATTTTTTCTCTCCTTCCCAGTTACAAGAAAATCCTTCTTCCGTCAAACAGTACCCAATATGGCGGGAGAGACGGTTGGGGAGATAACAGGTTTGAGAGAAGAGCTTATACTCAAATCTTGTAGATTAGCTATTAAAGCCCATGAAAAGTCCCCTGGGAAGCCTTATATTCACGACAAAAATAGGGGTTCTACAGATGCTGTTTTTGCCTTTCCTGGATCCTGGTTGGTTGATCATTGGTATAGTCGAAAGCCTTTTGGAGAAACAAAGGTTGATCTTTCCAAGTTTCCATCTCTAAGAAGTCTTGGGAAGGATGAAGTAGCCCTAGTAAATGAATCATTTAGCACAAGATTTGAACAACTTTTGAGCAAATCATCACTTGCAATTGAGGTATCTTTTCATCTACATGAGCTTCTTTGCCAAATATCCACGCTTTTTCTCTTTTGGATAAAAGGGCTTTATCTTGTCTATTTTATATGTCAAATATCGCTGGTTCGAAACCAGGACGAAATCTATGGTCAACCAACTAACCAAGAACCAGATGAAGTGAAAATGGGCCCACTGGATTTGTTGATTGGCTTTCTTGTTAAGGAGCTACATAGTCTTGACATAAATTATGCAATCTTGTATGAATATAATTGATCGAACCCCTTGATCTCGACCGTTTGGAGTTTAATGCTCGGGCTGAGTTTAAACGCGAATATCATAGATAGATTACTACAGAATATGTTTTTAAGGAAATTCATGTGTACATTTTAAAACCCTCTTGATACTGAATGCATACCAAAAATGAGTGTACATTTCAATGCAGTGCAAATATCAGTTTGAGCAACTTCACTCGGCATTCCCTAATTTTATAGGTAACAATTCGAATTCTTCTAGAAATATAAGGCAAAAAATATGATTTCACGAGCTATGGAAACACACAGATCTGCTATGGATCCTTTTAATCTTTCATCTACATTCCTGTATAAAAAAGCATCTAAATAAGCGATTATCTTGGAGGTCGAAGATGGACTAAACTTGAACTGGATTTCAGGTGGAGAAAGCAGTATCAGACCGAAAGCAAATAGTATTTACAGGGCATTCCTCAGGTGGTCCAGTAGCAATTCTTGCAGCCATTTGGTTCTTAGAGAAATATGTTAGACTGAATGCTTATCAGATTCCTCCTTACTGTGTGACTTTTGGATCCCCCCTCGTTGGCAATCGGATTTTTTCTCATGCTCTCAGACGAGAAAACTGGATGCGCTATTTCATTAATTTTGTGACAAGGCACGACATTATCCCTCGAATAATGCTAGCCCCTGTCTCCTCGACTGAACAAGGATTGAAGCTAATGCAAGAGCTTACAACTTCAAAGTCCCAGTATTTTCAGCACGCGTTAATCACCAAAATTGATTCTGCATCAGCTTTCTTCTTGTCTGTCATGAGAAATGCTTCTTCTGTTGCAAGCCACGCTGCATGCAAGCTCATGGGATGCACAAATTTGTTACTAGAAACTGTATCTAGCTTCATTGAACTCAGCCCATATAGACCTTTTGGGACCTATATTTTCTGCAGTGGAAATGGAAAGTTGGTTGTTCTTGATAACCCGGATGCTGTTCTGCAGTTGTTATTCTACTGTCTTCAGTTGAGCCCTGGAGAAGAAAATTCGGAATTTCTCTGTGGAATCTTTAAAGAACATTTGATCTATGAAAGTGAATTGCAAGAAAGCCTAAACATGCAAAATGTGGTCTATATAGAAAATCTCATTGACGTACCCTTGTCTTCAGATGCTGGCACAAATGATGCAGCAGCCACAGTGAACTCAGCCCTGAATGATCTAGGCTTGGTAAGAAATCTATTGCTCCATGATTTACTAGAGCATTTTAATGATTCATTATGAATGTTTAAGAATCTTTGTGTTGGATTGCCAGAGCACGAGAGCTCGACTGTGTATGCGAGCTGTTGGAGAGTTGGAGAAGCAAAAGCTGGAAAATCAGAAAAAGGTTGATTCTAATAAAGACACCATTTGGGATGGACTAAGGAGGTTACAGGAATATCAGACAAACTGTGAGATTCGCAAGATTGGTTACTATGATGCCTTCAAAAACCAGAGAGATACAAATGACTTCAATGCTAACGTCGGAAGGTTGGAGCTAACAGGGATATGGGACGAGATTAAGGAAATGATCCAAAGGTGTGAACTGCCAGATGGATTCGAGGGCCGGAAAGAGTGGATAGAACTTGGAACCATGTATCGTAGACTGATAGAGCCTTTGGACATAGCTAACTATTATGGACACTTGAAGAACGAGGATACGGGACCTTACATGATTGAGGGTCGACCGAATCGTTACAGAATCACGCAAAGATGGAGGGAGCAAGCGGAAAGGATGCCTGTTGGATCAAGCTTGGAATCTACTTTCTGGGCTGAGGTCGAGGAGTTGAGAACTAAACCATATTCAGAAGTAAAGGATAAAGTTTTGAGGTTAGAAGGCCATGCATATGCATGGATTCGAGATGAATTTCTGGGCAAAGATGTACTCTTGGATGAATCTACTTTTACTAAGTGGTGGAGAGCACTTCCTGTTCAACATAAATCAGGTTCTTGTATTGCTAGCTACTTAGGTAATTAATTAGTCTTTGTATTTGCTGATTCATAATCTCAGCTTTTAGGTGAGAATTCTCAGTGTAGATGAACATCACCAATGTATTGATGATTCCAGGAATAAATGTGTCTTTCTTTCAATTCTATGCCAAGCGAGTTTGTGTCATCTCATCGACCAAGTAAAAGAGGGAAAATATTGACTTGTTGGTCTACTGAAACGGACAAGATTAAAGAAAAAACGTGTAACCTGTTGCTGTTGTCGTAAACATGACTAGAAAGATCTACGAACTCAGTAGCACCTGTAATTACTTGCTGCAAAACCGTAGAGATACAATCTTGTACTCAGTAGCACCTGTAATACTTGCTGCAAAACAATAGAGATACAATCTTGTCAACATTAAAGAAAAATTAAAATTCTATAACGTTGTTAAGACACCAGGTAACAGTTACTACTAGTCTAAAAATGGGAAGTCTCGGCTCTATCCACTGAAACAACATTCACAGAACAGATTGCGATTCAAATGTTCACATGTACTTGCATGTTAAATATTTCTCATTCATATGAAATCAACAAGGGTGTGCGAGACCTAAAAGAAGGCTTGAGGAAATGTACAAACGACTTGTGTATTCTAATTACGTGATTATCATATATCATAAAACCTCGTAAAAAGAATTTGGACAGTCTATTATGTGATGGAAGCAAAATACAAAACCAGTCTACTGTAAAAGAAAAAGATGCTCAACAAAGGATAGGCACACACTTTGAACAGAAGGCCTGCCAGATCCAAAAAGATGAACGCCAAAGTCTAGAAGTTAATTAAAAACAAGATATATATAACAGTAATTACCCCATTGCTATTGACAGATTTCGAATGATGTGGCAGTTAGGTTCTGAATAACTAAACAACACTCCAGATGGACCTGTATCAAGGAACATTATGGTAATAGGACTACAGTTAATTCAAGAAAATCTCAAGCAATCAGCTATATTTACAGTTTACAGCAAGCAATTTGTATCCAGGTGACATCTGCTGCGGTCAACTTAGCAACAAAAAGTTGAAAATGTTTTCAACAAATTAGACAGCAACTCGCTACATTTTAAGTTTAAAAAATACTTATGAGTATGATATGACCTATCCATAACTTAAAAGACAAACATTCTCAAAGTATTCTTTAAGCATTTTTTGATTGGACGTTGACAAAGTGTGGGGGGAGAACGAGAATGATTTTTTTTATTAAGTATTTCCTTGGTACAAAAGTGAAACTTAAATTCAATATCGATACAATAATAATAAATAATCAAGACGAGGAAAGCTGAATACTGTGAAGATCTTAAAACACATACCCTCAGCTAGCCTTTTGTTCTTGTCTTCAATTAGTTTTCTTGGCATCACGAGGTTTCTTTCACAATCTTTTTGCTTCTGGAATTCCTACGCATAAGTTTACGTGTTACCAACTATAGTTCACTTCATAAGCATTATAGTGCTTACTGAATGATGTTTTCACATATCCACCGGGAGACAACATCTAGCATTCCAAGCCAGCCAATATCCACAGACAAGTAACTATAGTGAGAGCAAATCAGGCAGCACTAAAGATGCGAAAAAAGAAATTCTAAATATAGAATAATAGAAACCCAGGAAAGACAAAGTTTAATCAAAGTAACCGAGCACACAAATTAATCCTTTTACCCTTATTCTGATAATTTACTTAAAGCTACATAAAATATGACAACTACCGCCTTCCCTCATAGAAACAAAACTCAGGATCAAGAATCGGGATTTTTGGATAATACTCCTTGAGATTTCGGTATCTTCAACTTTTCACATTTTGCCTAGTAAAGATTTCGGTCCCAAGTCCATACCAATAAGATGCAAAAGTATCAAGTCTTAGCTTAAAATGTCAAAACTCATAACATGGGTTCCTATCAAGTCTAAAAAATGTGCAACAGAAAAGGTAGAAGAGACGAGCAAGGGCGGATTTGATAGAAAGAAATCTCTAGAAATTATTAGCTCATTTTTTGTCATCACCATAAATTACACAGAAGAAATTGACCAAGAAACACTAATTTCCAATGACCAAATTTAATGTATTCAATTTCTATACACCCCACTGGTATAGCTGGTGAGGCTGTTTGCAGGGGATGTCCAAATCACTGAAATGATGCATTGACAATCCATCTCCATACTTCTCCTTCGCACTTCTCCATACCCCCATAGCCAAAAGTTTCCAAATAATTTAAAATTTCCTAAACAATCCATACATACACGCATCTAGAAAAAAATAATAATAAGAGACTGTCTGGGCGTAATTAAAATCAACAAAAACCAGCTTTTATTTACCGTTGCCCTTCAAAATGTGGAGCCCGCTGTGAGTACACTAAAGTCAAAAATTGTGGGCGCAACGGGAGGAATTTTGATTTTAATTTCGCCCAGACAAGCGCTAAAATCACAAAATACAGTAAAATATAAAAACCTCTAGCACATGCATAACTAAACATGTACCGTCTACGCAAATGCATGTACAAAATAAAAAGAGATCTGTAAGAAACCTTGAGATAGCCACTTGTCGCGACGAGCATCAAGTTTGCACTGCTTCAATTATGCAGCCCGATTAACCTGAAGTTTTTTAAAAAAAGAGTCATAAAAAATCAAACCAAGAGTCCTCAACAACACAAAAAAAAGAAAAAAAAAATAACTGATACATAAACAAAAAGAATTCAACAAATTGTTGTCAAAATTAAAAAAAAAAATTGAAATTTAAAAGTGAGTTATATTTATCCAGTCAAATTGAATCAGAAAATAACCAAAATTTCTTGAATACATTCCAAGTATCTTTTAAAATAAAATTCAAAATTCCCATAATCAATAATTCACATAAAAGGTACAAATAACACGAAATGGCAAATAAAGCCTTTAATTTTTAATAAAAATAAAGCCGAATTTCTAATACATTCCATTTTTTCATTTTATAAATAAAAATTCTCAAATTCACACGGTGAATAATTGAAAGCAAAATGTCCAAACACATGCAGATATACGTACAAAATATTTTATTGTATGAATGTGTGATCGAAAATGAGTATGAAAAAGAATTAAGCGCCCCAGTTTGATGGTCGTTATAAAGAGAAATTGGAAAAAAATAATGTTTTGAATATTAATTTTTTGGAGAATGTGTGGTTAAAAAGCAGAGAAAAATTTTGGATTTACGTACAAAATATTTTATTGTATGAATGTGTGGTTGAAAATGCGTGAAAAATAAAGATTTTTGAAATAAAGAGTCAAACAATGGGCTAAATTTGAATCGCACGACAACCTCATATTGTTATGACAATTTCATGAAAAATTAATCTTGACAAATGACTGACGAAGCTCTAGATAAGCAATGTCCTCTGTCACACAAGGTTCTAAGTTAATTTAACTATTCTCAAAATGATGACCGTTAGAAATTATTTTTAACGTAAAGTGACTAATTGAAAACAAATGGAAGCTGAGCGACAGTTTTGATAGAAAAATTAAGGAAGAAGATGGAAGCAGTTTTCATTCCATTACGTGTTTGACTTTATTGACTTACAAAGACGCATTTTTCCACCTCTTAATCTAACAAAAATCTATGTTAAAGATCTAACTAAGATAACTTTTACAAAGATAAAGTTGTCAATTTGAACACTGAAACTTAAGGATTAAGATACAAAATATCTAGCCTACTAAAAACAAGAAATGTGAGAGTAAGAATGTCAACTATATTCAACATTTATGTTAAATTTGTAGTGTGCACTTTGATTTTCCTTTGTGTAATCGTGAGGAGATTGAAATAGAGCACTACTCTCTACCAGCGAATAAACTGCTCCCTTATTACTGAATTTTATGTAGTACAGCAACAATGACATACAAACACTTATAACTGCAATTTTTATAGCATAGATATTGAATTATATTAGAGATGATGACTTTGTTGGACGTCTTCTACTCCCTTCATGGCCACATCAGCTTGTCACTGCTTTATATTATGAGAAGTGAATTTATTGCCATCTCATGCTGCAGATGTTTCAATTTAAATGATTGCATGTAATATTGGTCCCGAGTATTAACACGACGTTAAGTCTTAATAAACGTTGCAATATCTTGGAGCCCATAATAGATACTCTGAGCGTATGGAAAAGTTGGATGTAAATGCTGCTGTTAAGAGAAGGAAAACATGTGTGGGAGCCATTAAAGGGGAAAGCTTGAGTAGTTTGGAAAGTACACATACTGCTGATGGGTGTTGAGATTCTGGTAATGGTTCTGTAGACAGCATAGTTTGGAATTTATTGACCTTGTCTAAGTAATTGGAACTTTTTCTTTATTGTATTATCTTGTAATAGCCATTTGAATATATCAATGGCAGGTGAACTTCAAGAAAGTTCTGTCTCCCCTGCAGATTCAGATACATTTTCAGGTAAAGTTGATGATCTTTCTCCAGTCAAGTTGACATGAAGTGGTTTACTTCTCTTTACCTTTCCTAGGAATAAATCTCCTCTTGTTGTGGATATTGTTTCAAACATCATTCAATCTCTAGAATCTGAAAGTTCAAAGTTACCACTGTAATTTGCTTAATTCTTAAATTCTATCTCTGCCTTTGTTCTTAAATCTTGTCATCTGTAGTATTCTTTTGTTTGAGTTTGAACACATCTCTGATATATTATTGCTGTTTATCCTGTCGTACTTACATTTATTGCAAGTCATTACTTTTTCTTATTTTTTTTCATGCCATTTCCTTTGTTTAGATGTTGACATTTTGTCGAGTGCTACAATTTTCTATTAGTATTTCTTCATCTTCATGGTCCGACAATAAATGGACTAGAAACCTGAAGCTCAATCATAGTGCTCAAGGGCTAATGATGTTTGTCATGAATCAAATGGATGGTTTGTAAAGCTTGTAGACAAAAAATATGTAGAGTTGAAGGGAATTCTACGAAGAGAAAATGGATTATGGGAGAGTGTGACTTAAACTATTGATTGGTCTGTGTAGATATATGTCAGCCATATCAAAATTCACAAGCAAATGTGTCTTTGTTCCAACAGTCGCGTAAGCCATATACAGAAGATAGGCTGGTTCACTTGACCTAGGCCAACGAGTTTGATGTTTTTCAAGTCAATACACATAGCATATACCCGGGTTAACATATAAATGCTGAGAATTAAAGCTCAAACTAGCAGTAGAAATATCCTTGCTGATAAAATTTTACTATTTTTGATGTAAAACTGTAAAAGGGACAAAGTTCTAGATTATTGAATCCTACAGTGGGCGTCATCATGATTTCGAGCTGTACTCTTAACATTTGCCCTTTCTTAATGTTTTATTTTCCTTTCGTGTCTTATATAAACTGCATCAATCATCAATGGGTTTCAAGAGATAGCCAATAGAAAATAAATATAGTTTTGTCGTAATCTAAAAGTTCTGATAGTGCTGATGAAATAGATTGATTTGTGATGACGAGAAACAAAAAGAGTGACGTTCTCTGCTGGGAACAAATTATCCTGGAGCACGTGCTTACGTGAACGAAGTTAAAAGAGAACTCGTGCTGTGTTATTGGTCATGCATCACCCTACTGCACAAGGCACTATACACTTTAAATGCATCAAGGACTTTTCTATTATTTGTGCCTCTTCATTTGCTTTTGTTGGTTATGGCTGTTAGAAGACTTAGTTAATGGCTTGGACTTGAAGTTAATGGTTTTAACGACTATATAATGACCGTTTATAGTACATTAGTTGTACGATGTATTTCTTGTTTTTCCAAATTAAATCCCTTGAAACCAGCCATGTATACATGCACATGTACTTTTGTTCATTTACATGATTTGTATGTCTTGTAATATCAAGATCCCATTGGTCTATAATAAATGGACCATGCTAGAGGTACTACCCACCAGCCGCCCCTCCAATAGAGGAGCTTCATTTGTCCTTTAAATCGTCCATGTAGTAAAAGAGTTTGTACATATAATTTAATCCATAATAAATATAAGTCTTCCTTGAAATTTGTACTATATCTGCTTCTCTAATTCATATCTTAACTAGGCATTATTATGTGATGCAGTTGGTGTCATCGTATCTTCCTAATCCAAGCTACTTGTAGTTTAGATGATAATGAAATTCATAGTACTGTGTCAGAGCTTGTTAATTAGTTTGTAGCAAATGAAAAGAATAAACTTGCACAACCTTTGAAGGTGTTTCGCACGGTTTTTGGGTCGCTAACAATTAAAAGGGAAATCATATGATTGTGTAAGAAACAAACCTCCTGAGACAAAGTCCCAAAAAGGGATGTTTTCATTGGCGAACGAAGATTTACAATCAGAAATGAACAGATTGCCTCTAAGGGGCGCAAGTACACGAGTACTAAAAGAAGGAAATTAAAATTATACTAAAAAATTGAAATTACATATTCTCTGTTCAGAGTTTTTTATTTGGGGTCATTTTCTCTATGTCTCTTCTTCATTTTATACTATTCTGATGGTCTTCTTTGTGGTAAACCGTTTGAAAACTGCTTGACCAATCCATAACTACCCACTTCCTTCATGGTGGCTGGGCAATCGTGGAACTGCCATATCTAACTGCTGCCATCATGTTGTTGTCGTTCAACCGCTCTCAACTGGGCTCCTAGAATTGTGGATCGTGACGAAAGTGCTCGATATCCGTTTCAATAACCGTCATTCTGAGTAAATAAAATGTTTGACGTGGCTATAACCTGGGGCGATTCGAAGGTTTGGGCGATGATAGACTCGTTGCTTTGGGCTACGACAGGGTATTCCATTTGCGCATATTCTGGGCGTTGCACAGATTTGGGCGATGCCATTACCAATTTGGCGAGCCTTTATCTTGCCAACACTCCAACTTGGGCCTTTGTCTTGATTTTCTCCCATTGGGCTTTACTCCTTGGGCCATTCAGATTGGACCGCACTTTTAGTGAGTTAACAATTACTCCCCAAATATGACAGAATTAATACCGATTATTAATTTTTGCCATATTCGCTTTGCTCCAGCGACATTTTAATTCCCAAGAATTTCAATCATCATTTCTTTCTATTTGCCTGAAAAGGTGCAACGCTACAAAAACCCTTATAAACCCAAACGACACGCCATTTCACAACACTATTAAACCACGTATCTGCATTCTACGCTCATTTCTCATTATCTTTACTGTTCATCTCCTTGCTTCTTTGCTAAATCTCTCAGGCCAACTCCAACAAGCTTATATCCCGTATCTAATGGCGTGTTTACAAACTCCTTCTGACGGCACCTGCAGTTTTGAGGATTTCCAGAACCTCCTCATCGCTAAACCGTACGTAAACTCAAACCCTCTTACACAGATCGAACCTGACCTTAATGAGTTCTATCTGGGCCCATCTTTTATTGATGCTGAATCGGTTGGAAAGACGGCGGTGGGTCAGGTATTTCCTTGCGCTGGACTTCTTCCTTTTCTGGATTCTCTGCCATTGAAACCAATCCGCGAGAAAGGTATTCGCACTTGGCCCAAAATTGATCCTAGTTTTCGAAGATGGCATGCACGTATGATGAATCATGGCCCTACCAAAGTATTTTTTGATCGTGCTAAAATTTAGGATTTATTAGAAATTTCTCTTCGCCCCCCCTATTTATGACCCAGTACTTTTTCCAATCGTCCTAAGTTTCTGGTCGTCTGAATATAACACTTTTGTTTTCCCCCTTGGCCCGATGTCTATTACCTTGAGGGATGTTGGGGCTTTAGTGAATCTTCCACCTTTGGGCAACACCATCTCTCCTAACATTTTGATTTCTGGTGCTGCCCCAAAATTTGACAAAAAGATGGCTGAGTCCTATTCGAGCATGCAAGGTCATTACAATACCTTGGTCTCTGAGCCTGGCCATGTTGAGCGTGTCGCTTTCCTTCATGCATTTCGGCCATAATTGTTCTAACTTCTTGCATACTTACACATTTTAATAACACACCATCATCACGTTTCTTAAACAACTCCCCATCTATCAATGTGTAATTTAGCGAATGTAACTTTATTTTTCTACTACTTCCTTCGTTAGGCTCTTTAAGCAACCTCTTAATCTCAACCCTCCAATCCATTACATCTCCATCTTCTATGCACCTAACCTCTGCCTTTCTTGCCCTTCTTTAGACTACGGACAATATCACTCCATATTCACAGGTAGATTCCCAGTTTAGCGCTTTTGAATATCCTGACGCCATTTGTGCCAACTCATTTGCTATGTCATTGTACATTCTATTAACACATTGGAGCTCTACCTGCTCAAATTCTTCTAACAATTCTTGGGCGATTTCGTATTGACTTATGATGGAGTCACTTTGGCATTTATAGTCACCAATCAATTGGTGAACTACCAGTTGGGAATCGTCCCTAATAATCACATTCTTTATTTACATATTTATCATCAACTCTAGACCCACGATTAAGGCTTCGTATTTGGCCCGATTGTTGGTGCATATTCTATCCAAGGTGAATGCGAATTTGTAACAAAATCCCAATGGGTTTATTAAGGCTACCCCTACACCTGCTCCTTTGGAAGTCTTCGATCCGTCGAAGTATAAGATCCATGGTTTTAATTCAAATGAATCAATCTACAGTTCAATCTCTTCAGGCATGTCTAGGCATGGGTGATCGGCCATAAAATTAGCCAATGTCTGACTTTTAACTGCCTTTTGGGGTATGTTTTTTATTTCGAATTTGGACAATGCTAAAGTCCAAAGGCCTATTCTTTGATGCAAAATAAGACGAGAGAACATGTATTTAAACAAGTTTACTTTAGAAATCAAATAAACTATCATAGGCCGTAGATAAGCCCTTAATTTTGTACACGTGAAATACAATGCGAGACATAATTTCTCGATGGCGGAATAATTACATTCACTCGTTGTCAATCGCCTACTTAAATAGTAAATCACCATTTCTTCACCAAATTGATCCTCTTGCGCGACCATCCCGGCTATCGATCCCTGCTCAGACGACACGTACAACTTCATTGGCCGTCCTGGAGTAAGGACACTAATACCGGTGGATTCGTTAGATATGCCTTCAGGCTTTCAAAAGCCTTTTGATGCTCTTCCCTCCAGACAAATTCGTCCTGATTTTTCAACTTTAAAAGAGGCGAAAAAACTTTCGTTTGCCTTGCACAATTAGATATAAAGCGTTTTAAGAAGTTTATTTGGCCTAAGAACCTTTGTAACTCCTTTTTATTACTAGGTGGCTTAGCCTCTAGAATGGATTTCGCTTTATTTTTATCAAGTTCAATCCCCCTTTTGTGTACGAGGAAACCAAGGAAATTTCCTGCATTAACCCCAAATGCACACTTCAAAGGATTTAACTTCAGTTTATGCTGCCTCATTCGCTCAAATGAACATCTAAGTTGTTCAAAATGGTCCTATTCTTTAACGGATTTGACCACAATATCATCTACATAGACTTTTACGAATTTACCTATCATGTCATGAAAGATCAGGTTCATCTCCCTTTGATAGGTCACCTCCGCATTCTTTAACCCAAAAGGCATGACTACCCACTCAAAACATCCTAATGATCCGGGCATCTAAAGACAGTTTTGTGTATGTCTTCCTCAGCTATGTAAATTTGATTATATCTCGAATATTTATCCATAAAAGAATACATTACATGCCCAGCAGTCGAGTCCACTAAAAAATCTACCGTAGGCATGAGATATTCATCCTTAGGCGTGGCTAAATTCAAATTTCTGAAATCTATACACACCCTTAACTTGTCATTCTTTTTTAATACTGTCACTATATTGGATAGCCATTCAACATACCTGGCCGTTCTAATAAAACCCGCTTTCAGTAATCGCTCTATTTCTTTCTTAATTTCAGGAAGTATATTGGGAGCAAAACGCCTAGGACGTTGCTTATGAGGTTTAAAATCCGGGTTAGTTGGCAATCTATGTTCTACCAAGTTTCTATCTAAACCAGGCATATGTTCATATTCCCAAGCAAAACAATCTTTGTATTCTTTTAATAAAGCGATTAATTTATCACTAACCTCTTGAGTGAGCATCTAGCTAATAAATGTTGGGCGATCTTCCTCTTTACCACCAATATTCACCTTGATTAGGGAATCCTGTGCTTGAGCGTATCCAGGTTTGGCGATCCTCGTTGTTTCATCGTCCATACTTCTTGTAAGTGTTCACTCCTCCATACAATCTCCCTTATTAACTCTTTGGCGCATAGTCTCCTCCATCACAAACACTGATAATTTGTCTCCCAATGCTTTTAGTGCTGCCTTTTCTTTCGTCACGTTCTTGCATTATTCACCGAAAGCCATCAATTTGGCTTTAAAGGCCTGAATGTCGGCCATTTAACTCTGTTGTTGAGAATTCATCTAAAGTTCTTTGATTAGCCTTTTGCCAATAACTGGCTCTTCCAAGGCCACTATGTTTGGCCTCATTTGACTGAACATTTTAGTAAGCGCATCGACTGAAAATGGCTCCTCACTTTGTGTGACAATTTGGGTTTCTTCCCCGTCTTGGACTACTCTGACGGCCCATAATTCCCTTCGTACATAAACATTTCTACTAAGTTTGCTTCTGCCATGAAAGGCCTATGATCTGCTTGCACCACTTCCGCTTCGCCTTTATCGTTCCAGAAAACCAAACATTGGTGGAGTGATGAAGGTATACAGCAACTCCCATGGATCCAGTCCCTTCCAAGTAACACGTTGTAACTAGTGGGACCGTCTATTACAAAAAGGACTGTAGTTCTAGTGGTTGTTCCTACCGTTATGTCGAGTGGTATAAATCCTTTAGCCGAGGTTGCTTCCCCGTTAAAACTCATCAGGATAACTTCTGTTGGAATCATATCACTCTCGATCTTGGCTACTTTCCTCATCATTCTGGATGGAATAGTGTTTATAGCCGCCCCATTATCAATGAGTACCTTTGCCACAGGCATTCCATTGACTAAAGCCTTCACATATAATGGCCTTAAGTGTTTGGTGAACTTCATGGCCGGCCTTTTGAATATGACTTTCTCAGCAGCGTCTATTTCTACTTCCTGTCTGTCATCTGTTGAATTACTCCTTTGGGATAAATCTACGTGCAGCATGTCGCACTAGACTCTTTCTTCCCGGGCCTTTTCTTTTCCCTTTTCTAATGTTTCTTCTCTAGTTACCCAGCCTATGGGGGGAGGCATTATTCTCGGAGGTGATCCATTCTTTTCAGAGCGAGGCACCCTCTTTTTCCTCTTGGGCGTCCCATACAGCACATAAAAATCGAAAGAACGCTCGGATGGTTCTCCCAACAAATCTACCTCACGAACTCCCTCTTGGTGTAATTGTTTCAACAAGGTGTTTCGCGACACTCCTCTTTTACTCATTTCTGCCTACAGATAAATTTCTTCCTCAATGTCGGTTATACAATCATCTTCTTCCCCATCGTCTGCCTCCTTAGAGGTTTGGCTTTCATTACATTCTAACACATATGCTTCTTCTTCGTTATCCTCCCCTCCTTCTTTTTGTTTTATTTTACTCTTGAACTTATCAGCTAGTAAATAATTATTAGACAGGACAGAAGGTAACGTATCGAACTGGATAATAAGAGGTTGGTCCGGATCTTCTTCATCCCTTTTATCTCGGTCAAGCCTCGACCTTCCGGATGAGCTTTCTGGCAACTCCCCCATTGATTCACCTGTCCCGATTTCTTCACTATCTTCGAGGACATTTTGATCATTTACTTTGGGAAGTTTAGGCGTCTTAGGACGTGGTAATCCCTGTTATTGCCTCAACATTCTTCCATAATTGCGCTGAAAACGCCTCTGTTGCGTTATGGTCATCTCGTTGAAAGGTACTTCCCTTCCTGCCTCATAGTGAAGTGAATGCCATGCATTTGGTTGGTAAGGCTGTGGCCTGAACGTTCTCCCCTGATTGGTCGGCCTGAACCGTTTCTCTAAAGGCGGTCCCCTATAGAACGACGTATCTCGCCCTCTAAAAGGCTGAACGTTTGGAATGAAATCAGGGCGATGGTGATGCTGCCATATCTTTGGCGGTTTTGCCCTTACTCCTACTTCTTCTTTACACCTCGCACACATGACGTTTTCATCCTTCTTAGGTTTCTTCCCTTTGATACACTCAAAAACGCTGGGGTAAGGCCTGGGATCTTCCTCTCCATTATCAATCACCAATTTGAATTTTGGTAACTTGTCTTCGAAGCCAGTTGTTACCATATTAACCCCTAGTGGCTGTGGGAATGAGTTTTCATCCACTGCCATTTTCTTCGAACTTGATTCGTCCTGATTCAATAGCATCATGTAACACATGACGAAAAACCAAGCAATAATTAGTCATATGTGACCATGTATTATGCCATTTACAATATTTTTTACCCTTAATTTGCTCAGGGTCTGGCAATTTATGCTCATCACTCAACTTTATTTGCTTGTCCTTATACAACTTATCGAATATAAGGTCAGCTTTAGTAACATCAAATGAAAATGTCCTAACCTTTTTGTTTTCACTTCTTACAGGCTCATCTTTGCCCAACGTTCTAGGTTTAGCTATTATGGGACAAGCATATGCATCTCCCTTAACTAGCTTGGCCAAACATATTTCAGCTTGATCGTAATATTCATCGTTGACGACGTGAACATTGAAGTTTGGGTCTTTGTAATAAGTCCATTTACTAGAATTTTTCATCTGTTCCTCCTCTCGTATTAATCGCTCATATCTGATTACGTTCGCGCTGAGTTGGAACAAATCCGGAAACTCTCTATCCTGGAATTTCTTTTTTAAATTAAAGCTCAAACAGTTTTGTGCGATTTTAACAAATTCCTTCTCAGGCAGATGTACAAAACATTTACTCCTGACTGTTTTGAACCTTTGAAGGAAACCTTCTGCCCATTCGTTGGGCATTTGACGTAAATTTGCTAAATTGACCAGAGTGACTTCAGACTCAGTTTTATAAAATTGAGCATAAAATAACTGTTCCATTTGTTGCCACGTTTGAACGAAATTTGCTGACAGGTTAATGAACCAGGAAAAGCTACTCATGTTAACGAACTAGGGAACAACATCAACTTATGATAAGCATTCACTTCGCCACTTTGCAGCGTGAATCGCCCTACATGCTCTAGGGTAGACACTTCTCCCAAACCAGTGAATAATGAAAACTCTGGCACCTTGTACCCCCTAGGCCATGGATATACTTGGTCTATCCAATCAGGATATGGTTTTGTGTAGATCGGCCAAATGACAGGACGTACTCCAACAGCCATTTGATCTTGCACAATTTCCATTATTTGATTCCTCAACATGACGTTAGGATCATACGGAATCCCTACAAGTTGATTTACTGGTTGATTTATGTGAGGTCTGACAATTGGCCCTTGGTTGGCGACAAAAGTGCCATTGTTTGGGCCATTATGGCCATTGACTTGAGTATTTAACCCATCATTAGCACGTAAGGTGTTTTGTCCATTATTCTGGCCACTATCTCTTATGCTTGAATTACCTCCCAGGTGTGTAACCACGTTATCACCATTCAAATTTGGTGTTTCAACCCCCCTTGATTTGAGGTAGATGGGCCGCAAGATGGTTCTAAACTTTGACCTAATGGGTTCAAACCAGGAAGATTGTATGGCGAAGTATGCCCTACTGTTGTCCTAGTTTGAAAGTGACTCCCTATGGGTGCAACAGGTTGACATATTTGGCTTACTAATTTGTTCATGACTTCGTTTAATGTACTAAGTTGTTTAGCCATATTGTCATAATGCATGTTCCCATTTTGAACGAATTTTTCTATATTATGAACATTTCGTAAGTTTACCTGTTCAACGACATCTTGCGTGAGTTCCCCAAGCAATGCATGCATGGTGCGAGGACTCAACTCTGTCATTGGCTCATAACGAATGTGACTGCTCTGACTTGGTCCATCTGTTCGTGGAGAGTTTTGCTGCTCTTCATATCGTTCGACTATAGACTGGACTACTCCTTCACCCGCTGGTTCCTTATCAGAACTTTTATGAGGCATAATGTTTTACTTTTGTATCTTCACTAACCAAACACCAAGTGTCCCACTGGGCGTGCCAAATTGTTTCGCGTGATTTTTGGATCGCTAACAATTAAAAGGGAAATCAGACGATTGTGTAGGGAACAAACCTCTTGAGACAAAGTCCCAAAAAGGGGTGTTTTTATTGGCGAACGAAGATTTACAATCAGAAATGAACAGAATGCATCTAAGGGGCGCAAGCACACGAGTACTAAAAGAAGGAAATTAAAGTTATACTAAGAAATTGAAATTACATATTCTCTGTTGAGAGTTTTTGATTTGGGGTCCTTTTCTCCATGTCTCTTTTTCCTCTTATACTACTCTGATGGTCTTCTTTGTGGTAAACCGTTTGGAAACTGCTTGACCAATCCATAACTACCCACTTCCTTCATGGTGGCTGGGCAATCGTGGAACTGCCATATCTAACTGCTGCCATCATGTTGTTGTCGTTCAACTGCTCCCAACTGGGCTCCTAGAATTGTGTATCGTGACGAAAGTGCTCGATATCCGTTTCAATAACCGACGTTTTGAGTAAATAAAATGTTTGACGTGGCTATAACCTGGGGCGATTCGAAGGTCTGGGCGATGATAGACTCGTTGCTTTGGGCGACGACAGGGTATTCCATTTGCGCAGATTATGGGCGTTCGACAGGTTTGGGCGATGCCATTACTAATTTGGCGGGCATTTATCTTGCCAACACTCCAACTTGGGCCTTTGTCTTGATTTTCTCCAATTGGGCTTTACTCCTTGGGCCATTCAGATTGGACCGCACTTTTAGTGAGTCAACAGAAGGTATGTTTTATTTCTAATGCTTCGTTAAGATTGCTTGCGTATGACGTGTTTGAATGTGGAGGATGGTATGTGCATGAAGAAAGGGGGAATGGGCTATTCGCCTTCATAAGAACTCGTATATGTGTAAATGAAAATCTTTGCGTCAAGATTTTGAAGTTCATAATATTCATAAACAAATTTTAGGAAGTTTTGCAAATATTTTATATCTAGCGGCGTCTCACTCTACTTAGGATTTAAAAGTTCTCACTGTAAGTTCAGGCAAAATATGTATCTAGTGAAACATCTAGTTGATTAAGAAAAAGACACATTACCATTCATTCTTCTTCATATATTTAGTTTCCTTGTGCTGTCCCAACTTTGAGTGGTACTTTTGACTTATTATCATGGATAGACCCATATAGAACTAATGACATTGTAGTTTGCAGTTGGGTATAACAGAAGAGGGATTCAAGAGACAGATGATAAAAACTAAAAGAACAGTCTTCGAACTCCGATGCATTATCTATGTTAGACCGCCAAAAATGCTTCACCATTGTGGCCGCAGCAGTTAAAGATGTCGTTCCAGATTCAATCGTGGAACTGAAATGCCATGAGGTGGAGATAAGTTTTGCAAATCAATAGTCCCTTTTGTATTTTCTATTGTTCTGAATTCATAATTCCTTTGCAGTTTGCTGTGCTTCTTGAGGTATTGCCAATTTCTGGGATCCCTGGCAAGTCTGTAGTGGTAGCCGTATTCGTTCTTCCCCGCGGCCCAGTTAATACAAAACCACGGCTCAGCATCAGGGCATTGGTATCAGATTCAAAGCAAAAGAATGGGAAGGAAACCTAAACATGATGCTGTTACATCTTTTGTAATCGACTAAAATAACTATGTTCTTCCTGATTGATGGTCAAGGCTGGCCTGGTTTTGGCCATCCCGGAGTTAAATGAAGCGAGGATTCAATAATAATTAGGGATGTGACAATTAATTTGCATTTTAGAATAACTTTTACAACTGGAATTTCGAATATTTTGGTTCAGCATTTAGCAAATCATCCAACTTATAGTGTTTCATTGTTATCAAGAACGAAAATTGTAGAACTTTTTTTGTTGGTATCTATGTCGTGCATATGTTACCTGGTGAGCTGCCAGTTGGACAACACTTGCTACTAACGTTATTAGCTCGAGAATTATGACATATATCATCGTTCGACTAAAACAACCAACCTGCATTGCCTACCAACTGTACATGTATTTAAGTTATTTGATATATTTGAAAATATATTTGAAGTTTCACAAAAATTTTGGAGATGATTCACCAGAAATGGAAAGACTAGCAATAATTTACATTCCATTTTGTAAAATGGAAAATATCTCTTCCAACGGAAAATTGAAACTCTTCAGTAAAAGACAAATAAAGTGGCAACATTTTAAGGTACTATGAATCAAGACACTGGAAACTACAGGTAATGGTAATACTTTATGGGCTTTTAAATATTAGAACTACAACTCTCTTAAATAGCAGTTGTCTGCTTCATGGATGGTCTGCATATCCCTGAAAAATTTATTATTCGCCTTCCCTCTATTTCAGAATTCTTCATGAAAGGATGAAATACAGCATTTACAGCCACCACTTCTTCTTAGACAAAGATAAAAGCTGTCATATAAAAACATGAAACATGAAGAACATGAGACAAAAAGCACAAAAGTATGTTTATCGAGACACCACATAACGCAAAGTATTCACTCAAATGCCAATTCACCATATTATCGACCAAATGCCATTCGCAAAAGCATCAATGATTCACTACTTAAAAAGGAATGATGCAAAATGAAAACAACTGGAATCTTCACCATGGATTTGCTTCAATTGCATCCAACCTTTGTTTCTTTCTCAGAGAACCCAAACTATTGCACATACTCCTATCTTGTTGACAAGCCCACAAAATAAATATATAAAGAAAGAAAGAAAGAAAAATGCTTGTAAATATATTTGAAAGATTGATATTGAAAGATGGACAGAGAGCCCGTTGCTAACTGGCTTGACAAAACATTGCTACTGAGGTTTCATGTAGGAGACTAAATCCTCCATCAAGCAGGACACATCCTCCATGAAACTAAATTTATCAACAATTTATTAATTAGCTCGAGACATGTTAATTGCGGTCCTCATAATCCACATTACTCATAATTCACTACATCTTCTTAAGAGCAATCTATCATTCTGTTTTAGTACGTGGACCATATTAAAGATTTTCCAGATATTATTTTCCTAAATTTTCAGATTCAAAATGTGAATATCTACATTCCTAAAAGCACGATGAGATCTCCCTAAAATGCTTAGTTCTGCTTGCACTTAGCACCTCCATTATTTGATTTACTCAACTCGTTTCATCCTTCTTCTCTTAGATGACAAAGATGCGACTCGTGAGAGCTATAGTATAACGTTTTCCAATTTTGCATTGTTATTTGGGTGATTTTGATACCAGAGGAAATTTGGATGGGAAATAAGGTTGAAGTGATCTTGATGGAGGAAACAGGTTTTCCATATTTTGGTTAGAGTTGAGGGACAAGGAATGTAATGTACAAAATATATTCCACACTCATACTGTATAAATGTTGCAACTCATAATGACATTTCTTTATGAAAGTGCCAGAAAAGGATTTTCTATCCTATTTCACATTCATCATACACAAAACAAAGAGAGGGAAATTAGCTTTTATTCCAAAAGGGACGGAAAATATGGTGGACAATCATACCTTTTACACACTTCCTCCTATAGAAGGGGAAAAAAACTTCTGCTCAAGAGATATGGGATGAGGCCATTTGCAATTTTAGTAAAATTTTGTATGCAACAAATATTTAGCTGATATGCTTCTTACCAAACTGAGGTTTTGCATTACGATAGATGACAAGGTTTTGTTGCATTTGGCTTTTACAGGCATTAAATTGTCATTTTTTGGATGCCTAGAAATGCTAGGTTTGGGGGGGGGGGGGGACCTGACTTCTAACACTAGTGGTTTGTGGGACAGAAAGTTTTTCCTATTTTCATTGTGGGCTAAGACTTTAATTGCTTTCAGCATCTCTATTCTAGTAAATTTCACTTTCATGATCTATATTTTAGTAATGGTTAAAAAAAAAAAAAGTAGAAAAGCAACCCTTTTATCCAAATAAATCTATGTTTAACCAATAAAAATATTTGCAAGACCCAATAGCAACTGTTATGGCAACAAATAGGTTGTTCTGTTCATTCTGAAACTTAGCTGATGGAGTTTGAAACAGTATAGCACTAAAATTGCAATTTCAAGTCAAACTTGGTATAAGTTTTCTATTTTTCCAATCCTAGGTAGTATTGCGTTACACAGGAAAATATATCCAAAATCTTACTGTTGTATGCCACTATGTGAATTGAAATACATAATCATTAACCAAATTTGGTGTAGAAATGGCAACCTACAACTAAGCTAAGAGGCAGGTACATGCACTGAAACACGACATAGGCACAACGAGACATGAAATGCAGATGCATGATTCTTCAAAAAGTAGGACATGGACACGTCGAGGAAATGTTGACTAGTTTAATACAAAATTAATTTATTTCTTGTTACTAACTTTTTATTTAAACTGGTTATACTCATTTTTGGGTTGAATAAAAATAAGAATGACCCAAAAAAAAATTATCATCGCAAAAACACAAACTACAAATTATACAACTAAAGAATAAAAGGATTTTAAAACAACATAAAAAAATCATAGCTTGCTTCCACATTTATCCTCACATTTCATTTCCCAGTCCCACCCACATATTTCCCCTCCCAACCACGCATTTATCAGTCCTCTTTTACACATTTTACTTCTTTCCTAGCCAGCGGCCACCTCTTTACTTATTTCAGCTTTAAGTTTTTAGGTTTCATTCTTGTGCGGCAGCCAGTGCCGTCTCCTCATCCAACCCAGCCCCTTCTCCTCTTCCATAGTCATGGACCAGGACCCATCACGATTGTGCCATCAGCTAATGCTTTAGGAATCACTATTTCATTTCAGGTTAGTTTCGATTATTTGGATTTGCCTTGTCGGTGCAGGGTTGGTGCCCTGTCGGCAACACACCTGGTTCTTAAAAGAAAAGGGCACACACGATCTGTCCAACACATGTCCGAGTGTGTCCGCGCGTGTTGGCGTCCAATGAAGTAAATTTTTGAATTTTTAACAGACATACAGAACAGAGCAGCTAGGCTAGCAGTCTCAATGACCAAGAATTAAAAAAAGAGTGGAATAAGGAATTCATGCATGCCAACATGCAGCAATTTTATCCAAGCAATAGTGATTGTATATATACACAGGCATATGCATGCACAAACCCGCACACACGAGGACAAGAACTTCCAACCTGACGAGCAACTTGTGCTAATGGCAGATCGTCTTCAAATGATTCGGTTTCCAAGCTTGGCTTCTGCAGATCTAGGTCCTGATCACCATTTTGTTTATTCCCTGATTGTTTTTTCAAATTATCAGTTTCAATAGACACATTCACATCAGCTCCAGTTGAATTCTGTCTCTTCCGCTTCCTCTGAAATGTGTACTTAATAACTCTTTCCCTTCTAGCTTGATCAGGATACCCACTAGTAATATCAGAAGATTTCGACTCTAAATCATTCACTAGCAAATTTTCAGAATCCAGTTTATGATATGGGGTCCCTGAACTCTCTGCAGGTTCAGTTTCCTGTCTCAAAAGCAGCAAATTCTCAATCAATGCTTCATCCTGGCACATTCCCTCTTGAGTATCACAGCATTCCATAAGAAATGCTTCCTTCTCAGAAGATTCTGCGCACCCTGGCTGAATTCCCGGTTGAGGTTTATGCTGGAACCATCGTGGAGCCATCTTGGAAAGATTCTCACCTGAATTAGCATCAAGTACCTGAATAGGTTTCAGTTGCATATCAGATTGTTCCTCAAATGGGGGTGTTATATATTTCCTTCGCCTAATAGCTCTTTTCCTTTTCCAAACAAAAGATTCAGTTCTGGTAAGTTTGACTCCTGCTAATAGATTTGTCTCACGATCACTTAAAACTTTAGTCCCACGAGCTGGTTTTTTAAAGGTATCTTTACCCTCTTCACCCCCTTTGACACTTGTATTCTTCACTTTATCATGTTTCCCGGAACGATATGATTCTCCATCCCACAAATTTCTTTCACATGCACGAATTCTGTATGTGCAACCCTTTCGGTACAATCCAGACTCTTTACTTCTCAGTATTATAGAAGGTAAATCTGGACTTCCAATACATGAATTGTTCATACTAACTGTCTTGTTGAAGCACTTCTGAACCTCGTGTCTCCGGTAAGGATGTAAAATTCTGACATCAGAAGCTCCAGAGGACTCATTATGTAAATTTGGTTCAACAAATGCAACGGATTGACCAGAATAAATTCTATTTTGGTCTGGTATTTCTCTTGGACGAGCATAATCAGGTTCATCTACTAGCAGCATGTTTTTGTTTTTCACCCGCTCCAGTTCAGCCTGCACTTCTCTCAACTCTTCTCTGAGATCTTTGACAATATCCTCTGCTTCCTGGAGCTGAGCTTCAACTTCTTCAATCTTCTTCTGCTGATTCAAAGATGCTGCTTCTGCTTCCCTTAGCTATAGTTTGGTCATATGTCAAACACATTAATTGAAAAGATACATTAGGATAGATCAATATGCGTATGTGAGTGTGTGGTGTATGCAGAGACCAAACAAAGTTCAACTTTGCAGTAAACCTGTATCCTTACAAGGGGTGACAAAATAATTCAAAGGTCATATCTGCTTAGTTCACTAATTTTAGGGATTTATGAGGAACATGAAGAACAGGCACATAATCTAACTATCACGAGCTTCATCAATAGAAGGAAATAGTACAGGATTAAAATTAAAGCCCATATTTGGAATTTGCAATCCCCATGAAAACAAAAAAAAAAAAAGGAACCTACTTAAAGACCAATTAGGATCAGGAAGAATGAATGAATTCTGCAAACGTTTGTCACACAGTTTGCGAGCTCGTTTGTAAACAATTTTGGATATGTTACTTTTTTCTTAATCCTAAGTTAAAAAAGTTATTTAAAAAATAACTCTTACCTTGCTATCAAAATAAGTAATTTACTTATTTCGAAAAAATTATTTGTTTTAAAACTTATTTATTTACTTGTATGTAAAACTTTTTCAGCCTAGCCAAACATGCTCCAAGTTCATAATTTGAAGTTCAAAAAATTGCTTCTTCATCTCGAGATATTCACATTCAATATTAACGAGAGCCACAATTATGTGTGGTGGTAGAGACATAATTACTTCTTTAATAATTGACGTTAGCTACTTGGTTTATGGAAGTTCTTCAATCCAAGAACCTGAGTTTATTAGAATTAATTATTCACGCCTTTATGCCACAAGAAAATGTAAATGATGACAATAGACCAAAGATGTTCATGGTGCAACTTACTGATAAATGAAGTTAATAATATGTATAGAACTAATACAAAAATGTTTTAACATAACATATTATTAAACCATAACGTCTGGTTTTTGCACCAGATAAAGAGTAGAATTATGTCTTAAAGTAACTTCCATATGAAAACTTTTGTTGCTGCTAAATTTAAAAAAAAAAAAAAGAAGAAGATGAAGAAGTTGAAACTAACCTTATTACATCTAGCTATTTATAAGCATATTATATTATAATATACTAAATAGACGAGAAACAATTACCTAAAACATTATGAATAAGGATAAATGCAATGATTAGTTAACCGTTACTTCGCCAAATAGTTCCACAAAAGGTGCAGATGAATAACGGTCAAAACAATGTACCAAAAAAACAAGTGGTCCATGTAAATTTGTAGTGGTTTCACTTGGTAGTTTGATATGATTAGTTTACCGTTACATCCAAAAAAAAGTTCCACAAAAGGCGGCGCTAGATGAATAACGGTCAAAACAACATACCAAAAAGATACGTGGTCCATGTAGATTCATAGCAGCGTCATGCCGTTTGGCAGTTCAATGTGATCGCCAGAAACGAAAGTGTAAAGGCAGTTCATTCAGTGCCAAAAGGATAATAAATATTTCCCGCCAAGCACATAACACCATTTCAAAATCTTATTAGACTAAAGAAGAAATATTATAATTGGACATGTTGCTGCTACTAAAGAATTATCAGTCACAACAACAAATAAAGTAAACAGATAACAAACTTCTCAGCATTCCTATCATGTCGTCATAGGCTGAGGGCAACCCATCAATCCATAAGAGAACAGAAACAAAAATACCAATGTATGATTATTAAGAGTGCTTACGTTGACTAATTCAAAAAGAACAAAATTCCAAGCCAACAACAGAATTCTTTTTCATATTAAACCAAACAAATGAACACGAAAGAAAGTAATACCAAAAACAGAACCCACACTAAGGAACCAAAAACAAGAGATGACATTCAACCAATGCAAAATCCAATCAAGCACATTTATACAGTAAAATCATCAAAGTTAAATATTCAAACTCAAATTAGGGTACAATCCCACTCTTTCTTCTTTTCCTTGATGACCCACCCTCAGAACAAAAAACAAGGCAAAGAGACAAAAATTTATCCATTTATTCACCTTAGAATCCATCATTTGTTTAAGGCGCAGTAGCATTCGCAGCCCTTCCTCTTTTGCAACCTTCAGCTCATGCTGATACCGAGATGCCTTACTCTCCGATGCCATAATCCTGGCTGCTGCCTCCTTTGTGGTGTTCAACATTATATCTGCATATGCCTTCTTCAACGCTGTCAATCTCTGCACCCCAACAGAGAAAAACTATTAAAAAAAATTGCATTCGGAAACCCGTGCACATTTAAATGTATAAACAAGAAACAACCAAGACAGTTAAGATCCAAGCAATGTTCAAAAAATCCAGCCCCATATTTTAGAAATGAACATTAAAAGCAGTAAATGAATAATAAAAAACCTGCCACCGCCAAAGATACTATAAATCCTAAATCAAAGTTAAAAATAAAATAAAATGGATCATCATCTTCTGAAAACCTCAAAATTTTTAAAGAATTTTAAAACACCATAGATGAACAGATACAAAAATAATCAAGATAACAGGAAGAATCAAGAGTCAACTTTCTAAACCGAAAAGAAAATCAAAATTCAAACTTTCTTACAAGAAAAAGAAGTGAGTATTCTTCACCAAAACCACAGACACACAAACATAAACATACATTAAAAAAAAAAAAAACTACGATTTAGAAATCTGGAATCAGTTAGGTAGTTGGTGGGTTGTTCGAAAAATAAACTGGTTGCAGCGCCGTAGAGACGATGCTTATTAGGTGGCAGAACTCATCATATTGGGGTGGGGGGGGGGGGCGAAAGTTTACCTCGATGGCCTCCATTTATTGATTTCCTCCAAAACGAGAAGTTAAGAAATTTCAACACTGTCGCACAAAGAAAAACATACATTTACGAAAAGACACAGAGAATCGAAGTAAAAAAACGTAATCAAGATCAAATTCAAACCCATTTTTATATCAAAATTGAACCTTCAAAAAAGGTGAAAAAAAAAAGTAAAACGAGTAAGGGAATCAGTTAGGTAGTTAGTGGGTATTGGTTAAAATATAAAAGCAGCTGCCCCGCCGCAGAGACTGTGGTTATAGGCAGTGGAATTCATCAAATGGGGTGGTGAAAATTTACCTCGACGGCCTCCATTTTACTGGTTTCCTCAAAAAACCAGAAGAGTTTGTTTAAGGTTTTCGAACCAAAGAGTGTGTACTATTCCTTGTTTTCTCTTCCTCAAAACAGCTGTCTGTAACAAACTGAAACGCCAGTTTCTTTTATATTACTGATCTACCCCTGAAAAAGAATGGATTTTACGGGAATGCCACTCTTTGTCACAGTCGGGGCGGTTTAAGGTCTTGGGTTTTCGGCCACGCCAATCATATGGGCCCACGGCCACCACCTTGGATGACGTGGCAGCATAAAGGTGACACGTGGCTCAGTGCTTGGAATAACTTTTGGAGGGAAAAAGATACAGTGGGGTCCAGGAGGGTTTTCCAGCCACATTAATTTTTGTTCATATATTTTTGGTTGAGTGCAAAAGTAACTTCCTTTTCTTTAGCCCATTATAGCCTACTAGGCTTTCACCCGTGCGATGCACGGTGGGATATACAAATTTATATTAAGTGATAAATAATTCTAATATAGGAAACATATGCTAATTGATTTTCCAATCCAATTAGATGCGAAACACCACATAACTAATTATATGCAAATCAGATAAATGAAAGAAAATACATGTGGGGTGTAAAAGTAAACTGTAGGTTTGGGGTGGTTTTTTTTTTTTTTTAAAAAAAATCTGTGTCTCCGTCTAGCAAAAAGACACGGCCCATGTCTCCATCTAGCATGGTGTCTGTGCCGTAGAGTTTTTTTTTAAAGAGTGATATATAATAACAAATTAAGAATTTCAGAGGTATTATAATAGATTACCTTTGCGGAATTGGATGCAAAATCCAACTTTCATCTGTGACTTATAGTTGATTTTTGAAAAATAATTTTTGATGCACTAAAAAAGCAAAGATGAAATTTATCATTGTAACTCTTATTATTCCAAAAGTTATTGAAAGATGTATGTATATCTACTAGAATATCTTTGCCAAATTCAAGCACATCAATATATCATATATGAAAAAAAAAATCAATAAAATTTGAAAAAATTTGAATTAAGCACAATAGCACTATTTCCAGTTTAGTAGTTTAGTACATTTCTGCAAATCTTGAAATGAATTATCAACCAACAACTTTTCAGTAAAAGAGTTCCAAAATTCATATGCAAAATTGAAACTTTCGGTACCAATAACAAAATATATCGTTCATTGCAAAATTGATCAAATTAACAAAACAAACTTTCGGTACTAATAACTTTCGATAGTGCAACGTCCATTTGAATAGAAGTCAGTGTTGAATAATATGCTGAGAGTTCAATTGAAGCATCAAATTATTAGCAAAATTTGAGAAGATTGAGAGTATGAATATATTCTTGTCTTGAACGTATACATAGAGAATTTATTGTAGATTCCTTTTGGTTGACACATACCTCCAGTCAATGAATCCATTCCTTGCGCGAACAACTATAGTCCTGGTCGGAAATTAAAAAATTGCAAATAAAAGCCAAATCATTTTTTTAATTTTTTTAAAAACTTTTTCTTTATAGGGGTTCGGGACAACGCCCCCGACGGGATCGACCTGCCCTGTCAGGTCGCGGGGGTCGAGGGGGCAGCGCTCCCTCGTGGGGGTTCGAGAGCAACGCCACCGAAGGGGATCGACATGCCCGGTCAAGTCGAGGGGGCAGCGCCCCCGAAAGGAATTTTGATTTTCATATATGTATGGAATTGAATATTTTTTAATATTTTAAAATTAAATTATTGATAAGTAAAATTATATTTATAGTTTGTGTGATATGTAAATAAGTATAATTATTAGAAAAAAAATTAAACGGAATAAATTCTAGGTATGTTATAAAAAAAGAATTTGCTTAATGATAGCAATGTTGGTGTACATATCTTCATTATTATTCCACGATGACTCGACAATTGGTTCAAAAATGGGAATTACTTATATATATATATATATAATAATAATAATAATAATAATAATAATTTAGGCGGGATTCTTGGGCGGGAACACTGTTGCGGACTATCTTTCTTTAATATAGCATAAGATGTTTGACACCCTTTTTGGGTTAAAAATTGATTTTTAAATAGTGATCGATAGAAGAATGTGTGGTTAAAAAATAAGGAGAATTTTTGAGTTTATGTGTAATATTATTTTATTGATAGAATGTGTGGTTGAAATGAAGAAAGAGAAAGAGAAAAAAAAAAAAAAATGGTGTCAAACATAGGCTAGGCCTGTTTGGCCTCATAATTTAAATTTTCGAAAATGTTTGGCCTCATAATTTAAAAAAAAAAAAAGGTTTGAAAATGAAAATCAGACATCTTAGGAGGAAGATATATAGTCCCTGTTTGGCCTCATAATTAAAATTTTTTTTTTACAAATTTATTTTCAAACATACATTTCATAATGTCCAACTTTTATCAAAATTTACTAAGACCTTGTTTGATAACCATTATTTTCAAAATATATTTTCATCTCACTTATTTTCAACAACACATTTTTTAATAAAATAATATTATACGCAAACTCAAAACTTTTTCTTATTTATTAATCATATATTATTCGAAAATACATTTTTACAATAAAATGGGAAACAAATAAACTCTAAAAATCTAATTTTATTCAAATCAAATAGAGAGTCACGAAAAATGACGATAAAACTGTAAGAAAAGTAATTTATATGTCTATGTCCACTTTCATTATCACGTTCATATAACAACGTTTATCCATTGTCCATCTCTGGTATGATATCTTCGTTTATATAATTAAAAGCATTTGAGCACCATTTTAGGGGTGAAATTATTCTTGAATGGTGATTTTTTGAAAAAAAAAAAAATGTAGTTAAAAAATAGAGATTTTTTTTTTAAATTTACGTGTAAAATTATCCTATGGAAGAATGTGTAGTTAAAAATGAGTTTAAAAAATAAAATAAAAGCCAAACATAAGCAATCCTTCTTGAGTACAATAACTCCTCGTCCTATCGGAGTTGAGAATGCAAATAATATCTCTGTATTACTAACTTATTTTGACTACAGATTGAACCTTAGATTAATAAACTCAAATCTATTTTTTTTTACAACTCGAGCATATTGACTTACAAAATTCATGAAGTAAATCCTCCACCTCTAGTTTCATGTCTCAACTATTTCAAATTTTTAAATAGTTGATAATGTAGCTCTTGTTTGATTTTCATTATTTTTGAAATATATTTTTTTCTTTTTTATTCTCAATCACAAATTTTTCAATAAAATAATATTACACATAAACTCAAAATATTTTTTTAATTTTTTTAACAACACAGTGTCCATTAAAACACTTTTTCAAAATGCATTTTAAGAGAGAAAATGGGCTCAAACATGCTCATTTTTTAATGTGGTAATTACATAAAACCAGGTATTTAAAGATTGATTTTTAAAAATCAAGTCCAAAGTTTATTTATTAATCAGGTATTTTATTTTATATATCAAACCCTAAATTTATCCAAACCCTGAAGTAATCAATTTCTCTCAACTCTCTCACCATTTCTCTCTACTCTCTTACCATTTCTCTCCACTCTTACAATTTCTCTCCGTCACCTCCCTCGCATGCCGCCTCTACCACCACCGTCAGTCTCTCTACCATTGCTTATCCTCCCTTCTCCTTTTCCTTTCCCCTCCTTAGCAGCGCCGAGGTGCTTCTGTCGTTCACAGTTGTGTCGCGATGCTGGCAGCAGCGCCTCGATGCTGCCGTGGGTATGTGGGTCGATGTCGCGACTTTGTGGTAGCTGTTGTGGGTGTGTGTCGGATTGGAGTTAAGGGAATCGGAGAGGCGACGAATCTGTGGCTGTTGTTGGTGGCTGATAGGTGTGTGTGGCTATTGTGGGTGTCTAGCGGATCGAAGTTGAGGGAATCGGAGAGGCGACGGATCTGTTGTTGGTGTGTAGCTGTGTGTTGGAGGATCTGTGATGGTTTGTGTGCTGGTTTCAAGTTTAAAAGTTGCAAAAATTAGGTATTTAGTTAATTGATTAAATACAACAACTAGCACCCAAACCACCACAGATCTAGCGGATCTGTAGTCGATTGTGGTACAGGTGGCGGATCTGGTGATTTTGGTTCTGTGACTAAAAATATAATCGGTGACCTTAAAATTCGGTAATCTGTGACTAAAAGTATAATCCGTGACCAACCATTTTGTTATCCGTGACCTAAAAATTATATAATTTGTGATCGTGAAAAAATCTGTGACCAACTAATTTGGAAATCTGCGACTGTGTGACCTATAAATTTTGATCTATGACCAACAAATTAATTGTGACCTACAAATTTTTTGAACTGTGACCATAAAATAATATGTGACTTGTAAAAATTATTATTTGTGACTGAATAATAATGTGACTATCTAAATTGTGAATTTGTCACCATATTGTATAAATTGCTGAAATCGGAGCAGTCATCAGAATAAAGTTATGGCGGAACGGTCACAGGAATAATCGCTAGAATAATTGTCAGCATCGGAGCAATCACCAGAATAGTCGCGAAATGATCTTTGGAGAAGCGTGGTGGCCGGAATGGTAGTCGAAATAATCCCCGGAACGGTAGGGGTGGTAGAGGTCGGGTGAGTTAATCATATTATATTAGAATTAAATATTTAATAAATTTATTTAATAATTAATTAATAAAAATATTTTTAATTAATAAATGCATACATGGATTTTGCATTTTGAAACTTGACACCTAAAAATTGAATTGTGTCAAAATTAACACATGACTTTTTAATTTTTCCGTTTTTTAATATGCATTTCTTCCAAGTCAACAAAGGCATTGACCCGGCATTTGAATTACAATTATGAGGAAATTACACTAAACCAGGTGTTTAGTTTTATGTTTTTAAAAATCAGATTTATACTTTAATTAATCAAAAATCAGGTTTTAATTTCACAATTAATATTAATAATAATATTTTTAAATTAAATTAAATATATATTCACCCTACTACCTACCCCACAAACTTTATTTAAATATAAAACTCTAACCAAATCCTAATTCATTTCATTTCATCTTATCTCTCCTATCTCTCACCGCCGCCGCCCCCCCTCCTCCCCCTTCTCCTCCTCTGCTGCTGAACGGCGACACTGTTGACCGGCAGCAGCCAGCAGCAGCGTCGCTGCTGGTGGCTGCTGCCAGATCTGGGCTTCTGCCGGATCTGGGCTGTTGCCAGATCGTGGCTGTGTGTGCGTGTTGGTGGTTGGGCTGATTTGTGGGGCGGATATGTAGTGATTTGTGGGGCGGATCTGTGGTTTGTGTTAGTGGTTGGGTTGATTTGTGGGGCGGATCTGTGGCGGGGTTGACGGGCGGTGGTGGTGTTTTTCTTGGTGCGGGAGGCGATAGGTTGGGTAGGGGTGGGCAAAAACCCACCCAACCCGATCAACCCGCCCGACCCAACCCAACCCGACCGAGTTGGGTCAGTTTTTTCCATTTTTTTCTTGGGTTGGGTTGGTGGCAAGGTTAAGTTGGTCGGGTTGGGTCGGGTTGTATGTTAACTTCCCCAAACTCGACAAAAACCATCCAACTCAACCGGCTAATTAAAAAATTAAAAAACTTTGCCAAACTAAAATAGAATAAAAGTGAGAGACTCGGCCAAAAAGAAAGCGAGACAAAAAAAACACTAACATATCTTCCATCATCTCTCTCACGCGGCGGGCGTCGTCTCACCAAATTATCAACATTGGCTGTGATTTTGGATGAGATATCTCTTCCAATACATCTCTCTTTAACGCAATATATTAATGTTGCTTGAAATTTAGTACTTTGGTGACTTTAATGTTTGTTGATAGGTCATCCCAACTCTCAACCTAACCCGACCAACCCAACCCAACCCGACCGACATTTGGTTGGGTTGGGTTTCAATCTTTACATGGGTTGGGTTGGGTTGAATTTATGCCAAACCGACCATGTTGGGTTGGGGGAAGAACCAACCCAACCCAACCCAACCTACGCCCACCCCTAGGGTTGGGTGTTTTGTATTATTATGGCAATGGTTGTGGTTGTGGTGATGGTGGTGTGTCGGCGGCGACACTGGTGGTTTGGGTGGTTGGTGGTGTTATTGTTGGTGGGTGGTTTAGGGATTAGGGTCGGCAACGAACGTGACAAAGTGTCTGTGACCAAGTATTGGTGATGTACTGGGATTGGGGGACGTGTGTTTGGATTTTGGGTGTCTGTGACCTAACTATTGAACCGTGACGATTTTTTTGGTGTCTGTGACTTAGATATTGAACTGTGACTTTAAAATTGATAATTTGTGACTAAATAAGGAATTTGTGACCCACAAATTTAAAAATACGTGACATGTGACATATAATTTTTTTGATCTGTGACCAACAAATTTTTTTAATCTGTGATCTATTAAAAATCTGTAACCTATAATTTTTTTCATTTGTGACCTCAAAATAATGTGTGACCTTGGAATCGGAGCAATCGCCGGAATTATGCGGCGGCCAACGATCGCCGGAAAATAGTCGCCGAAATTAAGCGTGGTCGGAGAACAGTCGCTGGAGTAGTCGCCGGAGCGATAGGGGTGGGGTGGGTCAATTATATTATATTACAATTAAATATTTAATTTAATAGATTAATTATAAAATATAATTAATTAATTCATAGAAAAACCTGAGTTTTGCAAATTTAAACATTGAGACCTGATTTTTGATTTCGTGAAAGTAAATCCCTGAATCATGCATTTTTCCCTTACAATTATTTGTAGTGAAATTTCAAATGTACCCCTACTTGAGAATTTCCAATAGGCCATACTCCAATCCGATCCCATTTGAATCCATTGTTGATCCAACAGTGGAAACCAAGCCAGTCTTATTGGGCTCACTCTTAAATAAAAGTTATCAACCAAACATTTCATTTTTAAAAGTTCCTTTTAAGTAATTCTCTTTTCCCAAACCACGTCATGCCAATGTTTGGTTTAGATAAAAAAAAAAAAATTTAATAGATTTTGATAAATGTTGATGGAATGTGTGATTGAAAAATTGTGATTCTCATAAAATGTATGGTTAAAATTAATTGTTGACTTTGACTTTGATTTTAATCGAAATTTTAAGTGGAATCAGACCATGGCTAAAGTTTACAATGAGGATAAACCACATGACTACCTCAAAATGATCCTTTCCGAAAAATGGAACAAAATGAGGCACCAAGGAGATCGAAATTCACGCATTAAAACGATAGACATAAGATGACCTCTTCACATGATTTTACCACAACAGCAAATATATGAGTGAATATAAAAAGAAAATGAGATGAACATGAACTTGCGTGATTTTCAATTTCTATAATATGACTCCAAAATCTCCATTTAATTCTTCAAAATGGCCCAAATCCATACACAGAGATGTAATTCATATCATTTTTGCACTCCAACATATTCTTAAGTTTTATGAATGGCTTTTATTTTCGATTCTGCAGTGAGGGAAATGAAGTTGGGTTGATGAATGGATGGTGGCGTTGTTCATGAGAATGTTTGTGTAATGATCATCTGTGTTCAAACCAAAACGAGTAAAGCAAAGAAAAAACATCGAATCCAAGTGATTGGTAACAAGAGTTGATCTTCGAGTAATAAAACATTAAGGTGCAATCTCATCTAAGCCTTATAATTTTTTATTTATCTTTTATAAGTTAGCCTGAGCAAATGTTCTTGTTTGCTAAAGCCACATTTTCCAGTAAGTGTAGTATTAGTTCACTGAAGCAAAATCTGGTTTTCATCAAGTAAATTATGCAAACTTATTTATGTTTTAAATTAGTTGGCCTGAGCAAAGGTTCTTGTTCCTTTCAGCTAAATTTTCCAGATTGTGTTGTATTGGTTTGTCAAACTGAAAGTTGCTTCTTGCTCAGCGAACTGCACTTGAAACTGTGAATATTTGTCTTGAGTAATGTTCGCTTAGAAAGCAAAGTTTTGCCTTCTGAAATTGAAAAATGGGGTTAACCTTTAGTCATAGTTATTGAAGACAAGATTTAAATGATATGAATGTAGCCCTCTAGAAAATCTTTCGCTTTTAGGTCTTGTTCAACATAGCCAGCATGCAAATGTCCTGATTTCAAGTCATCACCCATTTAGTGAAATTATTTGTGTCAGGCTTTGATGGTAGAAAATGAACATTGCCTAGAGTGAGGGGGCGTGTTGAAGACAAGATTTAAATGATATACAATGATACATTCAAGTTACCAAATGTGCAAAATATTGAAGATAATGGCTTGCCAACTGTTCTTAAAGCAAATTCCCATAGAATTGTTGAATACATACTAATAAACTTGTTATGAGTTCTTCTGAAAATATATCCTGTCCAGAAACCTGTTAGCACCTTATACTGCTTCCAGTACTTTGAGATGACAAACTTGAAGATTCTTGATTGTGTTCTAAACTGATTCAACCAAATGAATGAAATTTGAAGTCTTGACAAGGCTTCACGCTTTAAGTAAAATTAGGTGATTAAGACTTGTTAGTTAAGTGTAGCCAATCGAGCTCGTTACAATTATAAATAGATTATATAACTTCTCTGCAGGGGGAAAAAAATGATTGGATTGCTGAACCTTCTTTCTGTCGATATAGTTCAGCTCCTTGCTCTGTTTTCGCTCCTTTTTTTATGATTTGTTGTCGTCTTTGATCTATGAAATATATAAGTAAAAATTCCTACGTAGCCAAAGTATGTATACAAGTCTCTGACGTTATCTTGTCGTATATTATGATTTCACTTGATCTGTGGAATGGTGCAGTGGTATAAAGGATAAGTCTGATTCGATATAAAGAACAATTAGGAAGGTGACGAGTGGAGAGTTGCCACGTGTTAACAGTGAGCTCTCACAGCTCGCTATGACTGGGAACTCCAACAGATGTTTGTGACGAATGCTTTCCTCCATGGGAGCTAGATGAAGCGTATGCCTACAGCAAGGCTACATTGAAGAGAGAAAATGTCACATGGTGTATCCATGGAAGAAATCTTTGTATGAATTGAAACAATCAGCCAAAGAGTGGACTGAGGAACAGAAGGAATAAGGTTGGACTCATAAGAAGTAGGTATTACAGTGGTTTGTACTATAATGAGGCGAAAAGGACAGAGGAAATCCTCTTATTGATCTATGTCGATGACATGCTTTTAGCAGGTAGAAGGGGGTTCTTATGAAGGAGTTTGACATAAAAATTTAGGGAATTTTAGAAAGATCTTATACACGGAACTAACTAGGAATAGACATAAGCATATACTGATTTGTTAGCCACAAGGAATCCTTAAAGAAGGTGGTGAAAATGTTTGCTTTCCGAGAAGGTTAGCAGGTCAGTTCGCCCCTGGGTGACCGTATCAGGTTATTTGCCCTTCAATGCCCCTATAATAGAGCATGAGAAGGATCATTAGTTTCAAATACCCTATAATATGGTTGTTCCATCATGTATTAAATGATAAGCTCTAGGCCAGACTCGTCCTATGCAAAGCGTGCTTAGCAGGTAATGGCCATCGTAGCAAGGATCATTGGCAAGCCATGAAATGGCTACTAATGTATATAAACTCTACAATTGAATAGTGGCTGGCTTCGTTTGGGATAAGGACACAAGGAGATCAACATCTGCCTATGTATTTACTCTAAATGTTCGTTGTGTTAGTTGGAAGTCCCGATTACAGCCTAATTGGACATAACGAACGATAGGAATGTGACGTGGATATTTAGTTAGTGTTGAAACCTGGGGTCTTTATCATGGTTTATTTAACTGAAGTTGGGTATAGATATGGACACACAGCTACATTTTCACCACATAGTTGTTTTTTTTTCCTCCCTTCACAGAGTTTCTATCGCAATAGTGTTCTTGAGGGTTGTGATCCTGGCTTTAATCCACAGAGAGATTTTAGTTGTCTTCGTTCTTTCTTCTTGCTGTGTTTGTAATCTTTCCGCTTTATTGTGGGTAAAACAATTTGATTATTAGTGCATGAGGGGCTAAACTTGAGCTCTTGTGGATGTAGGTGGCTTAATTGTCGAACCACCTAAAATGTCTTGTTTATTGTTCTTTAATTCCTATAGTTTGCTCTCTTTTGATTACTACTGGGGATTGTGGATTTTCTCTTCTGGGATTAGAATAAAAAACAAGCAAGCTGCACGAGATTAAGCCCGGAAGGATGTAGCGGTCAAGTACTTGGAAATGATTGGATCATAGAGAGAAGGTATGCTCAGTTCTAATAGAGTCTGAACAATCTGAAGACGTAACGTTTCTTCTTAGTCCATGATACAAGTAGGGGGTTAATAGGACTGAGTCGATCTGCTCGATTCGGCCCACCAAGCTTGTTAGCTCGCTTCACTTAACACCTAGGCGCAGGAAATGCATTATTCTTTGACAGGATTATTCGTAATTGCGTATCAATACAAATGCAGAGCTAATGTATATGGAAGGCATCAGAGAGCTAAATAATTGCAAGAATGTAGACTTCGCCCTGTTTAGCCACCATTAAATTAAAATTTATTTTTCTCTCTCTTCTTGTGAACCGTGCATTCTTCAATAAAATAATATTACACGTAAATCGAAAAAATTTTATTTTTTTTCAACCACACATTCTCTAAAAAATTACTTTTCTTCTCATTAAAATGTGAAGTGTGAAGTGGTACTTTTCGTGTATTCTCTTAAGATAAGATTTGACTTTTACATGATTTAAATGAAAAAAATTATCTAGTTTTTGTGTTATTCTGTCTATCTTGTTGAATAGATGCAGACCCTTTTGCTGCATTACAGAATCACATGATTGAGATAGTCGTTTCACTTTGACTGAAAAAATCACAAAATTCCATCACAACTGGAAATTCCATGGCCATATTTATGATTCTTGATTGATGCATGAGTGCCCACATTGTATTAAATACTCAAAAGCTGACAAATCAGCCTCTGAGAACCATGTGATTTGGTAGAAATTAGAATCCTAGTGAAATTAGTAGATGCCTTGAATCAACTATTTTATCCTTTTACTGAGATGGGAATTACTTTATCTGACTGTCCTTTTCTTTTTAGAACCAAACAATACCTTTTTTTTTTTTTTTTTTAATGACTTAGGTGTCCAAGCTTCGTCTGACAACTCCTGAGGAGTGGCGGCCTTCCCCCTGATTCGCCACCCGAGATAATTCGGATGCGGTCACAACTTATACACACTTGGACCAGATATTCGACGATTCTCCCTCCTATGAACCTCTGCCTTCTACGTGTTGCTTCTAACATATATATTATCTTCCAGCTTTCGCGGAAATTCGAACATTCGATGCTCCGTGGAGAACCCTCCTACTCTACTACCGCGCCATGCACGTGGGAGGAGAACCAAACAATACTTTCAACTAAGAGCTTGTTTGGTACGGCTTAAAATCCAATTAAAATTGAAAATATGGCCGTTATTGGGTCTCACCCGTCTAATAAAAGTCAACAATAACGGTTATATTTTCAATTTTAATCCGATTTTAATCTCTACCACACACCCTCTAAGTTAGATCGAAAAAGACAATACAAGAGGGAGCGAGGCGGCCCAGCCTTACCTCTACATTTACAAAAGGTGAAGAAATAGAGAAGTTTCAGAAACAGTGTGACGACTTGTTTCGTCCGTTGGAAATTAAATTTACATAAATAAACATTTTTAAAATCTGGTGGGTACATAATTATATAATTCTTTTCTGGGTGTTTTTACAACTTTACAGGTTTTATGCTTTTGAAATGTCTTTTTGTGCAACAGGATTAGATTCAGCAGATGGAGAATCATCCACCTTTTTGAAAATGTGTAGCCCAGTTTTGCGTATGTTCAACTCAATGGTTTTTTGACACTTTGTTTTATTATTTTTCAATCAGAATGCCATAAAGGCAGATGCATCAATGTGGTGATGGTGGCCTTTCTTTGGCTCTTACATTATGTTATTTACAAGGACACGTATCAATAAGTTAGATGTGACACGAATATTGAAGAGAGTCATAGTGGATGACCGAGATGCACACACTCATGTGTAACTCAGTTAACCATTATGGTCAAGGGCGGAGCCCCATATGGTCCAATGCAGGCAAGTGGGCTCAGGCCCATTCCTTTTCTTGTGGAAATTACATAATTCCAGAGGTTTAAAGTTTATAATTCGAAAATCAGGGGCCAAACTTTATTTTTCAAAAATCAGGTAATATATAAAAATCATAATCCTAATTTTTCACACACTCTCTCTCTCTCTCTCCCCCTCCCCATCCCGACCGGCCACCTTGTGGTGTGGCGGATTGGTGGTTGTTGTTTGTTGTTGTTGGCGAATCTGTGTGGTGACGGATTGATGGTTGGCTGTTTATGTTTGTTGTTGTTGGTGGTTGGCTGTTGGTGGTGGCACGTATATGCTATTGTTGGGGTTCAGCTTTCGTCCGTGTATTTTGTGGCCGGTTAGTTTGTGTTGGTCTATCTATAACCTGTGACCAAGTATTGATGGTAGCGACGGTAGTCTATGACCAAATGCTTGGTAATATCTGTAACCAATTACTCAATTGTGACCTAAAAATTTAATAATATGGATTCAAAAATAATCTGTGACCAACTAATTTAAAAATTTGTGACCTCAAAATAATCTGACTTCAAAATAATCTGTGATAAAAAAAATTGACGATATGTGATCAGTAAATAAATTTGTAACTTATAATTATGAATATGTGACCATGAATCACAAAATGTGATTTTATTATCTTTATTTAATAAATATTTTTAATTAATTAAATTGATACCTGATTTTTGAATTTTCATACTATTTACCTTACTTTTGAATTGAGGTAAATAATACACCTTAAATATGAACTTTTCCCTTTTTTTTTTTTTTAACATCGACGGCATGTTTGTACATATTCTTTAACTCGTAATTATTTAAGTGATTGATTATTGAAAGTAATTTAGAAATAATCAACAATTCTTCACATTAGAAGGCAGTAAATTGATTCATTGCTTAAAAAATGTCCAACTAAAAGTTATCGAATCAATTTTATTTTATTTTTTAAAATTTTTAGTTAAAATAATCCAATCCAAACACATCCTTGCTTCAATTTGTTATTTTTGAGCCAAGGAAAAAAAAATGGAGGTAATAGTTCTCCCACAACACGTAAATCACGAGTATCCAGCTTTAACACCTAAAGTTATATTTGGTACCCACCTAAAATAATTAATATTTCTATTTCTTAATATATTTTATATATTTAATTCTTCGTCTATCAATCATCCATAAAAAGAATTGCACTATAAATTAAAGTCAATAAAGTTTAATCTGATGACTAGAAAAGAAAGAATTCTACAACATCTATGTTGGAAGCCAGATGTCAACAGGGAGGAGAACTGTCGAATGTCCAGCCAAAGTGTGTAGGAGTTGTGACCGCATCCGGATTAACCCGGGTGCCGAACCAAGGGCAAGGCCACTATTCCTCAAGATTAGTTGGGCGAAATTTGGACACTTGAATTATGAAAAAAAAAAAAACAAAAAAAAAAATCAGTGCTGATAAATATTTTTTGAGAAATGATTTTTCGAAAAAGTGTTTTGCTTGTGAATGTTAGAATGTATGAGTAGAAAAAGTTCTGAATAAACGCGAAAAATAATTTTTTTTTTTTGTTTTGGGAAAATGTATGGTTAAAAATAAGTGTGAAAAATAATCAAAACCAAAGAACGATTAAAGTAATAATTATAAGTTATTTTCAATGTATAAACTATCAAATTCGTGCACTAAAAACAGTCCATGATATCGGCCATTGTTATTTTTAAATCAAAATATATATAAAAACAATTTTAAAAAAATTATTCAAACTATTCAAAAACAAAATAATAATAAATTTGTCTATAAAAAAAATAAAATTTACTTTGGTAAATTTTCAAACACGCTTACATTTGTTACTTTTTATTACTTATTTATTTTTAAATTTAGGTGACAATTTTTTTTTTAATTATTATTCTTGAACTTACAAAGAAAAAAAATATGATGGGGGGCAGACAGAGTGCAGAAAATAAATACATTATCTTTGTGTTATCTCATAATTAGAAATATATATTAATTTGTACGGACGCTATCTTATTCTGAATCTGAAAATTAATGGACCATGCTTTATCCATCTCTACTCGTAAGCCACATAAATATTCACCCAAATTTTAATTTTTACGTTTTCTTTTAATTTTCGTAAAATTCTTGTTCAAGTTAAAACTTTCGGATAATTCTGATATATAGCATGAATGTGACATTATCGATTAGCCGAAATTCAAATTTTCGAAATTATTCGCTTGTTCAATCCCCTCAAAGTGAATTAATGACAAATGCCTCAGAAAAATAAAAAGAACATAGGTGAGAAGACAGATAGAGTGGGGATTGTTGCACCCAACTACAACCTGTTCCAGTCCCGACAAAATAGTTTTGAATCAATTTTTTTTTTTTTTATATAGTCTAAGTTCAAAAAAATTTCCCCGATACGAGACTAACTTTTTTGCTACTAGATATTGAGTTCAAACCACAAGAGTACGTTCCTCACTTGAATTCTTAATTTCATATTTAAGAAAAAAAAAATTGCAATTCTTTATTGATATTTTTAATAATTGTTTATTGAAAAATTGTTAGTACTTAAAACTTTTAATTATGATTAATTTTTATTGATTATTGGGAATTGTTAATTGAAATAATGTTGATTTTTAATCTTAATTTGAATTGTTTATTGAATAATTGATTCGTTGGTTATTGCTCAAACTTATTTGGGTAATTGCCTTTTGTTGACCAGTCGTTGTTTAAATTCTTCTTTTTTGAAATTAACCGTGTTTTTGTAGAATTCATGTTGATTTTATTTTTTAATTCGAAATTCATTTTTTATGATAAATATCAATTAATAAATTCTTGTAAATGTGTTACCTATTGTTGCTTTGTTATTTTATGATTGAACAACTACTATTGTTGCTTTGTCGGCTTAATGTTAAATTATTGTGCCTTGTCTTTCTATAGTTGGTTCATTGTTGCTTAGGATGTGTTTGAACCCTGTTATTTTGAAAGAATGTTTTTAGAAATAGTAGATTAATAGAGAATGTGTGGTTGAAAAATAAGGAAAATTTATTAATGTGATGAAAAATATTATTTTATTGAAGAATGTGTGGTTGAAAATGAGTAGAAGAAATAGAATGAAGATTTTAATGTGTACCAAATAAAGGCTTAATATTATATATATATTATTTTATTTTTCTTTCGCGATTTTTAGAATTTACAAATGAAATGTCAGCTTTCGGTCAAGAAAGGAAAGTCCTTGTTTTCATTCTTTGAAAAAATAGGTGAAAGTACATTTTCAAGATGGGTTGATCGAAAATCAAAATTCAATCAAGAGAACTTGTTGAGAGAATAGACCTAGATTATACGGCGGACAAACATTATGTATCAAATTTTTGACGGGAATGACTCAAATAAGTAAATTCTTTTAATAACTTTTTGTATATATAAATTTTATTACAATGACTTTCTTAAGTTTTAGCCCTTCTTAAAAAAATTATGGATCCGTTCCTGAAAAAGATCTACTTTCTCGAAGTGTCTAGCTCGCCTATTTTTTCTCATGCTCAATGCACTTCAAACTAATATTCATCGTTACTTTGTCATGATATATTTTTTTAGCCAAAGAAAGGATTTAATATATATGAAGTAGCTTTGTGCTCGACCTTTTATTTAAAGTAACTAAAGAGAGTGTATTCTATTGGAAATTTTAAAGACTTTTATACATTTTTTTGAACTGAGTGACTTTTATGGACTTTTAAGTGACTTATATGAATTTTATAAGAATTAATAAAAGATTTTCATGGATTTCTATAGACTTTGATTAAAGAGTTTTAAAAGACTTTTCATTTTGCAAATTCATTATATACATACTACTTAATTAACATTTTCGAGAACGGCGAGATTTTCTTGATAAAGTCACTAGTCACGGCCCAAGCATTTTTGGCACAAATAAAATAATAAAAAACTTTTACATCAATTTCTAAGAACATGACCAAATTTTATCATAAAATTAACATAACTTCTAATAACACAAATTGTTCTTAACAAAAAAATAAAAATAAAAACCGATCGATCATATGGAATTCCGTCTTTTGAAACAATGGTCTATAATTTCAATTTAAAAGTAATTATATACATATAGAATAATCAAATTGATTACAGCAAATGAATTGAAGAAAAATGAGAAAATCTTAGAATTGAATGAAAAAAGACATTCTTTTTGTTTTTTGGCTATGAAATCTTCACAAATCTTAGTGTATATGAGATATTTTCTTTAAGATTTGCCATTTATATTTTTTTACCAGAAAGTCTCTAGAAATTCGGTAAGTAGAGATCTCAAAATTCACTATCTATGTGAATACCTCATGATTTACAGAGACTTCTAAAAAAATTTATTTGAATATCTTGTGACATTTAGAAACTTTTAAAAATCTATAAAAGTCTCAATTAAATACACTTAAATTTTAGAGAGTTTTTAAAACTTTCAATTGAATACACCTAAACTTTTAAAAAAAATTAAAATCTTTAAAATTCCCAAAATAAATACAACCCCCCCACCCCCCCCCCTCCCCACCCAAGAAAACAACATTTTTGTTGAGTAGTCGTCTATTCTAAAAGTAATGTGGTGAGGACTTGACTTCTTTAGAGAGAGCAACACAACATATCGACATCTCAACTTAATTATTTTCATTTTACTTATCAATAATCCAAATTATAATAAAAAAAACTATTTATTGAAGTACTTAATATAATACTAGCTTGATGATATTTCCCCTAAAACTATTACAATTTTAACACAAAGTTTGTGAAATTGAACGAGATTATTTTTCATTTATTAACGATCAATTAATATATATATGAGGCCAAAAAAAAATTGCAATATTTTCAAAAAATATAACTATGAATGACCAAATCATAATCATGTCTAAATCGTGAAGATTAATTATTTAATTATATAATCCAAACTTTATCTAAGACAAGATTGTCTGTTTATTATAAATCATTTAATGATTTACTTTCATGAGATGCTTTTCTTCAATCTACTTGTATTAATTAACTTGACTATTATAGTGGTACCCATTTGTAAATTTTCTATGAATCACCTAAAATTAAAGAGGATTTGACATAATTTGAAACACGCATACACGAGTCGATTGTCTAAGTGTCTCGATTATACACCAACCGCGTGATATGATGGGAACTCGAAGATTTAACCGTATTCAAGCTAGATGACCTAGACTCCAAAAGTTAGATACACAATCACTCGACATCTAGACAAATAACGTGTTTCCCTACAGCCCAACCATTTGACCCTATTTGGTCTAACTAAAAATCAAACTTTTAATAGGTTTATTAAAAAAAAACGATGAAATATGTAACTAAAAAGTTGAAAATAAATTTTAGAAAATGAGACCAAATCGGGACTTATGTAAGATCCCCTAAATTTCAGGAAATTTATCTTTAAATAGTTTTAACATAAGAATTTTCAAAACATATTTTTTTCTTAGTAATAATTAAAAATATTTATTTTCATAAATTTTGTTGATATCCGACCTGCGACCTAACCAAAGCGAGCACCGACCTAGGTGTAACTGTTGATATCTGACCTGCGACCTCAACCGACCTGGGGGGTAACTGGTGATATCCGCTCTGTGACCTCATTAAATACATTTTGTTATATGCATTAAGCTCAAGCTAATTTAAGGTCGAGTATTTGAGGTCAGCTCATACTAATGACCGCTGTTATTGAGGATACATAATGATTGAAGATTTTTTACACACTGTCAAACGTGCAATCAATCAATTACATTTAGATATGCTCAAGACAACACCTCCTATTTCCACAAATCACATGTCTTAGCTTTCTTCTCTAAGTAATTCATTAATTGTTGGGAACCACATGTAAAGTTAACTCATGATGACCTCACAAGCTGAGCTTATTAAACCAATCCAAACATGCCAACAATGTACTTTCCCAGCTCGGTACTGTAACTGATAAGACATGGAAATGAAATATGCATGTAGACCATTCCCTATAAAAAGGCATTATGAGCCTTGATGGAAGAGAGAGAATTCTAAACACTTGATATTTCAAATATCTCATTTGACCAAAAAATAAAATGAAATGGAAAACACTTGTAGTTTGCTCTTGTAATTTACAAGTCAATATCAGTAAAAATCATCATTTACATTCTAAGTTGACTTGAATTTTGTCCATACAATTCTGACGCCAACAAATTTAATTTACCGACAAAATTTCTGTCGTAAAGCAGACAACACTTACCGAGAAAATTCGGATAAACCACTGTTTAATAGCAACTTTTCCACCTTAAAAATTCTTAGTCACACTCGTTGGTTCATTCTTCATTCCCTACCTGTCTTCACTTCTTTTTTCATTTTTTCCCTTACCCCACGCTTTCAACTTGTTTGGTAGGAGAGAGAACCGTAGTTTTCAAACGTTCAAGTCATCGTCAATCGCTATTCAATCAGTCGATTCTTGTCCAATTCATCTCGTTCTCATTTGGACTCATTGACGAGCAAAATTGGACGAGTTTTCACTCTGGTTTAGTCTTTAAATAAACTATACCAAAAAAGATAATTTGCATCACTAAAGAATCTTCATCCTTATCAAATGAATCCAATTCTAATAAGAGTACACATCCGAATCAAGAATTTTAAAAAAACTGATCGAAATAAAACTTTATTCGACGAGACCTCACTACATATTAAACACATACTCTTTTAGTAATTTATATGTTTCCGTAGTAATAAAATGATCAATTTTCCCTTTTTCGCTTTATAATTGTTGCATCTCCGGTATATTTTTCCAGAATCGGTTCATATAATTGTGAACACGGGTCGATTTGACTTTTTGAGCTATTTTTGAATTAAATTAATTCAATCCGTTCAGTAAAATTCTAAACCAAAGCATACCATTTCATTTTCAATACAAACTATTTTTGCAGTTTGATCGGGTTTCATACCACGATTGTAGAGGAATAAAAATAGCATCTTTTGATTTTGTACAAGCAGCCTTCCACCCTATACCATTGGAGACATAACCTGCGATTTGCCTCCTTCACCAAGGTCCATGGCAGGGCAGGTGGGGCCGTCAAGAATGCGGTTCACCCCTTATGAAAGAGTTAATATGTTGTTCTGAAATCTCATTATAACACTTAAATTAACATTCTAACAATAAACAGTATTCAGTACCCAAACCATTTAAAGCAGCGCAGATACTTTCCAAATCTTTAAATCATATCATATACGTCTCAAACCTTTAAAAAATATGCAGTAGAGGGACCTCTAGACGATTTCCATCCAAAAGTCCGTTAATTGATCAAAAGTTGGATTGTTTGAAAATAGTTTGACAAATTTTAAAAGGTAGAAAATGGTCTTTTAAACTCTAATTAATTAAAATAAGGAGATTTTGCACCTGATGTTCCAAACCTTTCAAAAATGTACAGCGTGGTCCCAAATCTTTAAAAAATGTGTACCAAAAGAACCTCTAAAGATTTCCATAAAAAAATCTATCAATTGATCAAAAATATTCGTCTTCCTCTATCCACCCAACCTCAACCCTTCCAACCCCACCCTTGGAACCAGTGTTCTAAAAGGCGGCCGTCTAAGCACGCCTTGGCGTGAAGCGTGGTCAAAACGCCAAACCAAGTAGGTTCACTTCTTATTTAGCGGTCAACGACCAAGGCGCGCATTACCTTTTTTTTTTTTTTTAACAATTCTTTGAATTTAAAAATTATTACAAGGTTGGCAAACAAAAGGAGGTGGAAGGGCAAAATAGAGACTTTATTAGCAGGTGATGCAATTAATGCACAATCTTGAATTGTAAAGTGTGATAATGATGAGTATGATGGAGTGAAAAATAATATAAGAGAGCCAATGAAGAGGATTTTGTATCAGAAAACACGGAAGATGAATTATATGAAGAAGATGTTACTGAATTGGAGTCCGATAAAGAGTTGGATAAAATTTAGCCCATGTTTGTCTCTCATTCTGGGAGAAAGAATGTAGTTTTGAATAGTATTTTTTGGATAATGTGTGGTTAAAATTAAAAGAAACTTTATTGGTTTGTATGTAGAATATTTTATTGGCTGAATGTATGATGAAGAAATGATATTGTAGCAAACAATTTAATTTTTAAAAGATGACAAACACACCCTTAAGTTCATATGCTATTTACTTACTATTTTGTATTTAAATTTGAAACTTATATTTTTGTTGAAAATTTTAAAAAATATATATAAAGTTCCTATAAATCTGTTTTAAATGTTTAGTAAATATTATTTTTAATTGATTAAAAATTAAAATAATATTAAAATAAGAAAACGTCATTTTACGCTTTTTTACGTATATGCCTCGCCTAAACTTGCCTAGCTTATAGCTCGACTTCCACGCATTACGCTTTTTAGAACCTTGCTTGGAACTAACCTCTTCTACCTTGATCGATGAGCATCATCGTAGTCACCACCGGTGTTAGCCACAATCGTCACTGCCTAATTTTCTTCGCTGCTACTTACTCTATTTTCCTTTTCCCCATCCCTGTCACATCCGTTTTCTCCTCCTAACAAGAACCTTAAAAGAACGGGAAAGAAATAAATGAAGATAGATAAATTATCTTAAAAACCAACCGTATCAATGGTAGCGGAGGTGCCCCTACTTACCAATGGATGGGGTTGCGTGGGTTAGGGTTAGGGTTATGGGTTGGCTTGAAATTCAATTTCCACCATTCTTAATACTAAAAATTGAAAACGCTCTTATCATTAAATTCAATTTCCCATCTTTAATTTCTTATTACATTTTTTTGGTTTCAAAACAACGATTTTGTTTGTATTGGCGGTTTTTTATTCACTATTACGGTACACCGAACACGTCATTGACATTAAATTCAATTTTCCATCCTTCTTAATTTCTAATTTTGAAGTTGGTTTCGGAACCACGATCGAGTTGGCAGTTTTATATTCATCATTATTGTTTGATATTGTTTGAGCCCTATGTTTTTCTTCAAAAAATGCATTTTGTAATAGTGTTATGACAGATAATGTGTGGTTAAAAAATAAGGAAAATGTTTGGATTTGCATGAAATATTATTTTATTAAAAGAATGTATAGTTGAAATGGAGTCCAATTACCGTTCAAGAATACATTTTGATGAAAAAATAGGGCTCAAACAAGGGTCAGATGTCGAACACGTCATTGACATTAAATCCAATTTTCCATCATTCTTAATATTAAATTAAAGTTGGTTTCAAAATTACAATTTCGATGCTGATTACTGAACATGCTCTTGACATTAAATTCAATTTTCCATCCTTTTTAATACTGAATACCGAACGTCCTTGACATTAAATTCAATTTTCCATCTCAATTTCTTATTTCATGGTTTCAAAATTGCGGTTTTGCTTCAAGTTGTTTGGTTGAAGGTTTCACTACTATTGTCTAATACTAAATACCGATTACACTCCACTCTTGACATTAATTCAATTTTCCATCCTTAGTAATACTGAATATCATACACGTCCTTGGCATTAAATTCAATTTTCCATCTTAATTTCTTGTCCCATAGTTGGTTTCAAAATTGTGGTTTTGATTTAGGATGGTCAGTTGACGGTTTCACTGTCATTATCTGATATTGAATACCGAACACTCTCTTAACATTAAATTCAAATTTCCATCTTTCTTTAATACTGAATATCGAACACATTCTTAAAATTAAATTCAATTTCTCATCTTAATTTCTTTTTCCATAGTTGGTTTCAAAACCGCGGATGTTTCACTACTTTTTTTGACACAAACATGAACTTGAAATTAAATTAAATTAAATTTCCCATTCTTTAAAATATCAATTTTAATTCGAGTTGACTCATTTCTTTGTCACACCATTGACATTAAAATTCAATTTTCCAATCCTTGTTAATTTCTTATCCCATCTTCCAAACATCAAATTTCTCTATCCTATTGTTTTATTATTTCCAGCACCACACTGTACGGCCATCACGTTTTAATCGCCGTATAAATACTAAACTCTCTCCCCATTCCATCTATATTAATTCCCCTCGAGCAAGCCCCAAAAATAACTAACGAGATGTCATTCCCAAGTGGCGAATCACCGTCCGCCGCCGTTTGTGCTGGCGGAAACGATTCTGTTGCTAGCGATTCTGGTGAGATTATGCTGTTTGGGGTAAGAGTAAAAGTCGACCCCATGAGAAAGAGTGTTAGTATGAATAATCTTTCTGAATACGAGCCCATTAATAGCAACAACGATAACACTAATGCTAATAACAATGATAGTGAGTTGTTGAAGATGGCGGCGGCGAATGGTTATGCATCGGCAGATGAAGCCGTGCCGCAGCCAGGCAACGGGAGTCGGGAGCGTAAGCGAGGTCAGATCTCTGATCATCTGTTTGTCTGTTCACTTATCATTAGTTTAATAATTTATTTGATTGATTATGTGATTCGTTTTCAGATTATTTTTTTTTCATCTTGGAATACTTGAGTTATTGGCTAATTTACAATCAGATGATAAACGATGCTCTTATGAACTGGTCTTCGACTAGCTTGTCTGCTTGAGTAGAATTTATTTTTATGTTAATTATCGTGGTGAATAAATTTCTCATCAGATGATTTGTTGCATATGCCAAAAAAAAAAAAAAATCCAATCTTTGAATAATCGCTCTGTTATGAAGGTTGTTGCTTTCAATATATTTCATAAAAACTTTTAATAATCCGATTTCAAATCGTTATCGAAACTGTACCATGTAATTTCAAAAATAGTTTGATGCTACTATATATGCTACTTGAGAGAAATTTTAGTTAGATTTGATAAGTCAAATTTGTTTCCTCATTTATGGGATTTTTATCAACTTTGCTGTATTGATCTTGATCCATGTTGTATTGGTTTATGTATTTCTTTTAGGAGTTCCATGGTCTGAAGAAGAGCACAGGCTATTTCTCGTTGGATTGCAAAAGGTTGGAAAAGGAGACTGGAGAGGTATCTCTAGAAAATACGTTAAGACCCGTACACCAACCCAAGTTGCTAGCCATGCCCAGAAATACTTCCTTCGCCAGAACAATCTCAATCGGCGCCGCCGCCGCCGTTCTAGTCTCTTTGACATCACCACTGATTCGGTAATTTTTGAGTAGATCTAATCACTTTTGTCTTTCAGTCTTTCTACGTGTTAGACAAATAATATGATGTTATATTAGTTTGATTCAATTGATTGTCAGTGTGGATAAGGCATGTTTTTAAGTATTCTATCTGAGTTGTCACTGAAACTAACTTCAAAAAGTTTATGGGAGCATTGCTTTTCTACTTTATGAGAGATAAATGTCCCTGTTTGAAGTTAAAAAGTAACTACGGACCAAAGCTTTTGTGTTTTAAGCATTAAGGTTTGCACTTGTTGTTCCTAAAATTTTATCAGAGCATTCAAAAATCAAAGCACCAAGGAGCTTGCTAGAGGACATATTTTTTGAAGTTTTGCTGCTTGTGATTTTTGAAAGGATTCCAATTTTTTTGTTAAGAAGGCTTAGTTTGTTATTGTACTGAATTTGATAGTTTATTGATGGTTCATAATTATTTCATGGCTAGGTTACTCCAATGCCAAAGAAAGAGGGTGGAAGCCATCAAGAAAGTGCAGCCCAGATAATTCTGCCATCGACCTCTTTGCCTTCTGCAGAAACTTCAAGTATCGGTGGATTCTCTCTTGGGCCTTCCCCGATGACAATTGCTCCTATTTTTTTACATCTACAACCTGAGAAATCCATGGAAAATATAATCCATGGCCAAGGCAATCACATGAATGACATGTCGGATATGCGCATTTACCCAGTTCCTGTTCTTCCGATGCATACTTCCTCAACAATTACAGATCTTGGCTTCAAGCAGAATTTGCCCCAACTGTCATTGGGGCTATCATTGTCATTGCATCAAGATCAGTCATCGACAAGGCACTCAGCATTCCAAGTGAAAACAAGCTTCGGAAATGGAGATAGCATAATCAATGTTTCTTGAAGAATGAAGGAGCTTGACAAAATAAAATTGAAGATAAAAGGGTCCATCATAACTTTATAGATTCAAGTAAGAAATCAAAATGATTTGATTAAAAACAGATTAGGTAATGAATTTTGACTTCAGTCTCGTTGTCTCTGTACAGACCGGAAAATATCATGCTTTGCTGTGTCTCTTGTTTTATATGCTAATATTTCATATCCTTGCTTGTTTGTGATTGAGAATAAAGTTTTGGACAATTTGTCATACCCTTTGATTTGTTTTTTCGGTTTATGCACAGAATATTCTAACCCAACAATGTGGTCGGGTTTCTTCTTCATGAATGTAACTGATATTGTTGGCTTGGTGCTTTGTGGGAGATTATTTTTAGCTATTTTATGAATGTGGATTGAATTATGTCCTGATTAATATCAGGATAAGTTGTGGTAGGACCTTCACTTGCCTGTGGGTGGGATTCTAGATATTTTATAATATCCAGGATTTGATTTATTATGAGATAAGCAGATAATATTTTATTTTCACTGGTGCATTTACACTTATGGCGCCACTTGTTGCTGTCTGTAAACAACGCAAATGACTATAAAGGAACACCTGCGTTTGAGCTCGGACTGCTGCCTAGTACAGTTCCTCCTAAGAACTTGACGACCCTTTTCTTTAAATTGTAATGTTATTTAGCACCACTGATGTTACAACATCAATCAAGGTGGTGGCATTGAGTGTCATTAATTAACATATATAATTAAATGAATCACATAATTAAATGCAACATAATTATTCTTCTTTTAATAGAAAAAAATGATGACTTACGAATATTCAATCTTTGTGCCAACTTATCTTGCACCCAATTTTTCAGGTGTCTTCCATTAAATTAACTTGATCCTAAAATTACTTTTTTGTAACACTATAAAATGTTGGACCTGATTCAAGTAGCTGCCCAAGAAGTAGTCAAACTTCAGGGACCACTCTGTCAGCAAATATTAGTGTACATAATCAAAAGAGCTGCAGCAAGTTTGGAGTAAATATATTCAAATTAAGCCACAACTACGCTGATAGTTTCTTGTTTGAAGAAAGATAAAACGAATTGACAAGGTCAATACAATAACTTAAAAGGTCTTCCATGCACTGATTTGAAACTTCTTGTTCATTCAGAAGAAAGCCATGGATTAGGTGCTATATAAGTATACCCTTGAAAATGCTCGCCTGCAGTTGGTGTAGCAGCCGGTGAGTCATCCAGAGGCATTGCAGTCCAACATTTATCAAAATTGGCCGTGCAATCTTTGCCACTCACATCTGGCTTGAACTTGGGCTGTAATTCTCGGGTCTCTATCTTTTTCCAGTTTACTGTCCGAAACCATTTATGCCATTTGATCTCGTCTGCTCCCTTAGGCCCGCTTCCTAGCCTTTTCAACGGATCCTTATGTAGCAACTGCAGAAATAATAACAACTTAAGAGGTACGCAAATGATGAGAAAGGCAATAAATCGGGTCAAAATGTCATCACATACTCCTTTAAGCAAAGAATGAACCTCACTGCTCAGTTGAGGGGGAAGCTTCACTTTTTCATTGATGATTTTTTCCTGAAGCTTCTTTCTGTTTGGATGTGTGAATGGCGGCTGAAAAGAATATAATAGTTATGGTTTCGTGAGAAAGAGTCAAATTAAAAGATTTTTCCTAAAAGATCCTATTTTGTGCTAAACATCAGAAACAAACCCAGGGCTATGGCTAAAATCAAGCACTTCCCTCGCGTTTTCAAATTAAGCAAACATATTAGTCCCAACTTTAGATTCCACCGCTGACTGAATTTTATAATCTGTGCACTTCCAATTTTGTCAAACATCACCAAATATTACCAACAACCATAATAAATTATGAGACAAATATTTGGTTTTTGAACAAGTTATTAAAACCCCCTTTATTGACCAATGGTTTAATGGCATTACCTGGCCACTAAGCATTTCATACAAAAGGATGCCTACACTCCACCAATCTGCATTTTTATTGTGGCCTTTAGCAAGTAAGATTTCTGGAGCCATGTACTCTGTTGTTCCACACATTGAATTTGATCTACTTGATTCATCAATCTCCTTGGCCAGTCCAAAATCAGTTAACATAACCTGAAGAGAAGTACTAAAATTAGTAAAGAAAATCCACTTAAAAAACTTACGATGGAAGAATCCATTATCATGTTATGCACAATATGTATGCCTGCAAATACATCAGTTAGTGCACAGCCATACATGCCCATCAGCATCCATGAGAACATTTTCGGGTTTTAGATCTCGATGCATAATCCCGTTCTTGTGAAGATGAGAAACAGCAGATACTATCTCAGCAGTATAAACCCTTGCCTGATCCTCACTAATTAAGACATAGCCGAACAGTAATTAAGTGAATGAACCCATATTATTTTCAGTTGTTAAAATAAATGTAAATTATTACCTGAAAATTCCTTGTCTGTACAGATGATAGAAGAGATGTCCTCCATTTATGAAATCCAGGATTAAATACAGCTTAGACTTGGTCTGTATGATGTTGAAAGTAAAATTGTAAGGAGACAAGAAAATGGTTGCCTAGGACAAGATACATACAGATGTATCACACACAAAAAGCAAGAAGGGAGGAGATTTGTTCAGAAATGTCTCTCTCCAATCAATATCAAAAGGAAACCACATGAATCTATGGGAAACATATGCTTGAATAAACAAAAGTTTGGTCAATCCATTGTAAAACGGGAACTCAACCCCCGACCTCCACCCTACCCACAAACTAAAAAAGAAAGAAATATATTAGCAACAATATTTGTTTAAAATATCCTTTAGGGCTGTTACCATATGACTAGAAGATTCACAATTTCAGACCACTTCATCACTTGTCATGAAGTGTTGTATGGAAAAGTTAAAGATTGAAACAGGGAACATAATTTTTTTTTCCATTGAAGTACTTCTAAAGCTTGCTAGCAATAGGGAGAATTCAGTAAAACTTCGAGCCCTGTTTATTGTAGCACGAAAGACTTTCATGCGAGAAAAACATTTTCCATACAAGATATTGGCACGAACTATCCATCTCTCAAATTTTTGACAACCAATATGGATATTGAGATACTTCAATGCATAAATGTTTTTCCTAACCACTGCTCCACACCACCTTTTTGATCAAGACAACCACCACAGCCAGCCCACTTCCCCAATACCACCACCAAAATCAGCTCCAAACCAAATAAATTGTTGAAGTGTAAGCTATGATAAAGTTAATGATGGTCCAAGAGTTAGTGGTTCTACTAATAGCAGTGGAGGAAGCTGTGGTAGTTGGTAATAGACTGCTAATTGTAGCCAATTGTTCAAGTTTTAACTAGAGAGAACGAAATTGAAGCAAAATAGCTATTAAATGACAACTTCGGATAAATGTCATAAATATTGATTTTAGTAAAGCTAGAACAAAATCCTTTTCCCTACACAGCTTTCCCCATAAAGTGCTATCCTAATTCAATTAGACACCAATAGATGTGGTAAATGTCTTAATAAAGTTGTTTGTGCCCGTAAAAATCAAGCCTCAATACCATAATAGATGCTATGGGCATATCTCCACTTCCACTAACTGGAAAACTAACATTTTTTTTTTAATTCTAATGTTATCTATGAGAGATGAACTCTAAAAAATAATCCCATGTAGAGTCGTAAATTGATGTGGTCATTCACAAATGTAGGCGTTAGCAATCTGTAACGGCAAATTCTACAATCCTTCATCAGAGGCTTAGTTAATCATTGTGAGTAAAAATGTTAGAAAAACAAAAGGGTTAATAAATGGAACAACATTTTTACAAGCAGATAGGTAAACTCTCTCTACTTCAATAATAATTACACCGAACACATTTTTATCCCTCAGAAAATCCAGTTGCATCATTCAAAATTCCTCCAAAAATATCCATTGTGCAATCTAATGAAGCCACATGAACTCCTCACATATTTTGAAGAACTTTTCAGTTTCTTTATGAAGAGAAATCCATAGTGAATTGATCCAGTGGCCTTAAACACTAAAATTCCAAACTGGCATTAGCTATTTATATGAAACCAACCTTGAAAATCAAAATCAACTCATCTGTCCTTTTCTCTCTTCAAATAAAAATAAAGTACGAGTTCAGAGCTACAATATAAATCAATCAGCAAGTCATAAATCTAGATAATGAATTGAGCAAAACTTACCTGAAAGGAGTATCTGAGTTGAACAATGAACGGATGCACCACTTTGGTGAGAATATCCCTCTCAGCTCGCATATAATCCACATGTTTATTCTTGATTATAGTGTCCTTCCTCATTACTTTCATCGCAAAAATCCCATCTCCATCGGTTCCACTAGTACCCTTTTTCCTCACCTGAAACACCTTTCCAAATGCACCCTTCCCAATCACCCTCGTAATCTCGAAATCCGCGGGGCCCAATTTCCTGGTCACATCCTTTTCACCGCCTTCCTTCTCCACCCCGTCATCCCTGTGCAAATCATTTGTACCATCATTTTCAGTTTTTTTCACTTGGGCATTCCCGTTATTGTCATCAGACGAAGAATAGCAGAATTCTTCTTGTTCTTGTTGGTTAGAAAAAGGGGGGATGGACTTGGAGAGGGTGTAACGAGGCGAGGGGCCCACGAAGGAGTGGGACCGATGGTGTATGACTTGTGGGTCCCCTAGAAAAAGTAAAGACGAAGAGGAGGAAGGCGATGAGGTGGAAGGTACGAAGAGTTCGGCGAAATCAAATTCCGATGCAGGATCAGTTGACGAAGAAGAGGCTGGGATGTGGAGGTGGGTGAGCTTAGAGGCTAAAATTGAGTGAAGGGCCTTCTTCTGTTGCTGGGATGCTGCCGAAGAAATCACGTTCCCGATATTCATGGCGGAATCAAATTTAATTTTTCGCTCTGAGAGATGAAATTACAGTTTGTGGTGGCCAAAATTGTACAAGAAGGCTGAGAGGGTTACATTTCGGATATGTGTTGGGGGAATGGATCTGCGACTGCTTGCCGAAAAGAGGGGTTGGTGTGACGGCGGGAGTGAAAGGTGAATGAATTTACATTCAATCACTTGCACGTGGGGATAAACATGTATTCAGCTTTGGTCAATCTTCACCATCTTCCTTATTTCTTATTTTTTATTAAGAACTTGCTCCATGTAATTTTTACAATCGGGCTAGCGTACAGAAGGACACCATAATTTGGCCAAAATACACACATTTATGGTTTCGTGCATTTTTTGTTTGGACCACCCTTCCTTGCAAGAAAACGGGTGCCCAAGTCAAATTCGGGCGCCCCCTATTCGCTGGGGGATTTACCGTTTTTGTATTTTTTTTAATGGAAAAATTATCAAAAATCAAATGTTAAGTTGTGAGTTTTTAAAATTCAGGTTTAAGGTTTATATATTCAAAAATTAAGTATTTTATTTTATATATAAAACCCTACATATATCCAAATCCTATATTAATCCATTTCAATTCTTTCCACCCTTTCACCCGCTGCCTCCACCCAGTGACGGACCCAGGATTTTGAGTCAGCACGGGCGGCCGTAGATCATCGACCGTTGTCAACAATAAAATATTAGGAGCCCTGTTTGATGTCTTTTTTTTTTTTTTTTGACAAAAAATGTATTTTGGAATAGTGATTTAATGGATCATATGTGGTTAAAAATGAGGAAAAATTTTGAATTTTAATGTAATATTATTTTATTGAAAAATGTGCGGTTGAAGAAAAAAATGTATTTTGAAAAAAAAAATAGAAATCAAACAATGTCTAAAATTTAAATATAATAATTATTTTGTTCAAATTGAACATATATAATTTTGTTGTAAAAATTATCAATATTCACCAAATGATATTGAGGCCAAATTTTATATAATTCAAAAGAAGATCACAAGTTTAAATTTTTAGAAGTGCATTAAACCCAACAAAATTTAAACATATATTCTTACAAGATTATTAACAAATCCAATGTGTGCCACGGTGGTCAAAGCCTCAACATCCAAAACCGTGGTCTCAGTTTCGAATCTTCCCTTCCCAATTGATTTTGGTTCAAAACTTCAAATTAAAGAATTAAAAAATTTCACAATAAAAATGGTGGTAAGGGACTCGAAACCGGGACTTCCTATATTTAAAAAGGAGCTCCAACCAGCTGAGCTACAAGGAATGTTAGGACAAGAAACAAATTATCAGGTATATATTCTAAAACATTTATCAGAAGTCAAAAAAAAAATATTCTCCCCGGCGGATCCAACACGAGCGGCCGCCGGGGCTGGCCGAGTGCTGGGTCCGCCACTGCCTCCACCGCCCGTTGCATCCACCACCTTTCTCTCACAACAGCGACTCATCCACCACCACCACCACTACCACTACCGCCCGCTCTCTCCTCCCCTTCTCTCTCCTCTCCTCCATTCTCCCTCCCTTCTCCTCACTACCGGCGTCGCGAACGAGAAACCAGCAGATCCGAAAAATGTTCTGTCAATTTTTGTCTCTTTGAATTTGGTCTTCAAAGTCTGTTACCGTTTGTTCATTCTTCTCAATCTCCAATTTGTTCAACTCCGTAGATTCTTCGAAGGCTTGCATCTGGCTCTCAATATTTTCCATTATGTGCTCAACAAATGAACAAAATATAGTTATTGATAGATGAAATTTCCTAAAAAGTATGCTTTTTCTAAGCATTTTATAAAAAAATAGTTCGACAGACCCTAGCTCCGACTTCATCCAATTCTCTGAGGGCATTTTCTCCTATCTGGTCAATTTGAGCATTGGCTTCTTCAGCACACTGGGTCAGATATTCTGATCTTGGCAATGGTGATTTGGGTAGTGTTGGTGAGGTTGTGTGGTGATAGTGGTGCGGTGGATCTAGGTAGGTTGGCGGTGGTATTTACTTAATGTGGTGGGTTGACAATGGTGGTGGCAGTCGACGGTGGTGCAGGTGGAAAATATGGTGATTTTGGTTTTCTGTGGCCTTAAAAATTCTATAATCCGTGACCAACAATTTTGTTCATTTTGTTATCTATGATCTAAAAATTATATAATTTGTGACCGTGAAAAAATCTGTGACCAACTAATTTAAAAATCTGTGACTGTGTGACCTATAAATTTTGATATGTAACCAACAAATTAATTGTGAGATAGAAACCTTTTTATATGTGACTATTAAAAAAATCTGTGATCAATTAATTTGGAAATCAGTGACGTGCAAAAAAAACCGTGACCAAAAATTATTTGTTACTAATTAATATTAAAAAATAATAAATACTTGATTTTTGCAAGTTTGAAACTTAACACCCGATCTTTACACTTGTCAAAGTTAATACCTGATTTGTGAACTCTTCCCTTTTTTAAATACATGGTAGGTCTTGCACATTTGTGTGTATTCTGGTGACCTTCTTTCTGTACATGAGGAAAAATCCTAATTTTTTAAGAATAAATTTTGTAAAAAGATATTTTGGAGAGTTTGGTTTGAAAATATAAAAACAAAAATTATAAATTCACTTGTAAAATAAATTTATTAAAATAACGTTGAGTTTAAAATGAACATGGAAAAAATGAGTTTTAAAGAATTTTTTTTAATGATCGTGGCTGTCCGGGCGCCAGATTACACACACATCGACTAATCTCATGGAATCCTGAAGTTTACGGGCAGATACCCACCTCAGTGGCCCTGAGGGGACTCGAACTGATGATCATTGGGGAGCAAGTTTTAAAAAATTTATATCAAACTGGTATTAAAGGTAATGTTAGATACGTCTAAACATAGTGCTACATGGTTGTGCAATCGACGTTAGGACTAAAAAAATTATTTCAACGCAGGTGTGATGAGTCAAAGTAGTATGAGAAGAGGGTAAAATTGATTTACAAAGATAAAATACACATTGAGGGTCCTTTTGATTGTAAGTGTAAAAAATGGGTAGAAAGAAAATAAATTTTAAGGAAAATAATTGTCTGGAACTTGTTCTCTAGGGAATTGTTGATTAAGTGTGTTTGATTGGTATAATTTTTCGCCCGAAAAATCTTAAAATTTTGGATCTTTTTGTTCACGTTTGAATTTATTTTATATGAAAATTATTCATTAAAGTGATTTTTTTTTTTTTACAATTGGTTATGAAATTTGTTACCATTGCCAAAAAGGTAAAAAAAAAAAAAAAAAAGTTTGCTCGAAAACTATTTTTTCATCAAAATTTAGTATTTGTTTGACTTCGTTTTACATGAAAATTGTCCATTAAAATGATTTTTTTTTACAATTAGTTATGAAATTTGTTACCATTGCCAAAAAAGAAAGGCCGAAACTGAAAATTTTACCCATCAAACACATTTTTAAGAGCTTGTTTGGCCAAACTTAAAATTCAAAATTGAAAATATAATCGTTATTGGGTTCTACTCGTCTAATAAAAGTTAACAATAACGGCTAATTTTTCAATTTTAATCTACTTTTAATCTCTATCGAACACGCCTTAAGGGTGGAAAAGGAAAAAAATTCTTTTTTCATGGAAAATTAATGCTATCAAACGGAGCCAATGACTAAAAAATGATGATTTGGAGTTTTGGTTAAAGTTCAAAGAGAGAGGGAAGACGTGAAGAAATTTGGGTTCAACTTTTCAATTCGTGGGTTTAAAGTTTGAGAAAATTCATAATTATAATAGTTTAAAAATACAATTTCGTATTAATAAATTTATAAAGAAATTTTTTTAAATCAAATGGTATGTGACAGTGATCAAGTGGTACGTGACCATCACATGTTCTGATAAATGATTGTGACTTAGTATATAATATAATATTACTGATATGGTCATTTTTTGATCAACCGCAAACAACAATGCTCGATATTGTTTATGATCATCTAGGGAGTTTTCCCAAGGTGTCCTCTTTGAGCTTAATTATCGCACGACAATTCCACGTCACTTTGAATTTTTACGTTTATCCATTTTTCTACTTCAAAACTTTAGCAGGACTTTACTTTCATTTTCAAGCTTATCCAACTTCGATAAGGTTGAATCCCACTAGAACTTTTTTGTCATATCCTAATAGAACTTTAACACATTCTAAAACTCCAAAATTGGATAATTTACCCGATAATCTAACCCTACTAAGAGTGTACCACCTACGTTTATATTTTCCTCCTTTGCTAACTTAAGTATCGGATGAGCAACGAGCACGCCTCAACGCCTTTGTTTCAGGCACCGAAGATTTCGTTCATGATCATCCTCAATTGGCAAGCTCGAGAATCAACATGTGACGATTTTTGGTAACATCAATTACGATACAATCTATTCGTGACCATTTAGTTACTATCATATGACCACCTGATTTAAAAAATAAAATAAAATAAAATGTTGATGCATGATTAATGAAACTAAATCTTAAAAAACATGCGTTTAGTTAAAAAAATTAATTAAGGTTTGGAGTTTGGGTCATTTTAATTGGGCCGAGGATCGTGGGATTTGGGTTACAGGAACGGATTTGGGTAGAAAATTGGCCATAACAGACAATTGAGCTGCTCATTTCTTGCCAGCCCAGTACAAGCAAGACTGCTCGATATAGGAGCGGGGCCAAAGCCCAAATCAGCATGTGCTCTCACTTGGTCTTAATAGGCCCACCCCTAAGTCCAGTGCTAATAAGACCTTGTTTGATTTAAATAAAAATTAGATTTTGATAAAATTGATTAAATCTAAGGATGAAAAAAAAAGTGTAGTTCAATGAAATCTTAACTTAAACTTTAATCAGCTTTCTAGTTGAATCAAACATGGCGTAAGACTCCAAATTTTGGCGTGAATGAAGAACATTAATATTTTCATTGTTACTAATACACTCGTCTATTAATTGTACATATCATGATCAATGTCTGAAATTTCGCCGATTTCGATCTGGCTTGCGTGCCCGCCATGCTTGCACACAACATATGACCTTTCAAAAGCATACTTAACGAAAGAGAAGTAATTGAATATCCCAATTTTTTTTTTATAAAGTTCAAAAAATATATATTAAATATAATCTAACTTGTCAATTCTATGAAAAGTCTATGTCGAATACTCCCCTAATTCTTAATTTAATGCCTAACCAACGATATCATATTCTAATATTTTTTTGGGCATGTAGTCCAATAAGTGTCCAATTTTATTTATGCGAGAAGTGCACGAAAATGGGATTGAAACACATTTAATACAAAAAAAAAAATTTGTCATATATTTGTTAAATTATATCTCGTGCAATGTACGAAACGTATCACCGATTATGCGAAATTAACCAAGTAAAAGCAAGGAGAAAAAGAAACCTATAGGACACAATTAGTTTGTTGGATTTATTATATACAACCTGAAATAAATATTATATATCTTTTACTTATTTAATCATGTAGCGTAAAGCACAAAAAATTTAAATTTGAGAAATTGAGATTTAGGGCGTGTTCGGTAGAGATTAAAATTGGATTAGAATTGAAAAACTAACCGTATTGTTGACTTTTATTAGACGAGTGAGGCCCAATAACCATAATATGAATTATATACACATATTTGTTCGCATGAGCATCCACACTCGAATCCTACACGTACATGCACTTTTAGTAAGAAGTTTAGATTACAGCGGATTGTCGAACTAGAAAAATTTTAAATTCTTTTTTTTTAAAAATTAATATTGTATAATATACCATAGAGAGAGAGAGAGAGAGAGAGAGAGAGAGAGAGAGAGAGAGAGAGAGAGAGAGGGGTTAGTAACTACCTTCCTAAGTACATTTTCTCCGCCAAGATGAAAGAGCTTAAGATGGCAACAATAATCATGCTCAAAGGGCTAAAAGCAGTTACAAAAACGGGACCTCTTTCTTTCATTACAACTCCTTGGATGAAATAAGCAGTTCCCCTTTTACTTTTATTAGTTTTGTTTCGTTCCCCTTTACAACTTGGTTGACAAACTAACGTTAATCAAGTCCCACGACGCGCATTTCCTTGGGCACGTCGTCGTTTTTGAAAATTGTTATAGCTGAAATGGAAATGGTCAAGTGAATCGTTTTCCTTACCAAAATAAAATCGTTGTCAATGACATGACAGGAATTTATTGATCCCACTTGCACCGTGACTTTGGGTAAGCCAAATTGAAAATTCCGAACTCATTGGTCCCTGGAATTTTTTTTTGGCTTAGGTTTAGCCCCGTTGGGTCTACGTATTTTAGAAGAATCAGATGCTTTGAAATTCATATTTTTGAATTAAAAATTGTGACCCAGAAAATCAACCGCTATAGTGAGGCAACGAATTATGTCTACACGTTTCCTACAATTACCAATTGTAACCCTTGCTAGGCATGCCTGAATATCTACCTATTTATACAACCCTTGTCCGGCTTGTCGACAATCTTGATATTGTCAAAATTCTAGCGGTTGATTTTGAAAAACAATTTTTAACGATTTTTAAAATGAATGAATTTGATGCTGTCAAGTGTAAAATTTCTAATCAATGTTCTCGACCAACATTGTACAAATAGCATGATTTGAATCTCTAAATACAAACTAAACCTACCTCTTTCACCAATTTTCTAAAAAATATCCACCGTCGATCGTCTCCCTTGCTTTCAAGGGGCAAAATGTTATTGTAGAAAGAAAAAGCATGTATTTGATAAGACAATACTACTCTTTTGTATCATAATTTGTTTGGAAAATTCTATTTGTACCTAATTTTTTACGTAATGTTTTACCGAATTGATAAGTGGCGGCTCCAATTGGGGGGACACCTGGACCACAGGCGTCCCCCTAATAGGGAGCCGTCATTTGTCAATTCGGTAATCTATGAGGTAAAAAATTAGGTATATGTAGGCTAACTCAATTTGTTTTCCTAAAAACCTATAAAATTGCTAATGGGCCCACTTCATTTGTTCAGATAATTGATTCTTGGCAAAAAAAAAAAAAAAGAAGGTGGATAAGTCAAGGTTCTTAATAATATTTTGGTTTGTTTGTAACGAACAAAGCCACTTGTACATAATCTTTACAAAATGTTTCATGGCAGTGCTTCATTTGAATTTTGGACAAAAATAAAGTTAAAAACAGTCAATCAAGTGTTGTCATCTCAGTTCCTGTAAAACTGTTGTTGCACAATTTATTTGAACAAGCATCATTTATTTGTTATCTAATTTAGTTAGCCGGTGTGTTTGGTACGTAATATTGAACTATATTATTTTGTATAACAAATGAACAATCCATCTTACCAAACAAGTCATCCCGCATATGTTAATTAGTTTCCCAATAGTGTATTGCAGTTATCGATTTTAACCTTTCTACTAATATCGTCCATATTGTATGTGTATCGACTTGGTCACGCGTGATCCAAGACATGACAACATCTACGGGTCCGATCATTAAATTTCTCTTGAATGTTGTTGTCTTCTCTCCCATCGATTGTCGAAGGCCAACTACTCCAACCAAAAGCCTCTTAATTAGATAAATTTGATTTCTTTGTGGGACATTTCTTGAACATAATCCCAATATATAAACATGTATGTATACTTATATATGAATTACACTATTATTCATTTTCTCTTAGCCTAAAAGAATAAGCCATGGCTATTATGAAAAATCGATCAGGTTGCTGGTGGGTTCATTTCACAGTGTGCCTGATAGGTTTGTTGCTATTTCCATTGCCTTCTCGATCATCAGATCCAGACCCTTTGCAGGATTTCTGCATCGGGGACACGAAAAGCCCTTTATCTGTTAACGGATTTCCATGCAAGCCTGCCGCAAATGTTGCTTCAGACGATTTCTTCTTCGACGGGCTAAGCAAAGAGGGAAACACGAGTAATCCCTTCGGAAGCCTTTCGACTCAAGGAAACGTTGTCGCCTTTCCGGGCCTTAACACGCTTGGGATCTCCATGAATCGAGCAACCGAGACAGGAGTACTGATCAATGGGAAAATCCTGGTGGGATTTATAACAACTGAGAATGTGTTCTACTCCAAAATCTTGACTGGTCCTGGACAAATGTTTGTCATTCCTAAGGGGCTTGTACATTTCCTGATGAATGTTGGGGAAGAGAAGGTTCTGATTTTCAATGCTTTTAACAGTCATTTGCCTGGATATGTTAGAGTTCCGATGAATCTCTTTGCTTCAAAACCTTCTGTTCCTGATGATGTATTAACAAAAGCTTTCCAAGTTGAAAAAACAGTGATTGATGAAATCAAATCCAAGTTTGGTGCTTGACAATGTTCTTAAGGGAATTTTTGCCTTTTTCTTCACTGAAGAAAAAGGGGAAATAGAGGGATTCACTGAAGACAGATTTCTTATGTATTTCACCAGAAAATCAAGGAGTGAAATTTTCTGTTAATACTATGTTCAATACTTGTGTCTTCGTAAAAGTCACTAATAATTTCCTTTTTTAATTTGGCCAAAGTCAAAATAAAATATTAGTCCATGTTTTTCTATCATTTTTTTTTTCAAAACTCTTTTTATACATTCATTTTCAACAACAAATTCACCTAATAAAATATTTTACACGTAAACTCGAGACTTTTTCTTACTTTTTAGCTATACGGTCTCTAAAAACTCAATTTTCAAAACAACGTTTTTACACACCAAAAAAAAAAAAAAAAAAAAGGGGCCACCAGAGCTTAATTTCAATCACATATTAATTATAACTATCCATTTATTATTTGCATATTTCATGGGATAATAGTGAATAGATTTTAGCTTCTTTTTTTCTTTTCGTATTTGTATTTTGTGCACTACTATTCAATGTAGCTATCAACAGTGCTATAGTGGTTTAATCATTAGGACTAGTTGCTCGATATTTAAAAGAAAAACATCCATCGTTTATTAAAATTGGCGATTTGGACCTCGTACATGAATCCAAAGCTAAAGGATCGGCTCTAAGATTGTTCATTTGATGATCCATTCAACTTATATGCCTTCACTTAGGCTACGAAAAATTGACGATCTAGCATGTGGCTAAGATCTCCATGCGAAACTAATTTTTGATTTCCAAGGGACTAAAAACTGTAATTGCTACTTTTGATGGGGGCAAAAGTGAATAATAAATAAATTTAACAAATCTTTCTCGATACCTACGGAAAACGTTCAGCTAGTTGGATTGGACGGCATCATAGAGTCGTGCAAAGAAATATCTTACATCGTTTTCTTATTCAACTATGTAATCGTATCAAGTAAATAATAATAAACACTTGTGCTAGTGGTCCTCTTATTACTCAACTTGGGTTTATTTCAAATGGAGAACTTCAATAAATAATGAGAAACGATCTTAAAATACAATTTGGTTCGAAATCAAAATCACGACAATGAAAACCCAATCGTCCTCCCCGTACCAAAACCCTACCTAAGATAGTTTAACTAAAATAAAAAACAGCTCACAAAATGAATAAACAAATAAGCACAACTTGTGATGAAGTCGAAGGGTTTCCCGTTGACCCCTAAACGATGGAATTCGGTCCTTTGTTCGGAAGCTCGCCTACACTCGAAAAAGTGATATCATTCGCTCAAATCAGACATCATCGACAAAAAGCAGGTTGAAGATAAACTTGCCAAAGTCATCCTTGGGACTTGGGGATTGTTTCTAGGTGCCAAGAATTCACAAACTTTCCATACTGCATAATCCATTATTTCATATTTTAAACTTTCTCATGAGATCGTTCAACACACTACTAATAAACAAATGCAATCGGAAATTTGGCGAATTTACATGGAGCTGAGGAAAATTTTGAGAGTCTATTACCTGCACCAACTTGGATTACTGAATAGGAAAATTTACAGGCCTATTCCCACCTCCATCAACTACCCCCAATATAAAAAATACCCCGTCTTTTCTTGGCAAAATGGCTTGGATAACATTAGTCAGTAGACAGCGTGTTAAGGAAGAAAAAAGTCAAAACTTGTTCATTCTAATATCGAGTCACGACCACTACTGAGACTCCACCAAGTAACCAAACATGCCAATAATGTGCAAACAAATGAAGAGATCATATATAAATTTTGTATATATCAAAAGGAAATGAATGTCATCTCCTGGTATAATATTTTTAACGGGCTTCGTGTACAGTTGTCTTGAACAAGAGGACATGTAGCTTGTTGTCCATAGAGAAGTACATGAACCCACCCACTGAATGTGTTACAAAAGACCCAAAACTGGTCCCTACTATACATTGCCAAGCTGGTCCATACACCCCATCAAACTCCTGTAAAAGCAGAATTAGAAAAAACCCATTAACTCTTTAATCAAGAATTAAAAAACCATAAATTTATATAGATAGATCAAAACAAAAAAACCCATACTGATTATAGATATGATTGAATTACCTTTTTGAGTGTCAAAGCAAGGGTCTTGGAAGTGAATTTTTCCAAGCTATCATGAGTCTTTGTTGTACAATCCACAGCATGAATCTGCATAAATGGTGGCATATCAACAGACACAACTTTGACACCACTGCAAGTGAAGAAATCAGCCAATTCAGCCTGTGAACTACAAAATGACCTTCTTCTTCCTCATCCATTCATTTTAATGGAGGGTGTAATTTCAAACCCTTGTTGCAATTTCTTAATTTGTTCGCTTTCAGCGCTACTTGACATCAAATTAGCTGCCTTTTTCACATCATATTCTTCATAAGATTTCTTGCATTCTTTCTTGATTTCATTTGTACTGTTCTTCTCTTTAGCCTTGGTTCTTGTGCACTGCTCTTTCTTCTTAGTCTGAGCCACCGCCACATTATTTCTATGATGATGGCTGTTTGACTTGGTCAAAGTGGCACTTGAAATGTCTGAAACAACGGTAACAGCCAGAGATTTGGCTTGGGAATTTGTGTTTGGTACGTAATATTGAATTATATTATTTTGTATAACTAATCAACAATCCATCTTACTAAACAAGTCATCCCGCATATGTTAATTAGTTTCCCAATGGTGTTTTGAAGTTGTCGATTTTAACCTTTTTACTAATGCCATCCAGATTGTATGTGTATTGACTTGGTCACGCGTGATCCAAGACACGACAATATCTCCTTAATGTTGTTGTCTTCCCTCCCATCAACTGTCAAAGGCCAACTACTCCAACCAAAAGCCTCTTAGTCAATTAGATAAATTTGATTTCTTTGTAGGACTTTTCTTGAACACAATCCCAATATATAAACATGTATGTATACTTATAGATGAATTACACTATTATTCGTTTGCTCTTAGCCCAAAAGAATAAGCCATGGCTATCATGAAAAATCGATCAGGCTGCTGGTGTGTTCATTTAACGGTGTGCCTGATAGGTTTGTTGTTATTTCCATTGCCTTCTCAATCTTCGGATCCAGACCCTTTGCAGGATTTCTGCATCGGGGACACGAAAAGCGCTTTATCTGTTAACGGATTTCCGTGCAAGCCTACCGCAAATGTTGCTTCAGACGATTTCTTCTTCGACGGGCTAAGCAAAGAGGGAAACACGAGTAATCCCTTCGGAAGCCTTGTGACTCCAGGCAACGTTGTCTCGTTTCCGGGCCTTAACACGCTCGGGATCTCCATGAATCGAGTCGATCTTGCTCCCGGAGGACTCAATCCACCCCACTCCCATCCTCGAGCAACCGAGACAGGAGTACTGATCAATGGGAAAATCCTGGTGGGATTTATATCAACTGGGAATGTGTTCTACTCCAAAGTCTTGACTGTTCCTGGACAAATGTTTTTGATTCCTAAGGGGCTTGTACATTTCCAGATGAATGTTGGCGAAGAGAAGGCCCTGATTTTCACTGCTTTTAACAGTCATTTGCCTGGATCTGTTATTGTTCCGATGAATCTCTTTGCTTCAAAACCTTCTGTTCCTGATGATGTTTTAACAAAAGCTTTCCAAGTTGAAAAAACAGTGATTGATGAAATCAAATCCAAGTTTGGTGCTTGACAATGTTTTTAAGGGAATTTTCGCCTTTTCTTCTTTAGCTGAGAAAAAAAAAAAAAAAAAAAGGAAATAGAGGGATTCACTGAAGACAGATTTCTTATGTATTTCGCCAGAAAATCAAGGAGTGAAATTTTCTATTAACACTATGTTCCATACTTGTGCTTTTGTAAAAGTTACTAATAATTTCCTTTTTTAATTTGGTCAAAGTCAAAATAAAATATTAGTTTATGTTTATCTCTCATTTTTTCAAAACTTTTTTTATACACTCATTTTCAACATCGCATTCGTATAATAAAATTTTATACATGTAAACTCGGGACTTTCCCGGTTTCTAAAAATTCAATTTTCAAAACATTGTTTTTACGGAAAAAAAAAAAGGCCACCAGAGCTTAGTTTCAATCACATATTAATTATAACCATCCATTTATTATTTACATATTTCGTGCTATCAGTACTATTCCTCCTAAAAGGATAATAGTTGACAAGTGTAGTTTAGAACACTTGATTGAGGTCCTAAATCATGTTATTTTATTATATTTTGAATAAAATTATACTTAATTTATTTTATATTATATTTTGTAGGTAAAATTTTATATTTGATAAAGAATTTGAGGAAGAAAAAATGGCAAAATTTAAAGTACAGGGATTAACTTGGTTATCGGATGCAAAGTCACACCAAAACTTGCAAAAAAACAAAAAAACGGCAGAAGGCATGGAGAAAAAGAAAAGAGAAGAAAAACCAATTAGGCTTCTTTTTGGACAAAAACAATTGTGGCGGTTGATTGGAATTAAATGGGCTTTAGTTTGGACTTGCATTTGGAATCAAAAGTCTGCTATACTGTTTGTTACGATATCGTATACTTGCGATATAAAAAAGCAACAATAGCGAATATATTTTAACTTCTTTTTTCGTATTTGTATTTTGTGCACTACTATTCAATGTAGCTATCAACGGTGCTATAGTGGTTTAATCACTATAGGACTAGTTGCTCGATATTTAAAAGAAAAACATCCATCGTTTCTTAAAATTTGCGATTTAGACCTCGTACATGAATCTAAAACAAAAGGATTGGCTTTAAGATTGTTCATTTGATGATCCATTCAACTTATATGCCTTCACTTAGGCTACGAAAAACTGACGATCAAGTATGTGGCTAAGACCTCCATGCAAGCCCTCTGTCGGGATAGGAAATTAATTTTTGATTGATGGGTGCAAAGGTAAATAATAAATAAATTTAACAAATCCTTCTTGATACCTACAGAATACGTTTACCTAGTTGGATTGGACAATATTATAGAACCGTGCAAAGAAATATCTTACATCTTTTTTTTATTCAACTATGTAATCCATCAAGTAAATAATAATAAATACTTGTGCTATTGGTCCTCTTGTTACTCAACTTGGGTTTAGTTCAAATCGAGAACTTCAGTAATAATGAGAAATAACCTTAAAAGACAACTTGGTTCGAAACAAAATCACGACAATGAAAACCTAATCGTACCCGCACCAAAACCCTACCTAAGATAGTTTAACTAAATTGAAAAAACAGCTCACAAAATGAACGATGAAGAATAAACAAATAAAGCACAACTTTTGATGAAGTCGAAGGGTTTCCCATTGACCCCTAAACGATGGAATTCAGAAGCTCACCTACACTCGAAAAAGTGATATCATTTGCCCAAATCAGACATCATCGACAAAAAAACAGGTTGAAGATAAAATTGCCGAGGTCAACCTTGGGACTTGAGATTGTTTCTAGGTGCCATGAATTCCCAATCTTTGCATGCTGCATAATCCATTATTCCGTATTTTAGACTTTTCACATGAAGTGATTCAACACACTGCTAATGAACATTTACTAACGGAAATTTGGCGAATTTACATGGAGCTGAGGAAAAGTTTGAGAGTCCATTACATGCACCAACTTGGACTACAGGCCCATTCCCTCTTCTCCATCAACCAGCCTCCAATATACAAAAATACGAGCCACCCAACACAGAATGGCTGAATTGCCAACAAAACCAGAGAAGACATTTTCTTTAATACTTTTCTCATTAAGTTTGGATTCTTCTGCCTTCATCACCATTTCCAATTTATACAAGGAAACAACCATTAGCCATTGTGCATTATGACTTGGACTTTTAAAAATTTACTCAACACAAGCAAAAAGGAAATCCGAATGCTTTATCACAGGCATAAAATCCCAACTACATAAAATATTTCTTGGGCTACATCTGGCCACTTAAAAATGACCTAATGACAATGTAAACTGAGGTGGGCAGAACATTACCCCATCTTTTTCTTCGCAACATGCCTTGGATAACATTAGTCAGTAGACCACGTGCTAAGGAAGAAAAAAAGTTAAAAACTTGTTCATTCTACTATCGAGTCGCGTCCACTACTCAGACTCCACCAAGTAACCAAATATGCCAATAATGTGCAAACAATTGAGGAGATCATCATATATAAATTTTGTATATATATCAAAAGGAAATGAATGTCATCTCCTGGTATAATGTTTTTAACGGGCTTTGTGTACAGTTGTCTTGAACAAGAGGACATGTAGCTTGTTGTCCATAGAGAAGTACATGAACCCACCCACTGAATGAGTTACAAAAGACCCAAAACTGGTCCCTACTATACAGTGCCAAGCTGGTCCATATACCCCATCAAACTCCTGCAAAAGCAGAATTAGAAAAAGTCAAAAAACCCATTAACTCTTTCATCAAGAATTAAAAAACCATAAATTTATATAGATAGATTAAAACAAAAAAACCTATACTGATTATAGATATGATTGAATAACCTTTTTGAGTGTCAAAGCAAGGGTCTTGGAAGTGAATTTTTCCAAGCTATCATGAGTCTTTGTTGTACAATCCACAGCATGAATCTGCATAAATGGTGGCATATCAACAGACACAACTTTGACACCACTGCAAGTGAAGAAATCAGCCAATTCAGCCTGTGAACTACAAAATGACCTTCTTCTTCCTCATCCATTCATTTTAATGGAGGGTGTAATTTCAAACCCTTGTTGCAATTTCTTAATTTGTTCGCTTTCAGCGCTACTTGACATCAAATTAGCTGCCTTTTTCACATCATATTCTTCATAAGATTTCTTGCATTCTTTCTTGATTTCATTTGTACTGTTCTTCTCTTTAGCCTTGGTTCTTGTGCACTGCTCTTTCTTCTTAATCTGAGCCACCGCCACATTATTTCTATGATGATGGCTGTTTGACTTGGTCAAAGTGGCACTTGAAATGTCTGAAACAACGGTAACAGCCAGAGATTTGGCTTGGGAATTTGTGTCAACTTGAGGGTGTGAGTGAGATTTTGAATGCCCACCAGAGGTTTTTAAGGAAGAATTTTTTTTATGATTTGCATAAAGCTTGGAAAACTGATTGGATAAGCTTTGGATAGAGGAAGGGGTAGTGGCGGTGGGAACTGGCAGAGGGTGGCTGAGGTGGTGGGGCTTGGTGGTGGTGGTTGTTAAGTATGTAGATTTGGGGTTCTTTTTCTGTGTGGGATCCATAGGTGTGATCCTTGTTTGGTGGTGGCGGCAGAGTAGGAGGACGAGGAGGAGGAAGTCTAGAATAGGGTATTTTCTAGACTCCGGGGTGGGAACTTGTGTTGGGAGATCTGCTTTAGCTTAGTTCTAAAATGCGCCGGGTGCGGAGAATGGACAGTCAAATAGTTGACCAGATTGCTGAAAGCATGTGTACCGACTATAACAATAGCAGTACCTGAAATTTGCTTTGCTTGAAAATGTTCTTTTATTTATTTATTTTTTCCACCCAAACTCATATTTTCAATAGGTTTGATTGATATTTTTTTCCGAAAAACTTTTGATCATGTGACCACATTTTCTTCAAAAACGAGAAAAAAAATTTCTTTAAGAGGATAAGTTTTTATTTTTCAAACAATTCACTCGCTCTCTCTCTTATCTGTCCACCAAATGGATAAGTGTAATATTTTTTAATTTAAATTAATTAATAATTTTTATACAAATAAATTCTAGACAATTCAATCGTTTAGAATTTATTTTCTTTCCATGCTCACAATTAAACGCGTGATTAATATAAAAAGTTAAATGAAATAAAATTTCTTTAATTCACTGTATTATATTCTTTTCTTATTTCCTTTATTGACAACAATAATGTTAGACAAATCGAAATATATCAAATCGTGAAAGAAACACGAGGTGAGATTTGCTAACTTTATTTGACTACCGCAACAAGCAGCGGGATCCACAGAGCTCCCTTAATGTTAGGTAACGTTTGAACTTTGAAATTTGAGGAATGAATGATTGAATTGCTTGCACTAATTTATCAATATTTTCTCTAATTGGTCTCAATTAAATTTTTGGGATTTTTACATTTTTCATCCATAACTTTTGCGAGATGTGATAAATTTACCCCCATTTTTTAAAGCATAATCCACCCCCAAATTGATGGGGTGGATGGGTTAGCTTGGTTTGGGAAGATGATTTTTTTTTTTTTTTTTCTAGATTTTTTTATGTATTTAGCCTCCATTTGTTTCTCATTTTTAATCCATAAAATTGAAAAATATAACCGTTATCCATCACATCAAGCTATCAATTTTGAATTTCTATATCTAGTGTGGGGCCCAATAACGGCTATATTTTTCATTCTCATTCTACAATAATAAGAATCAAACGGAGGTTTAATTATTTCATGTGGGATTTATTTGTACTTTTTAAAAAGATCTATTTTGGTCATTTTCTCTTAGTTCTTTCTTTTATATTTATTATTTATTTAAAAGAAAATGGTAAATTCATCATTTAGCCACTATTTGGTGCACATTTTTGCTCCAAAAATGTATTTTTTTGTTGATGTGATGGAGAATATGTTATTGAAAATGAAGAAAAAGTTATTAATATTATGAAAATATTATTTTATTGAAAATGTGTTGTTGAAAATGAGTAGAAGAATGAAAATTAAAAAATAATGTGACTCAAACAGGGGCTTAATGGTCAAAATGAAAGGAATGTCGTGAAAGGTGAGGGATTGATTATACTAAAAAAAAAGTTGGGAAAAGTTAGGAAAATTAGGCAGACTTAGTCATTCAATTCAGCATTACGTCGTGCGACACTGGATCATAATGAATTGAAGTTTTCTTGAACCAATTGTTTTTCATTCACGTTGCAATAATTTGTTTTAGTCGATGAAAACACTATTTTTGACTATTATTAGAACGTGTTACTTATCCATGGATACTAATCAAGAACATAGAAGAAGAAAAAAATAATTAAGACATTATATGAATCACAAATTACATAGAATATGGGATAGTCCTATTCCCCTTTATCGGAGTTTATCTAGTAATGTTGAGAATTAAAAATTCTAATTTTTTATACCATCAAGAGCAATAAAATCAGAGTAAGGAAATAGACATACAAGAATACAAAAAATTTATAAAAGTTCGCCTCAATGTGAAATGACGTATTCGTCCGATGCTTCGGTAATTCACTATGATAAAAAGAAGTTTATCAACGAAAACTCGCAAACTCTATATCCTCTAATTTATCAAAAAGTATATGCAATACTTGCATGAAAATGTGATTAAAATTGGATTAAAATTGAAAAACTTGCCGTTATTGTTGACTTTTATTAGACGAGTGAGATCCAATAAAGGCTATATTTTCAATTTTAATTGGATTTTAATTCCTACCGAAGGTCCGAAACATTGATACATATTTAGTAAATTAAATTAAATAATATTCCAATATAATTAAATATTAAATTTTACGTGAAGAGTCGTTATATATTCATTCATTTCGAGTGAAAGTTAAATTTAGAATTAAAAGCCCAAGTTAACTACTAGCCTGACCAGATTGGGTTAAATAGACAGTATTGGGCCATTGAGGATTGTAACAGTGACAAAAAGCCTAACTGTTTTAAGTGTAGTAGAGTATGTGATGCAAAGTTTAATACAAAAATGCTGAGGAAGAATTACACACGTCTCCTTTTTAATTTTCTATTTCAATAATTAGGTTATCCTCATCCCCAAATTACTCTCAAACCCTAACTAAACCATTAGTTTGACCGTCAGTTGACCAAAAATTAAAAATCTGACCAATCGTTGATTAATTCTTAAAGGGTAAATATGTAATTTTCCCTTTTTCATATGAAAAAAAGTGAAAATAAAAGAATTAAATTAAAAAAAAAAACCATGTTCATCTTCTTCCCCCCACTCCACTTCACTGTTCATCTTCTTCCTCATCTTCATATTCCAAATCGGGTCGTGCATAATCTGATTCAGTTCCGGAATTGGAGGGGGTTGGGTTAAAGGTTAGAGTTTGGGAATTATGGCGCCATTGCTAAAGGAAGTATGAACTTACGAGCTCGTTCACGAATTGATTTTGATCCATTATTCTGAAATTCTTCAGAAATTTCAAAATTAAGATTGCTTTAAAGAATATTGGGAATTTTCGAGGAAAATTTCATAATAGGAGATTGAAAAAAGATAAGAGACTTTTCTAGTAGAGATTTCCGGAAAAGAAAGGGAAAGAAAAAAAAAAGTACAGTTACTCCAAACTCAAATGCTTCCTGCCTCATCCTACCACCACCGAAGAACTTTTCGAGTCAATCTGAAAATCCAAACTCAAACCCGACTCGGCCATCCTCTAAACTCTAATAGACTCTGTCGCCTCTTCCTCCGCCACAAAACCCTTAACCCTTCACGATCTCAACCTCTCCACGAGTGCCGCGAAGTGATCGATCGCTTGCTCTCCTCCGTCCAATCTTCCATTGAATCACTCATACTTTCCTTTTGCGAAGTCCATCCTCGCCGGCAACGGCCTCTCCTTTTTTGTCCCCTCCCGTTCTTGCTTCTAACCAACTTTACGTCCCCGAACTAGACTGCATCGTGTTAAAGGACAAATTTGTCATTCGCCCCTTTGCCATTGTATCCAATTGTGTGATAGATTTATTGGAATGTTTGATGATTGGATCTGGAAATATGTCTCTAAAAGGGAAAATTGCTTTTTCATTTTGATTTGTTATTTTGATAAGGGATTCTTTATATTCTTTAGTGGAAGAAGATGAACAGCGGGGTGGGGTTGGGGGAGTCGATGAACATGTTTTTTTTATTTAATTCTTTTATTTTAATTTTTTTCATATGAAAAAGGAAAAATTACATATTTACCCTTTAAGAATTAATCAGTAATTGGTCAGATTTTTAATATTTGGTTAATTGACAATCAAATTAATGGTTTCTGTCAATTTGGATTTCAGGTGCGAATTGTTATTTACCCTTTAAGAATTAATCAGTAATTGGTCAGATTTTTAATATTTGGTCAATTGACAGTCAAACTAATGGTTTCTGTCAATTTGAATTTCGAGTGCGAATTGTTTCAAGGTTTGGTTTCGTGGGTGGCACAAATCAAAGATTTGGGCAAAGTCTACAAAAATATGAAATGTTTGGTACCGTGGTAATAATTTTCCTTAAAATTATTCTGAACTCCAAGATTCACTTCCATTACTTTCAACCTAGTGGGTTGTCTACATTGGGAATACTACACAAGGAATGGTAAGTACATAAACTTTGGCTTTCCCATTTGTATAGAAGAAGAAGCAACATATATTAACCAGAATAAAATAGTGGGCGCCATAGTGTATTTAAATATTGCCAAAAATGGTGGGGCCCACCTGCTTGTGTGTGGTCTGGTGCGTTTCCGTGGAGTACAGTTTCAATACACCCAGCAGAATTCCAAAACTCTTCTTGAAAAATTAGTGATAAATTGTGTTATTACACTTGGTGGTTGGATGTGGAAGAAGTAAGAGAAGTTATTTTGGATTTTGGCAGATTTTGGCATATTTTGGTGGTTTGACATTTTGAGATGTTGAATATATATTACAAACCTTATCTATCTTTTGCATGTTCTGATTGAAAATATCATCAAACTTGGTTTTTTATCTTGCTGGGAATTATGTGAACTATTCCCTTGTTAATTATCATCAAAGTGTGCTCGTCCCAACTGCTTCCTTTTGCAAGTTTGTGATGCTCCAAAAATAACCTCCGTTCACAGTACTTCTTCCATATCTTACTCGACCTAAGTGTTTGTAACAATGACACTACCAATGGACTCATCTCTCCCATCACTTCACCTTGATAATTCAACCCACTGCACATAAGTTCCTTCCAATACCTTTGAAACTCCTGTCACCTCGGGAATCACAAAGTCAACATGCGGTATTAGAGAGATATCTAAGCTGAGGAAGGGCATGTTAATTTTATCCACAATTCGATGCTCAATGTCTGGATGGCTTGTCAACGAGTCAAGCCCGAGCTGAAAAAAAAAAGCTCGGGCTTAGCTCGAGCTTTTTGGGGCCCAGGCCGAGCTCGACAAAAAAAAAATTAGGCTTGGCCCGAGCCGGCTCGGATTTTTTTATGTATTATGCCTGCTGCAAGCAGTCAGCTATTTTACATTTAAATTTTTTTATAATAAACGACCATGCCGGGCCCGACTCGAGCTTTTTCCGGGCCGAGCCCAAGCCGCTCGAGCCGACAAGCTTTTTTGGCATCTTTAACCTGGATTAGGTGGTATACCAATAGCCTCGCTTTCATGGACGCCAATATGTTCAGAAACCTGCAAGACAGAAATAGCCAAACGTAGCAACGAACACTACGCAACCCCGCAACGATATTGACATGGAACCCAAGAACGCTGAAGAGACAAAGTTTTTAATTCAAAAACAATGAACCAAACAACTAATAAAAATGGATTTATCGACCTCTTGATCACACGATAATTGAATCTCACCCGAATTTCTGAACGCCAGAAGATTGTTAGATCTTGATAAGTTCGGTGAACGCCACAAAGACTATTCGTCTTTGATAAGTTCGATGCATTTGTTACATCAAGAAACAAAGAGGGAAAGCGAAACGTCTTTCATTAATTCATAATAAAAAAAATGTTTTTACAATGTAATGGAAATGGCTATTTATACTAATACTAGAAAACCTGGGAAAACCGAAAATAATGTTCAAATTATGGTAAAATATCGATAAGATTGAAATTATAAGGCAACTAGGATTCTCGTGCGGAAAAGGTAAATTCGCCCATTTATGTGGCCCTTATTAGCTCTTCGAAGACTTGGACCCGCTTAAGACTTTCTCCAACAGTCACCAAAGTCTTGATAAATTGTGGCGCAACTTGGATCATATCAAAATCACCTCCGAAACACATCCCCACCTTTGATTGACCCCCACAAGAACATGTTGGGCCATAAATTTGCAACCAAAAAAAAAAAAAAGAATTATGGATTCGTGAATCAAAAACCTTGAATTCGGCATTCGTCAAAGGGATCCATCATCGTGGACCTACACCCATGGCATCACCATCATATTTAGCCACTTCTCCAATCACGGTCTTCATCAATAGGATTAGAATCTGCTTCTAGTTGTGTTGTGTCTATGCTTATGTGTCGGTGATTTATTGTAGTATGATGATGAATTTGAGGTGTCTTGAGGGTGAAGGTGGTTTGACTATGAAGGCAGTGGGGGGTCGGTGGTTTAACTATGAAATTGGTGGTAAATTTTTAGGTGAGTTGGTAAGTTCGATGTTGGGGTGGTGGTGGTGGTGATAAATTTGAGGTGACGGCAATGATTTGGGTGATGTCGACGACGTTATAGTAGGGTAGAGTGAGGTGAGGCGATGCAAGATGAAGAGTAATAGTGACAAATTAATTGGGGTGATTTTTATTAATAAATAATTAGTTACCTATGAAAATATGAGATTTGCAAAACATGTACTATATAGCCCATAAAATGTGTCTTTGACTCTTTATGACTGTAAATTTTTGTAATATGTTACCGAGACAATAAATTGTGTGTTATTGTGATTGTGGCCAATTTAATTAAATTATAGGCTGCAATATATTATCAAATGTCACAAAATGTGACCTTCTGAATTTTGAAAAAATGTTATTTTTTAAATGTATTTTGAATACTTTGTAGTTATGCATTTTTAAAAGCCCGATCAATGTATAATGGTTTGAGTTAGTTCTTCTGATCCGATTGGGCTTCTAAGATGAGACTTGAGGTTTGGTATTAGAGCTAACTAATCTTGAACGAGCGAATCAATCATCCTAAATGCACTAGTGAACAACCTAATTTCAAAATTGATATTCTCAAATAAGTCAAGATCTTGAGGCATCATATTAAAAGATAAATTCCATATTGACTAAAAGATAAAAATAAATATATAACATATAAATGCTTTGATTACTCATCTTAGTGATTTCAAACACGTCATCATCTTGCGACATGTTTAAGGTAAATCCAACCTCGAAGAAAAGATACAATAAATATACTGCATGTAAATATTTTGATTATTTCTCTTAACAAAATTAATGTCTTAAGATGGAACTCAGATCTTAATACCATGCGTTCTGTGCTAGAATGCTACAATTATGGGCTCCAATATGTTTGCCTTGCAAGAGCAAGAACTCTGTAAATGCTTTGAAATGAACGATTTGACCTAAAAAGGAATTTAAGTTATTTATTTTTAAACATATTTTGATAATTTACCTATATTTTTAAAAAAATTTAGTGACAAAAAAAAAAGTATTGCATGCATTAGTATGAAATGAGACGTTAGACATGTCAAACCATACTTTAAATCAGGTTGCATTAAGTCCCGGTAACTTAAAAAAAAAGTTGCTAAAATATAATTCAAATCGACAATAAATTTTAACCACATATTTCATGAAATTCGAAAAACAATTTCAACTTCCAACCACATAATTTATCATTTTTATTAAAAAAAATTAATTTTTAGCCATACCAAACAGGAGTTAAGTGGCACCTCAATTGACTGCAATTTCAAAATATGATTTATAATCAAAGTTATTTTATTAAAAACACAAAAATTTACTAATCAAAGTTTATGTGTATTAGGACCATGCTACACCATAATATATTCTCTTGGGTACCTATACTCCCACTACATTTTTTGGTTAAGTACAACACATTTTAATTGCAAGATATGTCCTTAATTTTTGCTTAATTTTGTAATTATGTCCTCATTTTTTTAGTAGCATTCTTATCTTTAACTTTTCATTAATTAGCACATCTTGTCTATAATAACAGTTTTTGTCCAAATATTCTATAAGCACGGGACTTTTTTGTTTGTCTTGCTTATTATACGAGGGACGACTAAATCTTTTTATTTCCTATTAAAGAATTATCTTAATATTCACTAAGGAAAAGATGTGTTGATTAATATAGGTTAATGATAAAAATAAAGAAAGCACTATTTGGAGAAATAAGTATCAAAATGAATAAAAAAAAATAGGAACCTCAATTATGTGCCATTAAAAACAAAGAACAATGCTATAAGTATAGGAAAAAACTCGCAGATTTTACTGCCAAAAACAAATCACAGGAAGACAGGTGTAGATTTATCCTATAAAAAAAATACTATCCAAGTATAATTACCATTATTCTTTATGCATGAAGTAAAATATAATATAATATGTGGATCACATCACATAAAACGCCTCTATAATTTTAAATTGAAATTTACAACTTCCCACATTAACCTTCAATCAGATAGAAAAATTATAAATAATTTACCAATGAAAATCCTTTCCAAGTACATGATAGAGTCAGAGACCATTACATGAACCAATCAGTGACCATGAAAAAAAATGCAAAATTAAGGTTAACAATTGTTTCGCGCGGAAAGTCGGGTCTCACTAACAATTAAAGAAAAACTCAGACGATTGGGTAAGGAACTGACCTCTTGAGACAAAGTCCCAAAAAGAAATGAGTGCTTTATTGAAGATTCACAATGGATGAGAAAACAGAATGTCTCCAAGGGGCGCAAGCACACAGAACAATTGAATGTTAAATGCGATGAAAATAAAGTAATGAAAATTACATATTCTCTGTTCGAGAGTGTTTGATTTCAGGCTTTCTCCTATGTCTTCTCTTCTCTTTTATACTCTTTCGACAGTTATTGTAAAACCGTCTGGAACTGTTGGTCATCCTGTAACTGTCACGTCCTTCATCATGGCCGGTTCGCCCTGAAACTGCTGTCTTAACCGTCGTCGTTAGTGGTATCATTTAACTGCTTGTAACTATGATCCTGGATCGTGGGACGTGATATGATTATTCCTTAACTGCTTTTGGTAACCATTTCTTAAAATGAAAGGTGTCTAGGTCCTGAGCGTCCCGAAAGCTTGGGCGATAAACAACATCGTTGCCCTGAACATTAATAAAACACTGGACTCGCTCAGGGTTGGGCGTCTTGTAGACTTGGGCAATGATGGGCCTTCATTGCACAATTCTACTTTGGGCATTTTGTATGATTTTCTTTATGCCTATTTGCTCAAATCTCTTATTTGGGGTTTCACTTCTTAGGTCATCTAATTGGACCGTACGTTTTTATGTGTCAACAACAATAATTGTCAAAATACTATGAGAACTAAGTTAAATTTTATCTTCAATGTATTAATATATGTGAATAGGGATGGCAACTGACATAGTTAAATGAGGTTGCAGACTAAAATATCTTTATTTACCGTCCCGTTTTTTTTTTTTTTTAAATGTGATTTAGTTGAAAACATAAAAACAAAACAAAATAAAGAGATTTAGAGCTGGTTCATCGACACACTTCTTTCAACGACACAACGACCAATGTTGATGATGAAGAAAAATGTTGAAACTTTGAAAATAATTCAGTTTGATCTCACGTTATTGAATGTCCAAGGAAACCTCCCAAATTTAGGGACTGAATTTCACAACATATTGGGAGTTTAATTTTCGAAAATTCATTCTATGTGGACCATTGTTAGGTCTTAATGAAGCGGCTAACATTCTACCTTACGCATGATTTCTTGGTCAAGATTTTGATTTGGATAGAGTTACCTCACAAGCTCTTGAATTTTGTAATGTTGACGAGAGTGCATTTCGGGGGTTGCGGTGTATGAGTAGACCATATAATGGCATCGAGCGAAAGTAACAAAGAGTTTATAAATTGAAAGGATGGCGGGAAAAAGCTACCGGACAAGTGCTTATAGTTTGCTCACTACGCAAACCTTTTTCAAAATTGAAGAATAGTTTTTTAATACAAAGTAGGAATATAATAGAATTGCTGAATCAGTTTTAACTATATTTTAATTGAATTTACCAACCATAATGCCACTTGTAAAACTTTTCCCTGAGGATGACATCCTCTTCATTTTCAAAAAAATTATTTTTTCATTTTCAAAAACGCGTTTTCAAAAATAATAAAGAGAACGCGTTTTCACTATTTTTGAAAATCGAAAATAGAAAATAGCTTGAAAACAGTAAAGAGAACAACCCCTTATGGGCGAAAAAACTGTTTTTTTTTTTTTTAAAAACTGTTCAATGATGTGTTGTCACGTAATACAATGTAAACAATGATGTAAAAGTAGATGTACATGTAACATAATTGATTTACCAAAGTTTGTTAGATTGTTGTTTGGGTTTCACACGTCTTTTTGCATATTTCGTGATGGATTATTCTACTTGTACATCAAATAGTATATCAAGGATTACATAATATACAAGCAGCATTATGTAATTGGTTGGTGAATACGTAGCAAAACCATTATATTTTTGGATAATCTAACTTTACATAAATATGTTATCAAGAAAGTTATTTTTTTGTCTTATATTTTTGGATAATCAAACTTTAGAATGTCCAATGATTTTTAATATTAACAAAAAGTGATTACAGCCTCGCAATTATCGAGAATAATATTGTCGATAATGTCAATAACCACATATGAATTTTTTTTTTCCTTCCTGTTTTTTTTTTTTTCTTACAAGTTACCGACAATTAAATTTATCTGTATTACAATAAAGCTACATGTACAGATTTTTTGGACAGATTTTGAACATGTCAGTACCATGTTGGCAAGTTTTGTTTTGTTTTTTTCTTCTTCCGATCAAAATCTTCAAAGTGTTTTTCCTGTTGAATTTCTGTCCATTTTTCCTGTACGTGTAGCTCAACTCTCTATTTTATTATCGACGAATAAGTTGGTAGTTTGGACAAGATAACCGATAGCATGTTTGGTGATCATTGACGCATATACATCAGTAATTATTAATGACGGTCTTCGATGATGTCATGCTATTACTAACAAAATTTTCATTATTATTATTTGAACAAATCACAACACCTTAATAAAAAATTAAAATTTGTAACTTTCTAATCTGGGCTCGCATTAACTATTCTAACTGGAAATTTATATAACATGACTTCTCTATTCCTATTAATTTTTTATAATTGAAAGATTATTATATTGAATCTAGTACTTGATAGGACTATTATTTGGCTAATTCAACACAATTTTAACATGATATGAGTACTCTCTCTTTGGTGTAGATAAGTTGATAAAATTTTGGAGTCGAAGTCGACAATTTTAATAACATGTTTTATATTTTATGGAACTCGCAATTTTTCAATCACGTATTTCATCAATTTTTTTATTTATTTTTTAATAAAATCTACTAAACTTTAATTTTAATCTACACCAAACAGACTTAAACATTTTACTTGACTTGAATGATAAATAATTATATGAATTTCTTTTTCTAGTTACAAGACATCTTTATTTATATTTTTATTACTCGTATTTTATTTTGAAAATAATGCAATTTAGTTAAAGTTTAAAATCGATTAATCGAGGGAATCAGTGACACCCACTCAAAATTTCTATCGACTATGTTGGTTTTGAAAACTACGATTACAAGAATTCAGAAAATGAAGGGAAAAACTTAAATAAAATAATAAAATAAAATAAAAAAGAAAACATAGGTAATTTAATAGAGATTTGAATGAATGGAATTGTTGAGAACTCATTAGTTGGGAAATGAATTGGTAGAAAAAATATTCTTCATTAATTCCTTTCTTCACTACTGAGCTGACTCACTCTCCAAGTCCTCTCTCTCTCTACGTGTGTACACGTAGCGATCTCTCGCTGAAAGCGGTTGCTGTGCAACTTGCAATTCTGGATTGCTGACTCACTTTCTTTCTCTAAATTCTCTTTAATTCTGGGTGTTGGGGTTTTTTTTTGGCCGTTTAACTAATAATACGGTAGAGCAGCTATTCACTGTTTTTACGCTATCAGTCACAAACAATTGAACTCAAAACCAGGTTGTAATCCTCTGCCTTCTCTGTATTTTTTATACTGAAAAAGTTATGAAGAGAGCAAAATTTGACATATTATTTTCTCTGAGCCGGCGGCGATCGGTTCAGGTTCTGATTTTTATTGGGTTACTATACATTTTTTTGGTGAGTTTTGAATTTCCCTTCATTTTCGAATATGGGTTTGACTCTGTTTCTCAAGAGGGATTTTCTGGTAAGAGTAATGAGCGTTCTAACTCCAACTCCATTTTAGAGAGCGAGGAAATTTTGGATGAAAAAGATGCCCGCAATCGCTCGCTTGATGTTCAATATCAGTCTAAACCCGAAAGAGGAACTAAAAACTTGGTTAAATCCCGGGTGTCGAGCTTGAATTTGAGTGCAGGGACTGAATGGTCAAGCTCGGAAAATGGGATTTTAAAGTCTGCTAGAGAGGCTGTTAAAATTGGGGAAAAACTTTGGCAAGAGCTCGAATTGATAGGGAAAAACAGAGGCAGCAGTAGTAACAATACAAGTGGTAGTAATAATAGTAGTATAAGTGAGGAGTGCCCACAATATATGTCTATATCTGCCGATGTTTTCTGGAAGAATGGGAGAGTGATGGTTTTGACGTGTGGGTTGACATTGGGGTCGCATATTACGGTGATCGGAAAGCCGAGGGTGGCACATATGGAGACTGAGCCGAAGATTTCTCTGTTGAAGGAGGGGCAATATGTGATGGTTTCGCAGTTTATGATGGAGTTGCAGGGGTTGAAAACTGTGGACGGGGAGGACCCACCAAGGATTCTGCATTTTAATCCGCGGTTAAAGGGTGATTGGAGTGGGATACCTGTTATTGAGCAGAACACTTGTTATAGGATGCAGTGGGGGACAGCACAGCGGTGCGAGGGATGGAAGTCCCGGGATGATGAGGAGTCTGGTGAGTAGTAAGAACCACTCTACGGATTATACATGTTGCTTGATTTCGATATATTAATATGGTAACAGGGGTTGTTTTGAAATGGGATGATTGTCATACCATATAATCTTTGCGAAAATTTCTTAAAAAGATACTGGAAATAATATAAGAACTACTCCAATGATTGGTGCAAATGATTGTTGTACTTAGTTCACCTAAGTTACTTGCCTTTATTGTCCACATATAGGTTTGCTAAGGATGTCTTTGCTTCTTTCAGTTTATATCTATGTACATGAGGAAATTATTCACCTAGGTTCAAGTTACTAGAGTGAAAGATGTGTTTTATGGGAGAGAATTGACGTGGTTCTTAGTGATCCAGCATCCAATGAAAAAGAGTGTTTTCCCCCCTTCATATGAAATCTTGGTCTGCGAAAGAAAAGAGTGAGAAGAGTCTTGTCCATGTGATTGACTGTTAGTCTGCTTTGTTCCAAGTTACTATTTTCTTACTAATCAGTTGTATTGAGCTTAAGCAGTTTATGTGACTTAGCATGTACTTTACTAAACTCTTGATATTTTATTGAGGCACTGTATATCATAGATAATGTTTTGAATCATCTGCAGTTGATGGCTTGCCAAAATGTGAAAAGTGGAGTAAAGATGACAATGATGGCTCGGAAAAATCAAAAGCCATATGGTGGTTAAATCGATTAATAGGGCGAACAAAGCAGGTTTCTGTTGATTGGCCATTTCCATTCGCAGAAGACAAGTTATTTGTCCTTACACTTAGTGCTGGCTTGGAGGGTTACCATGTCCAAGTTGATGGGAGGCACGTCACCTCATTTCCATATCGCATTGTGAGTAATAAACCATTGTCTCGATTTATTATATGTTGGACTTTGCTTAAGAGTTTACTTAATATTATTTAGGGATTTGCGCTTGAGGATGCCACTGGATTATATTTGAATGGGGACATTGATGTCCATTCTATTTTTGCCGCTTCCTTGCCCTCCTCACATCCCAGTTTTGCTCCTCAGAGACATCTTGACGTGGATAACAGATGGAAGGCTCCACCTATTCCAGATTGGCCTGTTGAACTGTTTGTTGGTATTCTTTCAGCAGGTAACCACTTTGCTGAAAGAATGGCCATGAGGAAGTCTTGGATGCAGCATAGGCTAATCAAATCTTCCAATGTTGTTGCTCGTTTCTTTGTAGCACTGGTTAGTGAACTAATTGGCTGGATATTAAAATGCAATATTGTTTCTACGTGAATTTTGAAGACTGTTGAAATAATTTCTGATACTAATCTTTCAACAGCATGCAAGAAAAGAAGTGAATCTGGAATTAAAAAACGAAGCGGAGTTCTTTGGTGACATTGTCATAGTTCCATACATGGACAACTACGACCTTGTCATCTTGAAAACTGTTGCCATCTGTGAATATGGGGTGAGTAGTGGATTAATTGGGAAGTGAGGATTGAGATTGTTTCCGTATCTGGATTGATTAGGTTTGGTGCCTTGCAGGTTAAAGCAGCATCTTCCAAGTATATTATGAAGGGTGATGATGACACATTTGCGAGAGTGGATGCAGTTGTTGAGGAAGCAAGGAAAATACCTGAGAACAAGAGCTTGTACATTGGAAATATAAATTACTATCACAAGCCCCTACGCAGTGGTAAATGGGCAGTGTCATATGAGGTAATGTTTTAACCTTTTACATTTTATTCGTAGTTGATTTATTCTTTTTTCTTTTTTTCCCTGTCCTAATATTATACTATTATCCACCTTATGCCCCTAATGTTCATGTAATTTAACTTTCAATCGTTAGCACTATAATGTGCTCAAGTCCATTTGGTGATGAACAGGATGATAATTAGTTTTTCCATTTAGTTTACTAATGGTGACAGCTTGGATATTTGGTTTTTTATTTTTACAGTTTCCATTATGTTAAAATCTGTTTAGTCTTCTCAAAATAGACACATGCAGAACTACTAGAAAAATTGCTTGTACATGCAAAACTAGTGGAAAAATTGCTTTCCATCAAATTGCTATACATGGTAATAATGTTGTGTTGCCTTTTCTAAATGGTTCAGGAATGGCCAGAGGAAAATTATCCTCCCTATGCTAATGGGCCGGGCTACATTATCTCGTCAGACATTGCAAGCTTTATAGTTTCAGAGTTTGAGAAACGTAAATTAAGGGTAAATGCCACCGACTTTTTGAAATACATTTACAGATGTGCATAATATTACCTAATAGTTGAAGGTTGTAACTGTTTCTGCAAGCAATACCAACTGATTACTTGATGTGCAGTTGTTTAAAATGGAGGACGTGAGCATGGGAATGTGGGTGGAGAAATTTAATAGCTCGAGACCTGTAGAGTACGTACATAGCTTGAAGTTCTGCCAGTTTGGGTGCATACAAGATTATATTACGGCTCACTACCAGTCTCCGAGGCAGATGATCTGTATGTGGAACAAATTGCAACAGCTGGGCCAGCCTCTATGCTGCGACATGAGATGATCCTTGAGACTCCGTCGTAATGTAAAGATCATAGGACCCATGAAACCAAGACGAACAAATTTTGCATTGACCAAATGTTACGTTGTAGATCTTATGAATTGTATATATGCATCTGGAGCTGTATAGGCTCCATAAGATTCGGTTCTCTCTTTGAAAGTCTCATCTTGTTTCATCTGACCGATGGAAAAGATGTAGGGGTAAATAGAATCATAGCAGCAGGTGAAAACGAGTATAAAATTACAGATATTTCTGTTTAGTTTTTGTCTCTTGTTAACCTTCATCTGTACCATAAAATTTTCTCCCCCGTAAGAGAATTGGAAATTTCAGGCGTTTTCTTATCGTAGTCTGCCTGTAAATGTATGTGTAGTTGCTCTATGTTATTGAAAGCTCCACTTTTTAATACTAATTACAGAGTATAACACCTACCTTTATTAAAATTCTAAAGCTGATCCACCCCCTTGAGGAAGCAAAGTCATAGTATAAACAAATACGGATAGGAATTATAAGCACGAACAGGAAATGCAGAAAGGAATTAAAACTGAGTAACATTTCCTTGGTTTTGGTTACGAGTACCCTTTTGTTCAATATGCCATTCGAGCTGATTATGACATGTTTGAAGATTCTCCAACATTAGATAGAGAAGATCACAAAGATTTTGTTATCCACTGTCAAACTTGTTCCAGAGCCCCAAAAAGGGCAGTGGAGGTTCGTCCCATTTTGACATCTAATCAATCAGGATGCTGATCCAAGAAAATGCATAAACTTTATCTAGCAGACCAGCAGTTTTTTAGCTTGCTGGACCATTGTTTTCTACTTACAGAGTAGAAAAGGTACAGCCAGGGCCTACAACATCTAAGAGAAATCTTTATCAGTTAAAAGGGTTATGATACAGAGACTGGATAAGAAAGAGTATGAACTCCCAACAAATTTCCCATCCATGTCTCGTTTTCAGTTACATGTAGATGCACTAAAAAATCAACTAACTCTATATAAATTTCTCAGCATCACGCGGCTCAGCAGGAAAACTGTAATTAACTGCACGGGATGTTGCTTAAATTTCGCGAAGGTAGAACTCTCCAATTGCTGTTTCCTTTGTGGAGTGGATTTATCACAAAATTTAGATTATCTTGAGAGAGAGAGAGAGAACCCCCGGGGGGGGGGGGGGGGGGGACACTTTAAGAGTCGTCTGTATTTTCATCTTTCATGGAGTTTGGACCATCATCATAGCTAGAACCTGGAGCAAGTTCATTTAGATCCAGAAGACACCTTTCCCTTGCACCTTCAACTTCGTTTTCACCAGCGCAATCTGATTTCTCTGGTGAATGTGTTTCCTCTTTATTGCCCACCTCAGGATGCTCTTCAATAGGCTGATTGATATGCATCTCCTGCTTGTCACTGGTTTCATCAGAATCTCGACTTCCCATTGAAAACTCTGCATTATCCCTTTCATTAGAGTGCTCATCTAAAGCGGTTGACTTCTCAGGTTTCATTGATTCGGTTTCCGATTCAGACATCTCATACTGCTTATAATTGATATGATTTCTGGTTTCTCGATTACTGCGTCTAAGACCTGACTGGAGCTCACCAACTGGCCTCAATTTAGTTTCCCTCCTGGTACGGCTTGGCAATGTATTGTATCTGCGGGGACCATCACTCTCCTCACTTGTACTTAATGTATCTTCTTCTTCTTCCTCCTCTTCAGGATTTTCTTCGTCCCAGTGATACTCTTCATCTCCTTCTGAGCTACTCGACATTTTCCTCCCCTTCTTTCGTCCCCTTAGATATCCTTCATCATACACAACTTCACCAACTACATAGTCATCATCATCATCAGTGTCAAAGTCAGCCTCGTTATACGAGACAGCTTCCACGAACTCTTCTGTGGAATACCACTGTGGCCTCTGCCTTTGACGATTGCTACAGTTCATGAAAAATCTGTTGGTTATGGATCAATGAAGGAGAATGAAAAAATAATATTGAGAGACGAATGGAGTACCCCCGTTCCAGTTTCACAGCTTGGAGATCATCAGAAAATTCACCATCAGGTGATTTTGGAGACAGTGCACTGAACTCGTGCTGAGAATCTAGTGGAGGACCACCCAATCTTCCATTTGTTGAAACTTTGTTTTCCACAAGAGAATCTCCCCTAAGAATATCTTTTGCGGATGATTCTTTCTTCCTGATGTGAGAGCAAACGAATAAATATATAAGAACAAAACCTATATCTGTCAGCACGCACGCATGGAAAAAAGGATAAAATGGAGAAAGCGAGATTGTACTGCAAAGGCGAGATTTTAAGAGAGAGGCAAAGAACTTGTTCGTTAATAAATGTCCTATGAAAGTGTCAAAAGAATATCTAGGTGTAAGACTCATACTTGGTGACTTCGATGGCCTCATTAATAGATCGATCATAATCATCTGCAAAATCGTCATCATAACATGATAATCAGATATCAAATAATTCACCTTAAATGGAAACAAGTTAGAGCGATTGATTAACTCGTGCAAGGATCAATCAGAAAATGCCCAATACATCTATAGAACCATTTTATTTGAAGCTAAAAAACTTTTGCAGGAAACAAATATTATAACTAGGAGTTGTAGGGAATCCAAACGGATTTCTTGTTTGATCATTCGCCTTGCATTGTGTCACTTTTCCAACAAGATGTGGTCAAGGCAAGCACTTCAAATTTTTGAACATGTGGGCAGATCACTCAGAATTTCAAAATCAGGTTGCTACTAGCTGGGATCAGCAGGTTCATGGCACTAAACAGTACATTTTTTGTAAGAAACTTCAAAGGTTGAAGGGAGTTTTGAAGGAGCTCAATCGAAGGGACTTCACACATATTACGGCTACGCCTGAGAAGGTGAAAACTGACCTTAAGGCTGCCCAATTGGAGCTGCAAGAGCAGCCTTATGATGTTGAATTGCAAAGTATGGTTGCACAGTTAAGGAAAAAAACCGTGAATATTTGAAAAGCGGAAAGAAGATTCTACTACCAACAAGCTAAATGTGAATACTTGAAGATGACTGATAAATGTACAATTTTTTTCCACTCCATGGTTAAGAGAAATATGAAACAGAATTACATTGCGGCGGTCAATAAGGAGGACGGACACCCCCACGAATTCACAAGAACAAGTAGCTAATGAATTCGTGGGAACGGATATTGCTTGTGAACCCATTGATCCTAACGTATTTGGAGAGGGGCCGCTACTTTCTTTGGATCACGCTAATGCTCTTAGCATGGACATTACCGAACACGAAATTAAAGCGGCGTTATTTGATATTGGAGAGGATAAATTGCCGGGTCCGGAAGGCTACACGTCGTGTTTCTTTAATAAAGCATGGAATACAGTTGGTGGGTTTTTTTTAGAAGCTATTGCTGAATCTTTTGAGTCCAGCTTGCTACTTAGGCAGATTAATCACAACGTCATTGCCTTGATTCCTAAAGGAAGACACACATCCACTGTCGGTGATAATAGACCTATCTCATGTAGCAATGTGATTTATAAGGGGATCACAAAGGTCTTATCTAACACATTGGCGCTGGTAATGGATTCCATCATAGATCAGTCACAGGCTGCATTTGTGAGGGGCAGAAGTTTGATTGAGAATGCTCACCTCGCGCAGGAATTATTGAGGCAATATAATAGGAAGAGAATTTCACCGTTGCTTGCTAAAAATTGATCTTAGGAAGGCATATGACTCTATAAATTGGAGCTTCCTAAAATCCGTTTTGGAGGGACTGGGATTTAAGGCGAGATTCTTCTAATGGGTGTTGGTATGGATCTCTTCAACAAATCAAGTCTATACATGGCTGGAATTAGAGGGGCAGATCTGGATGAAATTCAAGGAGGAGGAGTCTGAATGCCAAAGGGGACTATGCCATTTAGATATTTGGGGATTCCACTTGCAGCAGAAAAAATGAAAGTTAATCATTATGCCCCTTTTTTGGATAAGATTGCAGCATACATTAATGCGTGGACACGTACTTCACTGTCCTATGCTGGAAGGGCCGAATTGGTGAGGACAATCTTGCAAAGAGTGGAATGCTTTTGGTTATCCATTTTTCCTGTTCCGGCCGCGGTTACTTCCAAAATCATACAGTTTTGTAGGAACTTCCTTTTGAACTCCAAAAAACCGTTAGTTGCTTGGGCGGATGTTTGTCTCCTCAAAAGAGAGGGAGGTTTGAGATTTCGAGTCATTAAATGTTGGAATAATGTGTTGCTAGCCAAATCCCTATGGAACATACATGACAAGACACTATTTGGTTCAGTTGGGCAGCTCTCAGGATGCAATTCAGCAGTTGGAGAGCTGGAATAGTGGGGACAGTCTACTTATTGCATGGTCATATAACTACTTTTGGCCGAAAGTAATTGTGAAAGTTTGGACAGTGGATGTTTGGAAATCATTCATCACTGCAAAACACTCTTTTATTCTTTAGCTAGGCGCCCAGTCAAGGCTACTGACCAAGGATAAATTACAGCACTTAGAAATAGATGGAAGCCGTGTTTTTTGTGTATGAAGAGCTGAGTCCGTCCAGCACCTGTTCTTCTCCAGTCAATTCAGCACGACGACGTGGGGGCAGATCTGACAGTGGCTGCGATTTCGACGGTCAATGTCTACTTTAGCTAGTGCAATGAAGTGGATTAAAAAGGAGGCCCGTGGGACATCTTGGCAAAGAAAAGCCGAGAGGATTGCTCTTGCTAGTACCGTCTACTACATTTGGATGGCAAGAAATAGGAAGATTTTTGAAGATCTTAGGCCACATGTCGATAGCACAGTGAGATGGATTAAAACACATGTATACAAAATCATGTTTTTGAGTCTTTAGTGTTGGGTCTTTAGATCTTATTGTTTATACATCTTTTGATTTCGTTTTGCCCGGATATGCCCGGAATATTTGTACATGAGTTTTGATCAATATAATTTTACATTTACCGATAACAAAATATGTGATACGCTAAACTAAATATCCCAAATATTATCTACATCTGCGGGACGGACTCTATGTTACTTATCAGCCACTATCTACTTAAGTCTTTCTTGAAGCTTATAGCCTATAGGCTTTCATATTTCCATGGGATGAGGCCGACAAACGAATGATCAAATATATTAGAGGCTCAATCCCTAATCATTATCATTTCCAACAAGCTGCATAAGAATGGCAGCACCTTGAAAACTAGTTAAGCCCTACAGTTCCAGATTTACAAAAGATGCTAATAAATAATTGCATGATCCCTCAAGCTCCAAACTTAGAAAATTAGCTAATGAAAGAAGAAGCAAATAGTAATATGTTACAGAGGAAAGCTTTCAAATTTAGTGGAGCCAGTACCACTTACATATAGATGGAGACAATTATGTAAAGAGATAAATACAATACTCTTACCAAAAGTATGAGTGACAGGTTTTCTGTCGCGGAGAGATCGTCCAGCAGCAAAACCATTCATGTTTATCATATTATCCAGCATAAGAGCTTGCCTGTGTTGTTTCTGTTGGAAATGGTGCCAAGTGGTCAACTTTGACCACAATTTTAAGTGGGAACCGATGTTCGATTTATCGAAATTAATATTCAATTAAATTCTACATTCCTAGTAGATGAGTGTAGAATATTTAATTGTGAAAAATCATTTCAATATGAATGAGAAATTATGGTTGAAAGTTGGACAATAAATAAGAGGAATAAATGGGAAATAATTGGAAAACTGTTCCAATCCCACGTAGGTTGTAAACACAACCTTGAACCACTTAATAAACTTCAAGTTTGGAAATGGGTTAGGGCTGCAAGGGTACCAATAGTCTTTGAAAGGGGGGAGTCTTAGACAATGTCTAGACTAACCAAAGGCCACACGCGCGGGCGCGCCGTCGCAGTCCGTCCGTCCAACCAGCCGGCCGCTCGGTTGGCTCGGCACGGCACGAGCTCGGGTCGTGGGCCTGGGCTTGGGCCAGTCCATGTCAATATTAATTTTTTTGATAAAATTTATTTAAAATTTTATCTGAATTCATTTAATTCCCTCCCTTTTCACGGTTTATTAACCGAACCATCAGTTTATTAAAACGGTGAGTTAAGTAAATGTCTTAACTGCTCAACCGTGAGTTAAGTGGGCGTGAGTGGTGAAACTGCTCAAAGTGGGGAGTTGTACGAGGCTCAACCGTCAACTCTCTCCTCTATTTAAAGGGTCCTCAGGCTTTCATTTCGAGACACCAAAAACACACGAATTCATACTGCATACATAGTCTTCTTCTCGTTTGCCTTTTCTGCATTTGTGTGAGAGAGTACCTCCAGATCTGGTTTGTTGTCTTGCAGTTGAAGTGCTGCTTCTGCAAGTGCCTGATCGTTGTATCTTGGGAGACGCTTTACCACATACCGTAAGCACCATGTGACGGGGTAAAAACGTCTTAAGGACAGAGAGCCTAGTTCTCGCCTCGATCATCCTCATTCCGAATTCTACAGTTGTTTAAACTTTTTGTTTTTACTCGTTTAATGCTTTCTGTTCTTACTCGTTTAGATTATTACATTCTGTTCTTACTGTTTAACAAGTCAATTCTGGAAATTTTATTTACTGCAACAATTTTATTCCAACAGTTTCTTCAACAGATTCTCTTTCCTCTGTGCAATGAGCACGTCTTAGTGCAGATAAGACCAAAGAGATAATAACTCTTCCAATCAAAGGAGAATGATCAGACTGGATTGGAGGGGTGGGTTTCAATTTTGTCATATGATACGTATAACATCCAAAAGATCAAAACAAGGAAACATATCATCTTCCAATCAAGATAAAAGAGATCACCTTATGGACCTTCAGTATTTCAGGAAGCATGTCATTTTTCAATTTCTTCCCAACTGAAATCTCTGTTCTATTTTTGCTTGAAAATAGCTTATCCTGCAAAATGGGTGTAAAATTCAGAAGGACAGACATGGAATGTCAAAAGAAAATGTGAACTCCTAGTCCAAGCTTGGCTGTAAGCATGTAAAGCGTTATAAGACCATCAAGTGTAAGGAACAAGTCTCATAGAATGAGGTGTACCTCACTGAAAAGGCACAATTCATGCGCACATTATATACCTATACTAAAGAAAAATTCTGAAGGTTCAATGCAATATTTCATTGTTAATCATGCATATTCGCATAATGCTTTTGAGACGTAGATTGTTTATTGCAGATAAACTTATCTACTACTTGAGGCTCTTCTCTGCACATCTGAGAGTGTCTACAAGAAGATAAGTATACAATGGAGGCTCAAATTATTTCATAGGAAAAAAAAGTTGTTAAGAACGGTGGTTTTTCCATCTTCTCTTCGTTTCCAAGCCACTTAACTAGGATCTTGATCCCATCATGTTCTCCTCCGATAGACAAATTTCTTCTCCTCCAGTTTTATCTCAACGTCACTTTCCTGATTATAGACTATGCTGTTCATCCTTCCTTCTTGAGATACTATTTACAGTCACTATTGATTGTGGTCTTTTTTCTATAGCTGCTATTTGCCTCCATTGTGCTTGCTTACTTTTAGATCTTCACATCCTTCAATTTTCTCACTGGTCTAAATTCTACACTTATTCGCTTATTTTGTTCCCTAAATCCAAATACTTACAAGACAAACATGTTTGTAATCCGAAACAAAAACATGTATGTATTATACGAAATGGATTTACTTCTCATGTGCTAATTTCACATTTTTACTTCTCTTGGTAGTTTTTATAGCACCAAATAGCTTAAAATCAACCTTTAAAACTTCAGATCTTTGTTCTCCTTACTCATTTGTATTTGTTACATCATAGTCTTTTCGCGTTATAATACTGTTATGAGGGCATCAAGACAATCATTTCATGTGGGTTTTTTTGCCAATGTAACTCTGGATCAATAAAATATTACTAATTCCATTTTTGTAAGATGATTTGACTTTGTAATTTGAATAGGGAAAAAATCAAATATGAATTAATGCATTTATGTCATTTATTCAAATATGAACAATCTAAAATATGCTATATGCTTCCACAGGTCATTGCTATACATTTCTAGCGATGATTACCTGGTTAGGTTTCACTAAACTTGCTCAGCACTTTTTTATCTGCTTATACTGAGAAACATCTCAATAATGTTCATAGACATCAATGGAGTGAAAAGGCCATGTCTGCTTCACATAATTCTCTGCTTACTCAATGGAAAACAACTTGTTGAGTAATAGGAAATGTTGGAAGCTAATACCTAAGGTACCTATCTCTTGGGTAATCAAGCAAGAGAAAAAGGGGGGACTGCGGTGGAGAATCCATTTGGGGAATTCAATTCTAATTATTAAAATAAAACGATCATTTGGCATTCACATAAGAAGCACTAAATGGTGACATGAAAAATCAAACAGAACTACGACTTACTGAAACAGTTTGGAATTCATCAAAATTAGTAGCAACTGATTCCCACTGGTAAGATGAAAGAGGAACGGGAGGCACATTCTTTCCTTTTCCTTTCTTTACCTCAACCTTTCTAATTTCACAATACAATCGATGACCTATGATAGGATCATCTTCATACCTACATGATAACAAATATTTTACTGAGCACTTTATCATCAGAATATATACTATAATGTGTGCACAAAAAGGAAAATATAATTCACTAATCATGTAAACCAAGAAAAATTCTTCATAATGATGGAGGGTAAAAGAACACTGGAAATGCACACACTGACAACTGAGCATTTCATGCTACTGAAAGCAAATTACCAGTATGAGATTCCATGAGAATCACCCCCGATGATGCGTTCCTTACGAAATGCTGAAATGTGGACACCATCTTTTATTGAGTTGTCTATATAATTCCGAATATCTTCTCGCTGCAGTATGAGACCATCAAATCAGTCAAGCATCACAGAGAAGAAGGTATACTAATAAGAAACTACAAAGATGCATCCACAATGGCAAGCTTTTAGGATATATTCTTTTAAGTAAATCTTCAAAAGTAATTTCATATTTTGATGCATTCGAGTTTTGTATTCATATAAATACCCATTGCCAGGCTGTACCAGGAGTTCATTATTCAGAGATACTCGACAAATTTAAGCTCTCTTGGATCTCCTGAAAACAACAGGACAATATCCAAACTAAATTCCTAATTTGAGATCAGAAACATGAATCGTTTCTCACCATTTCTTTTGATCAATTTATACAATCCAGTTTGACAAATCATGCAACCACATCAGACTGTAAATTTTGGTCATTTTCCCCATTTATTATGTTTTTCCACTCAAACAAAACAACACTCGTTAGTATAAATCATAGCGTGTCTAATAACTGTCGTGTAGAGATTGCCTTTACGATTGTATCTTCCTGTAATTTATAATCCTTGTAGCTCTTCTATAGTAACTATGTTATGATCCCTATTTCTACTATGACTAAAACAAAATTCCAACCTCTGTTTAAAAACTGTTCTAGGTTTATGTCTTGAATCCTGTCTCAAGTGAGGCTTTCATTAAATGCCATTTGTAAGGCTTACGTATCTACTTACTGAAGCTTACTTCTCGCTCGACTTACTAAGAGACTTTCTTTTCAAGGCGAAGCCTCAGAACAACTAAGGTGTCCATCCGTTTGTCTTGCCTTTTCTAGACATGTTATTATTGACCTTAACTTTTTAGACTAGTTTTCTAGCTTAGAATATTATGCATTTGTTTTTTTTTTGTTTTCTGTTATCTACCTTTACATGAAAGAAAATGGAAGGATAATACACTATTGAAAGTGGAAGATATTGACAAGAATAACAAGAAACTAATAGTGACAGGAAGGGTGACACGGGAATCAAACACGTATGATACAGGATGCTTCTAAATTGTTTCTATTTCTAGCCGTTGATTACAATTTTATTACTAATTTGAGAACTTACTAATTGTTACTTTATTTAGAAATGGTATGTATGTTTGCAAGTTAGACTTCTAAATTTGTTAATATGTATTTTTATGGAGTTTGGAATGATCGGTAGTTATTATGACCTTTTTTTAAATATATTTTTGAATTATTTTATTGGTTAGTCTTGAAGTTTATACCAAAATGCCTTGAGCTTACACCCTCGGTACCTAATGAAGCCCTTCTACACATTGTTTTCATGTACTCTTATCTTATTTTCTACTTAACCTATATCCTTTAGATCCACAATACTCCAAAAATTCTAACTTACATTTATTCCAGTTGTAGTCTCATTAACTACAAATCTACAATAATGTCACCAACGAATGATTTACACCAAGAAACCTCATTTATCTTTCACACACCTGTGAATAAAGAGAGAAGACAAACACATCAGGCAAAAACCTTATTGCAAGCTTTTAGTAATAGATAATCCATTGTAGCTTCAACTACTTTCTCACACTCATAGCCAATTCATGTACGGTGTACATAATAAATAATATTGATGTAATCTAAAGAAATTCATCTCTCTCTAACACGCACCATAGAACCATAATATTGTTATAAATTGCTTGTTTCATTCCTTAAAATTGATTTACTGCTTTAACAATCACAGGCATACTTTTTACAAAATCGCAGTTGAAAATCACTTTTTAATAGTTAAAGAACAATGGGCAGGTCTCTTCAAAAGTCAATTTTTATTTGCAATTAGGGTTTCATTCACTAGCACCAACAATGGATTTTTCTTCCTGCAACTTCAACAGCTCATAAGTAAGCTCCTCAACATATCAAGAACATTGTAAGCCATTTTGTAAATATTGGAATAAAAAATTAAGAAATTTTTAATTGTAGAAATTTTATGAAAAAAGTTTCAGTAATGTGAGAAAATTTCTACGAGCTTCATGTCATTTTTTACATTTACCATATGCATTTTTCTTTCTCTAGCCTTAGGAATATAAAGTTTGACCTAGAGTTATTTTAATACAACAAAAGTCACTTCTCGTTCAAAAGATTTCACCAGCAAAAATCAAAGCTAAAAACTATATTCATTTTATAGAAAAATAAGTATAAAGGAAATGATACAACTTTAAATAATTTACATTGACCTGTCTGTCCTATTCTTTTAAAAATATCATGCATTGGCGTGTTCATGTCACATATATACGTCCATGCTTCTTAATTTGTAATGTTGTCAATAGCTTTCCCTAGCATCACGAATGCTAAATAGTTGAACTTTAAATAACTAGTATTAATAATGCCGCAAATTCTAAAGAAACTTTTAAGCTGCGTACACATTATTATAAAAGGTAATAAGCAAATATGTTTAAAAAAAGTAGAGAACTCAACACAAATATCACATAATGCTTTCAGAATCATCACGCGAACCCCAGGATCAAGTGCATTGTATGCTTCAATTTTGGCCCTATAATAATATCATTCAAACTCAGACAAATGGACAAACTCGCTCCCAAAACCCAAGAATAAACACAAATATTTATCATTTTCACAAGATGTGCATCTACTCACCCATGTGATGCAAAAATAGGTAGATCCCCCTCTGCAACCTGCAATGAAACACCAAACCAAGGAAATCCAACTGGTATCATTAGAAAGCTGGGCTTTATTAAGTCATTCGTCAAAAACCTGTTCATGTCTAGTACTTAAATTACCCAATGCCACCAATCCTTCAGTTTTCTGCACAAAATGGTAATCCAAGTACCCTGTCTGAGCGCCATTCTAGTGACTGGAGGAATAGCCTAGAGAATAGAAATGAATGTAGATAAGAAAAGCAGTTATATAAGAAGACGAGAAAATTACTTCAGGAATCTCTCAAAGATAACATAGAAAAACAAAGTCACATAGACATTGCAAATCAAGAACAGTAGATGTACAACAGATAATAAAGCATCTGCATTGCGGACTGGATAACTTTTTTTATGAAAGGAGATCAAAACTAGAATTTTCACCAATCATAAAGGGCTTAGTAAGAGAAAAAGAAAATTATGAAATAATCCGTGATATTGAATTAAGGGCCAATTACCTTGAATGTGCATGAAAATGTCCCCAAGTGAAAACTGAAAACAACTGGATGAAGTTGCATTGACAACCAACAACTAGAATACCCAATAATTGACAGAAAGTTGCATAGCCCAGACCAGAATTGAGAAATACATATGATGTAAACTGACCTTCGCCAAACATTATTGTAAAGAGCTAAGTCCATACTGAGTTTCTAATAGAATCCTAGGCTTCCTAGTTATCTGCATGTGATTTCAACTATATAACATTGGTTGAGTTGATTAAGCTCTGAATTCAATGGTCTGCTTCTTCTCATTTAATGAAAAAGAAAATAATCAGCAACACTTGTATTGTTAATCATCTAATCCATCACCCTTGATTTCAGGGGAGTATTAATTCACCTTCCAAATAAATATTTTTATCCCCATTTAACACTATTATTTTGCAATGCTATGAAAACAGAACTCGACTGGCCGGTTCATTCGGGACCTGACCAACATGCATTGCATGAGATGGCCTGAATAGATATATAACCCAGAGCTGCTCCTTATATAGATGCTCCTCCTCCAATGCTATTATCAATCTTCAATTTAACTGCCCAGCAAAAGCCAATTTTAAATGTTTCCAGTTTACCTCATTCTTTACATTTATTTGATTGCATGCCCCAGCAAAGTCAATTTAATGTTTACCTCATTTTTTTTCATTCTTTTGATTTAATTTCTACTTATTGTGTACAACCAGTTGCACTTCATTATTAGCATAATATAGCTAGACTCCTTTGTCAAATATACACAATAATATTCAATAAGACTCGATGCCCCTCTATGTGAGATGTTTTCTCATTATATAGAACCAAAATCATAACTAAATATGGTAAAAACAATATATCTATATATGATACAATTTTAACGATAATATAATCGTAATCTTCGACCATCTCCGTAATCTTATTCAATCGTAATCTTTGATGATCTCCGTAATCTTATTCAATCTCATTGACATCCCCTCTCAAATTGATGCCGGTAAAAGCATCAATTTGCAATCATGAACCGGCGATAGTGACAATATTTGCAATCGTTGTTCTCTCTCTCTCTCTCTCTCTCTCTCTCTAACACTACATTTGCTCCACTTTTCAATTTCTCCCGTGTTTTTCTCTCTTGCCATTCCTTTTCCGTATATCCTGAGTAATTTTGAATATCAACACCACCAAAGCATTCCAAAAATTTGAATATCTTTTGGTATTCCATTCCTACTCCAACTTGCAAATGAACAATTATCCATATGTTTTATTTATGTGTAAACGTAAACAAACACAAATATTGTGTCTGGACACTGTCCAGTATATTAAAGAAAAAAGGTCATGTTTAGTCTTTCAAAAATAGTTCCTCCCATGAATTGCTTCAGTAGGTTTGATCCTGAAATGATTCAGTAAGATCTGTAACATTCTTTTTAGCTTTGTGGCTCAAATATAACCCAAATAATACTCAAATTCAGACATTATAAGTGACTTCGAAATAATCATTACAATAGAACATAAAATTAGTGTCAAGTATCCTTTAGAGTATAATAATGGTACAGAAGAAAATCCATGTAAGTTACAGAGTATTTTTTAAGCTATTAGACATTTAACATACTTCCAATCTCACATGAAACTCTTTACATATTTGGCTTTGACTCTATTCAACCCTAGCTCAAATCACCTTGCTTCCGATAACATGTTCAAAAGCACATTCCTTTGTCAAGCTTTTCGTGTATTATTGCATCTTTTTAATATCAATAAAGTGGAGAGTGATCTGCACAAGCCTCTGCAAAATCCAATTATTATCCATCATCGCCAGCTAATCAGCCAAAAAAACCCATATAGAGTTGGTTGGCATGTCTTCTGCCATCATAGCCATGCTCGAAAAAACTGGTCAAGCTTTTTCTCTCTACTAAAACCGTATTCATAAGGAAGATAGCCTGTGAAGCACCCATTGCTTGTCCACTAGCAGAAACTAAAGGGCATGCACGTATTACTTTTTTACAAGCAAAGACAGAAAAGAGATTCATTAACTTCCCTTCCTCTTCCTCTTGAATTCATGATGGGATAGGTACAGTACTCACACTAAAAACAGAATACAGATTGTCACATGATGAACTAATCCTGATTCTGGAAACTGCTTCAGATAAGTAAGTGCTCATAAATATGTAAAAGAAAATTGACCTAAATATTAACTGCAGTTTGCGTGTGTGTTTTTCAAAGCATTTTTCCTGAATACTTTTTTCAAGAACTGAAAATGAAAATCTTAAATACTAATCTTAACCATCACAACTATCAATGCGCTATATTGTCCTGAGGGAATATTGAAGGTCAAAGCACCAAGATTCAGCACGAAGCTCAGGCAGAATAATCAATAAATTCTGATCTTATTAATCCAGAACTCTTCAGCGGTAAAATAATACATAGAATGAATCCCCATAAAGATAGCTTGCAGTAAAGATAAACATAATGTCCCAGAAACTCAAAGTAAGAGGTAAATATTATACAATACAACCCCACTTTAGTTATGTAAAAGCAGATGCAGGGCTACAAAGTATATGACAAAACACCGAAATTCTTGAAAACAACCATGGAAACACAAAGAATTGCACCAAACATTATGCACACTCAATCAAAACAAGTCGGAAAGTAACATGCAAAAGCTCCAAGAAAACTAAAACTACATTTTTTAGTAACATTCAAACATAAACAGCACTAACCTTCAACAATGGCATATGTATATCCCCCAAAGTATTATTTGGTGTAATCAAAGCTGTCTCGAACTCCTCAGCAGAAAACTCCACTTTAATGTTCAATAAAGGCCTAAACACCTACATACCACAACATAAGAAAAACATATTGTAGCTTTAAAACACCAAATTCAACACAAAATTCAAATATTTATATATCTCTAATCTATTCTCAAGATTATAACATACATTCAAGAAATTTAGTATAGAAGCCAACTGCCACATTGACCGGATGTTCCACCGTAGCAACTGCGACGGCTCCGGCTCCCCTACCAACGGTGTCATTATCTTACTTAAAGGCTGCCTCAATGAAGAAGGGGACCCATCCTCTTCCTCCTAGTGATGGCAACGGGGCGGGTTTGGGGGGGGGCACCCCCACCCCGCCCCGCCCCGCCAATCCCCGCGCCCACCCCGCCCCACGCCCCGCCCCGCCTTTGACGGGGCGGGGGCGGGGCGGGGACGGGGGCGGGGCGGGGCGGGGCGAATTTTTGCCCCGTTTAATGCCCCATTTAGTTTTTTTTTTTTTAAAAAAACCAAAAATTTTCAATTAAATACAATTCAAAATTTTATAATCCAAAGCAAATAATACTTAAAATAATTACATCAATATCCAAACCAAACAATGAAAATAAACAATGTCCAAAATTAAACAAACAACGTCAAAAAAAAAAAAAAAAAAATTTTTTTTTTTTAACGGGGCGGGGCACCCTCGCCCCGCCCCGCCCCGGACCCGAGGCGGGGCGGCAATCCCCGCCCCGCCCCGCCCCGCCCCGCCAACCCATCGGGGCGGGTTTTTTTCGCCCCATTCGGGGCGGGGCGACGTCGGGGCGGGGCGGGGCGGGTTTTTTTGCCATCTCTACTTCCTCCCCCACCTCATCCTCATCCTCCTCTTCCTCCTTCAGCAGCTGGGCTGACAACCTCTCCTTCCTCTTAACCTTTCTCCGCTTCCTCTCCGCCTCAGCCAAAGCAGCCTTCGCAGCAGCTTGCAACCTTGCTGCCGCCCGCTGTGTGCATGTCCTTGACGGCCTCTCCCTCCGACCCACTACATTATTACTCCAACTGTTATTATCATTGGTACAATTCTGGACATTATTTTCCATAAAATCCTGGTTATTTTTTACGTAGGCTCCGTTATTTTGGGGGCTTTTAGGAGCTTGGATCGGGGAGGAATGTTGGGACATGGTAGAAGGATCGGTCGCGGCCGGGTCTAGGGAGGAGTGGCAAGTAAATTCACGAATTTGCATTGCGAGTAGGCTATTGGTAAGTAAAAATACACGTATCATTTGACACTCACGCTTGTCAATTATGTCAACCCTTGTGCGTAACTCTTGCAAAAAAATGAAAAAAAGATACTGTCAAGATTTTACGTTGAACAAATAGATTCTGTCAAAGATCTTATGTTGAAAAACCGAAGGAAGAAAGTTAGGGTTTTTTTAAGTAACACAACCTACTTTGGAAAAGAGTCAAAAGACTAGTTGTCCCGGGATTAAATGTTTGGATGGTTTGACCCGATTTCACGGATCACAGGTTTGACTCTCAAGGTATAACGTCTCAAGGCCGCCTTCCCCTCGTTCTTAGGCCAACAAGTCCGAACAACTGCCATACGTGCACGCCATGAGTAGAATGTTAGGGAGAATACTTGTATATGATCATATTATTAGTGCACTATTTGATAAAATAGGTCTCGCGTCTAACTGTTAGCGTTCTTGCTGTGCCAAATGAGGGGATAAGCATTCTCACTGCGTGACATTCTCCCCCATTTGAATTCGTTTACTTCCTATAGCGAGAAGTGAGTTTCGCATCAACACGCATCCATCTCATTGCAAGAATAACAACTGCGCCACTTTATATGGACAAGCTTTCACAAACTTACAGTAACTCGTACTTACTGTCTTCGACACCAACCTTCACCATCTGCTTCTTTGAGCATTGAATCCTCGGATGGACGGCCTCCAAACCGCAATGCATCAACGCATGTCGAATAAAATACACAATCTTCATCATTGTGCCCTGCAACGTGCGCTCCTCGAAAACTCTTTGAAAGGTACCTAGGCAATTGCATAACGCTGATCTTCTTGCCCACAGCTTCCTTCGTCGTGTTCCGCAAACTTATTGACACGATCCGTGGCCCAAAATATTTTCTCTGCAAGAATACACGACATTATCTCATAACAACACCGCATACTCGAGCGAACCCACTCTGATACCAACTTTCACGGATCACGGGTTTGGCTCCCGAGGTACAACGCCTCAAGGTTGTCTTCCTCATTCTTAGGCCAGCAAGCCTGAGCAATTGGCATACACGCACTCTATGAGTAGGATGTTAGGGAGAATACATGCATATGATCATATCATTATGCACTATTTAGTAAAATATGTATCGCACCTAGTTGTTAGCGTCATTGTCGTGCCAAATGGAGGGATAAGCATTCTCATTGCGTGACATTCGGGCACGCTCCTGATTTGAGCTGGACATTTAATTCCGGGACAAGTAGCACTTCTCAACTATTTTTATATAATTCTTGTTTTTTATCCAATTTTTACTAATGAGAAATGGGTTAATTTCACAAACGGTCACTGAACTTATCTAAAAATTACAAAACGGTTACTAAAATTTAAAACTTACAGAAATAGTCACTTAAGTTTCATACGCTTCCAAAAACGGTCACTGAAATTTTAATTTGTTTCACAAACGGTCACCGAAGGACCGTTATTATTTTAATTCAAACTTAAAGGATCAAAACACGTTGACATATACGTTAAACCACCTCAAGTGCAAATTTCTTGCTATTAAGTACTACTTTTGGAGTAAATTAGATGAAAATTGTAAAAGTGATATTTTAATTCTCATTCTGTCTATATACGTACAAGACCATAAATTTGAGATATAAATATTTTTATATGTTTTTGTGTGGTATTGTATAGATTTTCTAGTTTTTAATGCACTTTTATTTATTTTAGTTCACATAAAAATATAGTGTATTCTTGTTTGCAAGAAATTTGCACTTAAGGTGGTCAAACTTCTATGTCAACATGTTTTGGTCCTTTAAGTTTGAATCCACATATTTTGGTCCTTTAAGTTTGAATTAAAATCATAATAATGACCGTTTGTGAAAGTGCATGAAACTTTAATGATCGTTTCTATAACTTTTAAACTTCAGTAACCGTTTTGTAATTTTTTGGTAAGTTCAGTAATCGTTTGTAAGATTAACCTAATGAGAAATTATTATTTTAAAAGAAAGTAAATAAAGTTGATATTTTTTCAATGTTTTTATTTTTTAAACAAATTATTTTTATATAATTCTTCTTTTTTATTATTCCACTAATATGCATCGAAGTGAGAAATAAATATCATGTCAAACTAGATTTTTCTTATTTTAAGATACAAGTTTTTTTACATCTTCCTATCAAAATTTTTGAATAAAAATCGTCATCAGAAGGAACTAATATAAAAGATGTTACTCGGGGATCAATGCGATGATACAATCATACCATATATGATGAGGTTATAATCTGAGAATTCAAAGCAGCAAACTTGTCACAAGTTAATGTATACAACCGAGTAATTCGCAGCTAAAGATACAAATACCAACACATTCTACGCATGTCCTTCAAAAGGTCAGGCTATTATATTTCTTTTCCCTGTTAAATAGTCTCTTGGCACACATAGTTTAAGGACTACACGAGCAAAATCCATGGAAGTCCATTCTCCCGCTATTTACACGGACGGGAAATATTTGTGGAGATTGAACGGAAGAGAATAGAATTCATCACTCCTCGAGTCAGTCCCGAAAGAACGAAATTTGTCCCACCATTGTTTACCTCGGTCTTTCCTTATCTGGGAATCCTTCTTGTGCAGGGTGTTGTCCAGAAAGTATGCCACTATACCAGCCACAAAAGCTTCAGACGAGAAAGGGACATTAACTATGTCGTTGAACTGTCCATCAAAATGCAATACATTTTCGTTAGTTAACCATAGAGAAATCGAAGAGATTCAGGAGATGGTCAAATTTTTGCATACCCATCTCCCCGATGTGTGGACAGGACCAAAGCCTTGATTAGCAGTGTACTCGTTGAAGTACTGAGGCACAGACAAGCCCATAAAAATGGAAAACCCAAGTATGAATTTCGTTCTGAAACTATTGAGGTTGCAGAACTGAAGAAAACTTAAACCTGATGCACCTGCATATTCCCGATCCACAGATTATTTGCATATCACACGAATAAGAGATCACCGAAGTAGAGTAAAGAGATATGGTTTAGTTAATATAGACGTACCAACATAGGCAAAGAAGAGGCAATACAAAGCAGCCACAATAGGTGCTGGGATGGAGGCAAAGACTGCTCCAAATTTTCCTACATGGTTATATTTGTTCGAATTAGGCACGGGAAAGTCATCAATGTATCTTTAATGATCAAAATCTCAAGAACAAGTTACCGAGAATGGAGAAGAAAATCATGAATCCAGCAGATATCTGCACTACTCTTCGACTGCCAACACGAGTCATGGCTAATAGGCCAGCATTCTCACTGTATGGAAGCCAAGAAAATTAGGCGCCATCCAAGAAAGTCACGACAAAATCAACTAAAATTAATAATGAAGCACAGAAAATAAAGTATCTTACACAGAAACTGATGATCCATTCCCGGTTCCAAACACCCCAGACAATAAGATGGCAACACCCTGAGACGTCAACATAGGCCAAAATATAGATTAGATTCAAAAAGTCGGCCCGTACGAAGAAATTATTAACAAACACCGATATTAATAGGAAATGTCAAGAAAAAGTCATTCGACAATGGAGCTTTACGTTCCAAATGACCCTTCCACAAGCAAAACAAGTGATATTCTCAACGGCAACAGTGAGGTGCAAATGCCATCAATTTCCAGTTATCTTTTGAAAGCATAAAAAGTCTTTTGAAACCTTTTCTAAACTCAATTATTCACCCTTTTTATTCAGCAGTGTTAGGCAAATTGTTGTCGTCCGAAGGTCAGACAATGATAGAAAGTCATTGTTTATTCAGTCAACATCAACAAGTTGATTGAAGTAAAATATCGACCCACAATTGTTCAAACCAATCCTACAACCTATTTGGACCATTTGAAATAGCCTAATTTAATTAGGGCTACTCATCGCCCGACCCACAACTCTTGGATGAATTTACGGTTGATAGCCCATTTATCTATTACCTATTACTACTTCGGCCTAATTATTGTTTGATCTAATGCCCATCTAATACCCATATATGCTGCCCCCGTTTCCCGTGTTGGCTGTGTGTGAAATTGTTAATTGCTTGCCCCCTTTTTGTGAGTGAAACCGGTAGCTTCATTCTGCTTCGTGCTTCCTGTCTTCCGTTTTCATCTCTCTTCTAGCCTTTGTGGCTATTATTGTGGCTGCAATAATACTTTATTCTGTGTCCTTTGTGGGCAAGCCAGGAAAGCAACCGGGTTTGGAAGTTTGGGTTCGAGAATTGTGGTGTTTAATTCGGTATATTGACGGTATACTGAGCCCGGAAAACTCGGTGATCGATTATTTTCATTCAACAAGCAGGGTGATAAAATTTATCAGTGAAAATAAATCTGAAATTAAACAGGAAGAATAAGCTTAAGCAGTTCACCCTCCAAATCCTTGACCAGAAATGACTTTGGCATGATTATTTGACATCAAACGTTTACAGATTATTCACTTTGACATCTCACTTTGCGTATTATTATAAGGTGGACGCTTAATATTTAGAATAATTTGACAAGATAATTAATCTCTGCAGGTATCACCGAGTTTAAAAGAATCAACATGTCCGATTAATTTTATTAGTCAACTGCATATTCACATAACCTACAACATCTGTCCAATTTTAAAACTTAAATTAACGAGAATTTAGACCCCTACGACTTTTAGTAGAGTTGAAAGGTAATCATTAGTATAACGTATCAATCATGGTAAAATCTCAGTTTTGTAACACTTGTGATGTACATTATTCATATTTCAATCAAGCATAGTGATCTTTTATTTTGCTAACATATTGTTTTCTAGGAATCTACAGTGTCCAAAGAAGATGATTTTGATGCATAAACATGCAACCAATTCAGTTCAGGCTATAATCTTACCCTTGCATTACTCAGAACTATGATGCACAAAATCCCAAGTAGAACATGTAGCAAGGGAAGTTAAAGGGGAGAGTGACAAAAATTAAATGACGTCATGTAATCCAAAAACTTTCTAATTTTGTTGGACATTTAAGCAAATGCAGGTCAGACCGAGAGTGGTGAAAATGGGTTCGTGTAGCCAACTCCAAGTTTATGGGGACAAAGGGTAGTTCTTATTGTTGTTTTACTTTTTCTCTTCCAATGTGTTTTTGCGGGTGGGAGTGGAGTTCGGACTGTAAGATGCCCTATTTACCTGCCAGCCTACACCGCGGCTGAGAACAGATGGTGGTATATGGGTTGCACTGGCATATCTTGCAACAGCAAAAAAGGCACCTGTGGACTGCATTGTGAAGAAACAAAAGTTAGCTACATTAAATTAAAACATCAAAAGTTAGCAGCAAATTTTTGGTTTGAAACAAGAAATTCAAGCTAGAGAAGACACAAAGTAACCATGTCCTTTTTCCTTCAACCTAAAGAAGAGAAATGAAAATGACATCGGCTTCCACCCAAATTTCACATGACTATATTAAAGGAGTATCCAACACCTCCATGAATGATACAGAGTCATTTCCTCCACAGGGCACGTCACAAATATTAGAAGTTGGGCATTATAATAACATTAAACGTGGGAAATGGGAGCAAGGAAGACAGATTTGGAAAGTTAGGCATATTGTATAAAGGTGAAGAATTAGAGGGAGACTGAAAGATGAAATAATCAAAGATGGGACACATTTAAGATGAAGAGAGAAAGAGAGATAATAAAGAAGACAAATCTAACAGAGAGAAAAAAAGAGGACAATAAAAGATGAAGGCACTAAGAAAAAGAACCGAACTTGGACACATCCCCGAACAGTCACATTTGGCAGCCTAAGGAACCTTACTTCCTAGCTAGGCAGAATTATTTATACATCTCAATACTGTAAAATAAGTACAACACCAAAAAAATGAACTGGCCTCTAATCTACAATTCTGTTCTGTTATCCATAATGGTCACTGAAAATAATATAGACAATGAAATTCTAATAATATTGAGCAGTGATTTGACGAAAACAAACCTCTACGAGAGCAACAAATGCAGCCATCATCATGGCAAAGGCTTCACCAGCATCAAATGAAGGTGCTCCCCATTGGAAGGGGTATGGAACTCTTATCCTGCACAAGCAAAGCGAAAATAACCATCGAAACTCTGTTGACCATATCATCATATCACAGTACCACTAAGATAATTGTTCTCGATGAATAAGTTACCTGCATTTTGATAGTACCAACCGTTACGGTTTGTAAATTGCAAATTAGTTTCACCAAATGAGCACACATATATATGATTTTCGACAAAACAATACATTCATGAAGAACTGAAGATCTATTCCCGCAATTCATCAATTTGTGTCCTTATTTGATACTTAACCCTTGTTTGGTGCGACTTAAAACTTTGATAAAAAGCTAAGTCAAAGTCAATTACTAATATTAAACACACATTTCATGGAACCTACAAACTTTTATCAACTTTTCGATCAAACTTTTCATTACTTTTATCAAAATCTACTAAAAATCTATTTTTTTTCAGCTACACCAAAGAAGGGCTTATTCTGAGGATCGACGTATCTCTACTTCTATTTTAGATAAACTGAAGACACGTCTTACTTCTAGTCTAGTAAAAGCATCCTCAATTTTATTTAAATCTGTAAGAATCATGGAACAAGAGGAAAAGTCATTAACTTTAAAAATCTATGGAACATTAATGGCTCGAATTAATCCTCCCAAGGGCTCAGTACAATCAAATTCCCCGAGAAATCCAGTGAACAATTACTGCCCTCGTATGCTAACAAAACCAGATGTCTCTTCATACACAAATGTTAGATCATCCTAACAACCATCATTAAGGTGACTTAAAGTGCATGATAGCCATTGAACAATCCCCTTAGAAAGAGCCAAACAAATTATGCATCCCGTGTTCACTATAAAAATCTCCTTTAAAAAAGACAGAATAATTAGGAGTGCATCATTAAATTCACTTGATTCAATGTGCTAAGAAGCAGGGATACATGTAAACTTATTATGTACCTGCATCTAATACATATCCAAGCTCGGATACGCTTGAACATGATCTAATATGCACTGGATGCATAAGTTTTTTAGTTATTTTATATTTTTTATAATTTTCTTGGATACATATCAAACACGTTAGGATACATGAAGAGGAAGAGTTTTAATTGTTTTAAACTCTTTTTAAAACTCATTATCATGGACTATAATAACAAAGTATTTTTACTAAATAGATATTACCAATAACTTATTGAAAATAGATAATATTTATTAATTAACAATTTCAAAGAAAGTAAACATATTTTAAGATAATAGGTAACTATATAGCTTACACTTATTATTGGAAATGTATCTATTATTAAATAATTGACAATTAGAGTTTTAATTTATTTATAGTCGAAGACTCATTTGATGCTTTGGGCTACATAAGATTGCTAATTTATCGTTAGATAAGTCACAATTGGAGAGTGTCGATGATGGTTATATTGAAGCAAATGAAGTTGGAACAATTAAGAATTAAAATAAAATGCTTTATTATTTTCTTTTGTTTTTATTGTTAGTCTTTTAATTTTTTTTTATAATTATGAAATTATGCTGAATTTTTTATTGTAATTACAAATACACACACACACACATATCCACGTATGCTTTAAAAAAAAAAAAAAAAAGAGCTTTATCAGCATACCCCACAACGTATTGCATTCAAATTACGTAGTTGAATCCGTTCTTCTTAAGACATTGAGCAAAGGACAAATATGTTATTAACTATTATTTAGAGTAAAAACTCAGCTTACCATGGAGCACCACCAACAAGTCCAGAACGATCCGTTCTGCAGCTGTTTTGGGTCCTCGGTGACTTCCCATTGTAGGCCCCACCCACAGTAAGCAGAAAGGCATAAAGCCATACTATTGCCACAGAGAATATAACAGCAAAACGATCAAAAATATTCTTTCCTGGGCGTATCAGGTGGGCCAAATACTGAAATAACCAGGAAGATTAATTTCTTATTAACCAGAAAATAGAGGAATTATACATGACAAATATGCAATCATGTGCAAAATGAATTCTATCCTAATACTTTTAATTACAAGATCAAATGGTATCCACATTGAACTCGATCAAGGAACATATTAAATGGAAGTGGGATACCAAAACTAGGAAAAAGAAGTGTAATAAAGAATGTCACCTGAGAAAAAAGAATTAAAATGATGAGCTGTGGCAATCCAATTTCAACACATTTGGCAACCTAGACAACCAATGGAAGTTCTTTTAGTAACTATCAATAGCCAATAGAATTAAAAAATGAAATGCAAAAGAAAAAAAGGAGTGCACAGAAAAGTCCCTTCAAAGATCCATACGTACCCCAGGGAAACCAAACTCATAGAGCCCAAACCCAACAAGAGAAACCAAAGGAACAATTGAAAGTGGACTCAGAAACCTGCATTAATAGACATATCGACTATATATTACTTAAAATACTGCACTATAGAACGGTCAAGAAATCTTGTAACGGACTCATGCCTATGAATTATATTCATGAGAAAATGAGTTCACTTGTATATATGAGAAATTAACCATAACAATATCCTACAAACAGACAGGTAGATTAAGCCCCTCTTTGACAACCATTAAAACAAAATTCTTTTTTCTCAAAATCATTTAAATGACACATTCTCATAGTAAAATATTCTACACGTAAACCCAAAACTTTGTACTACTTTTTAATCACATTCTCCAAAAAAATCAATATTCCAAAACTCATTCTCATTCTGAAGTTCAAAGAATTTTCACTGGACGTTCTGAAGTACATCTTAAAAAAATGTTACGTAGGCCTCCGATTAACAAATTTGTAAAAGAAGATTCCCTCCAGTACAGACCAGTTATATTACAGCGGTGAGAAAAAATTCATATATTCTCAGCACAGATGAAACTAAGTGCAAGCACATTAATTCTGGAACATAAAAGGGACCTTGCAACGTTACGCCAAAGCCCACTGAAACCTAGGACTATCTGAATAGTCGAGGCAATAATAAGTGCACCCTGAGTGGCCCGCATTATCTTCTTGAATCTCTGCATGGTCATCAAAGGTAAAACACATTAGAACAAAATATATTACCATTAACTCGGAGCCAGTTTATGTACTGGTTCTTTATGTAATGCTCTTCATTTGCAAAGGCATACCCTGAGCCTCAATAGCCTATTGTACTGAATGATTTCTAAATCACTAAGACATTGGGCTAGAGATCAAAAACACAAACCGATTCAGGGTTCGGGTCATTCCATCGACCAGACAGGATAATTGAAATTGTGGGTGCAACAAAGGTGTATGACCCTCCGATTACGGCAGGTAATCTGGTTCCAAACCATGACTGCAACAGGGTGTTCAATCCAGCAACAAATAGCAGGGTCTGAATGACTTTTGCTTTCTCCTCCTGCAAGGGGAAAAAAGTGTGCATTTGAGTAGGTCAGTATTTACCATGGAGACACAACAAAAGTGTAATAGAATTGAACTTCCCGTAGACATTCTAATAACTCACATTTCCTCCCCCCATTTGAGGGACCAGGACAGTCGGTATGATGACAGTTGTGCCAAGCATCACCAAATAATGTTGAAATCCAAGAAGAATAGCCTCGGCTGCAAACAAATGTCAATATTGTCAATATTGTCAAAAATTTTACAAACACACGATGCAATAGTGACCTTGTCTTCACATGCATGTCTTTGAGAAATATCGAGAAATTTTAAAAAATAAAAATAAAATAAATTGCAACTCTATTAGACCCAGAATTTTTTTATTATCAGAGAAGAAGGCATCACTTTAAATTGACATTATAGCTTAACTGCGAATAATAATATAGCGAGTCTCTGGAACAAAAACAAAGTTTCATTAAATCATTTCGGGTTATCTTATGTTAACTTGTAATAAAAGTACCAAATGGGTATATGGAGAAAGTAAACTGCTATTCATATGGTAACAAGTAACTAGACCTTCATAGAAGTGAAAAACTTTTCGATGAGAGAAAAAAGCACCTATTATAAGTCACAATCAAAAACCAAAGAATATGCCAGATTCCAGAATGAAAGCATACCATACCCCCACAAATCCATTGAAAATTACCAGTATAAACTTTTCTCCTGACCTCATAATGCATTAAGCAAGAGCATCAGTTTATGGAAAAGTATAATGAAGTTCAGTCTCAAATAGCGAAACAGATTGAACATTTGAAGATTGGAAAATTTGGCAAGAATTAGAACCCATAGGTTACTAATTGACCTGGAGCATAGACAACAATCTGCAAGCCCATTCTATCAACCCCTCAAAAATGTTAATAATAAATGGCAGAAATAAATGGCAGAAAGAATAATAGCACATATACATAGCTTATAATGAAAAGCAAAAAAAATTACTTTTTAAATGAAAATAAGAATTATACTTGACCCACAGAATCCACAGCCACTTTACGTTAATAAGTGAAAGAATTACGGAATATACTAGATTGCCAGGAAATATCAAGAAAGTGTTTTAAGGAACTAACGCCATGGAGGAGGACTGGTAATGCAGTAGGAAACATTGGGAAGCTGATCCTTTGGTGGGTGTGGCGCTGGTTCAGTTACCTTTGGTGCTGCTCCACCTGACATTTCTTTTTTTTTCTTTTTTTCTCTTTTCTTTATGTAGAAAATAATGAAAAAAAAAAGTTCCAAGAATTTTCACTGGACGTTCTGAAGTACAAGCGAAAGCATCAAATCTGCAGTAACTAGATCAGAAATCTTTAGAAAACAATGATAAAGCCTATAAATATTAAAGAAAACTACAAATTTCTAGAAACCCACAAAGCTAAAGTGCAAAGAAAATCTCAAAAATAACTTGTACTTCAAACCCACATAACAACAAAAGAACACCGCACATGTATGCAGGTATAACACGGCACCACACCAACCCCTGTTATGCTAACAGTTAAAGGTAGAGAACACAAAACAAGGTGCTGTGTTTAGGTGGGGAGGGGGTTTAAGCCAAGAAAATGAATAGCTGTAACATCAAGAAGAGGTAAATTGCAAAAAAATAATAATAATAAATATTGTAGAAAACGGAACCACAGAAAAGCAAAGGGAAAATATACCTGGCTGTGACATGAAAAAGTTTTTCAAGATGCAGAATCAAAAATCAGAGTGAAGTGAACTAAATCCAAAATAGTCAAAAGACCCCCACCTCAAGAAAAAAGTCCCAAGTAAAAAAGTGGGGGAGCGAAAATGGAAAAATGATCAACTTTACAGAGACAGGATAAGAAAAAGAAGTCTGAAGAACAATTTGGAAAATTTGAGCAAAATGTGAAGAAATGCTACAATTTAGTTCTACCAAAATTTCAGGTTTCTCCGAGTAAAGAAAATTCTGCGAAAGAATCTTACACCAAGAAGTATTTGCAGTTTTGTTGAACGTTTTCTTCACAGACTGTTTCCTCTGTAATATGAATTCTTGATAAGCTTTTTGGAGTAAATGAGGCATTTCTTTATTTATTGCTGAGTTAGATCATAGCTGTAAACTTGAAGTGCAAAATAAACTTGGTTGTTAAAACTTAAAACTTAAAAGACGAGGGAGGCGTGTTTGACTAAGCTAAAATTACTCATGCTGACTTTTAAGTAATTTTTTTTTTTTTCTATTTTCCAATTTATTGAGCCCATGTTTGATATCATTTATTTCAAAACTCTTTTTTCTACTTATCATTTTCAATCACGCATTTACGTAATAATTTTTAACTACAACATTCTCTAAAAAATCACTATTCAAAATTTTTTATTGGCAAATAAAGGATATCAAACAGGGAATTACTTACAAAGCATAAATTCAGTAATTTATCTTTATTTCTAACTTTCAGTAATGAGGAAATTAAGGAAAATGTTGTTGATATGACTCCTTTTCAGTGAAAATTACAATTATGTTTAGTCCACTTTCTATTATAAAATGATTACAAAACAATCCTTGTTAAGTCCATGTTTGGTGGTCATGTTTTTGGAAAATGTTGTTTTAAATAGTGATTATTTGGAGAATGCATGAATAAAAATTCGGAAAAAAAAATTGAATTTAAGTGTAAAATATTTTATTGTGCGAATATACGATTGAAAATGAGTACATAGAAAAAAAAAATGGAAGATAAACATAGGCTAACTTACTGATAAAGATAATTCTTTAAGTTTAAGCATTTGTTTGGTTCTCATTATTTTTAAAATGTATTTTTCTCTATTTTCTCTTTATCAATAGAATAATATTATACGTAAATTCAAAAAATTTCTTTAAAAAATTAAATTTTTTTTTTAAAAAAAAGTGATTATTCTTATTTATAATTGTTCTTGAAAAAAAAAAAGTTAAAAATGAATTTTGGAAAAATGCTGCCAAACCAAAAAGGGCAAATTTTTGATTGATAAGTCTCAATTTGGCGGGTCCCGGACACCATGTGCAACAAGAAATGCATTATTTTGATAATAGAATCAGTGAAGATTGTATTGATGATGAAAGCAGTGGGACCCTCTAGGGCTACGTGGCACATAAATTTTTGTTTCTTTGGGTGCTACCTGTCAATTAGTGATTTTCAGCTTCAAAAGGGCGACCCAACAATAATTCAATAATTAAAGATAGTAGGTAATGTATTGCTTTCGGTTTCATGCTTATCCCAGTTCTAATTATAGATGCAATACAAAATTAATAGACAAATATGTTAATTGTAAACTTTTATAAGGACTTGGTATGTTATAAGTTTGTTTCGTGATAGTTACAATATTTTAATTTGTTTCAATATAGCCATTTAGTTTATGCTTTTGCTTCCATTTGATCATTATGTACGTCTCTATAATTAAAAATAATTTTCATATTCACGTGTCAAGTGAAATTAGTGTCGCTCTTCTTCAACGACTTTTCTATTTTCCTTAACCAAGGGTCTAGCACGTGGAAGATCACTAAGATGATATAATGTCCAAAATGAAACAAAGACCTGTTAATTTTTATCACTGTCGCGAACTAGTTATATAAAAATTGAGTATGTCAGATAAATATTGAGTTTCTATGTAGAATTCAAATATCCCGAGCAAATATCAAGTTTGTTGCGTAAATCTCGAATTTATTCGACTGCCTAACTTTTAATACCATTTTTTTTTTATCCACAACCTTGAATTGCAATGTATTCTTGTGTTAAACTCTAAATTCAATTATTTTCCTGTGGAGATACATGCAACAGAAGTTGTGCACTTCCTCACATGATGTGTACATAGGTAATAGGTTCCTCATTTTTTCAATGGAGAGCATAAGAGGAAATTAGTGCTCAACTTTTATAATGTAAATCTCCACATGACTGATAACATATCATTGAAAATATGATGGGAGCACAACTCAAAGTTATGGATAAAAAGGTATAACCATTTGAAGTTAGGCATGCGAACAAACTCATGACTTACAAAATAAACTCATTCTACTTTAGGTAACAAACTAAGATTTGACATGTTAAACTCCCTTTGACAAACTCAAGTGATGATGTGCATAAGGAGTTAGAGTTCATTAGGAAGTGGGATCGCAAAGGGAAAAATGATTTCATGATAACTTCGGGTTTGTTCGTTTTTTACGAATTACTAGCTTAATTCGATTGGAAACGGGCCAACGATCACAACTCATCGCTTCCGGCCATAACGTACGCCGGATTTTGGGCAGATTCCATCATTTATGCTCTCGATTAAACGTTTTTGCCTTTTATGGTAATTTTTATTTTGGTGATATCTCATTCAATAAAATTCGGATTCGTATTCCGTTTATTGGAGGACGATCCTGAATCTTAGGAGTTTCCATTTAAGTTGTTAGCTCGAATTTTTCCATTTATGAAAAAATATTATTTATTTTATTTTTATTATTTATTTTCTGAATTTTGCTAGGTTTTACTAATTAAAGTTTTGTAAGCCCTTTGAGTCAGATTATTATTGAGTTGAATAAAATTTTCGTGAGTTTTCTCTCACTTTGTGTGTATTTTTATCTTTCATATAATCTTCAGCTACGTCAAGATATCACCAAGAACTCGAGATTTGTGATGAGTTGTAAATCTCGAATTTTGTTTCAATATGTCAAATATCGAAATTTCAAGGAAAGATGGTCAATTGGTATATTGACTAAACTACAATTGAGCAAATCACATGAGCGGACGACATGTGGTCATTTGACGTAGCAAATTGATGGAATGAGATGGCACTGAGTGATTTCCACAAAGAATGATCAATCTGAAGGCTTCAAAATGCCCCCCAAAAAAAAAAAAAATGAAATGGTATAGATGATTTGCATGTAAACAAACGATGTGGACATTTTTTTGGTCAATTACTCTTTTCTAGAGTATATTTTGGTGTACTGGTCTTAAACGAATAAGAAATTAAATATAAAATTATAGCTAGTAGTGATTACGACAGAAATGATATTATGGATTGGTTTGATTTTAGTTTTTGTACTTTCTTAACTCTTAAGTCAATCAAATGACATAAAGAGAGAATATGAATTTAAACTGGATTAAGTATGATGGTGTATTGTTTGTTACGATGAACACAATCACCTTAGGTCACAATAATATTATATTTCATTTTTTAATATAGCAGGCTTGTTGTTGGTTTTAAATAATAGATCTTATGAAAGGTAATTTATAGATTTTTTTATGAAAAATATGTGATAAAAAATGTAGAAAAATTATGAATTCATGTGTAAAATTATTTTATCGAAAAAATTTATTTTAGAAAACGAATTTAAAAAAGTTACAAAAGCTTTACCAAATAGTAGCTGGTGTAGTTCGGTGCACAACTTTTTTTTTTCTTTTTATATGCACCACGTTTTAACTACAATGAAGGTTTTTAACATTTGCTCATTTTTCACACTTCTATCCCCGACTTTTTTAATCTCATTATTATTCACAACAATTTAGTAATCAACATATCTTCTCTGATAATGATTTTTATGTAAAAGATCTAATATGATGAATAAAAAGACTTAGTTATCCCTCTCGTACTTAAATAAGAAATTTTTTTCATAGAACTTCAAAAAATTAAGGGAAAATTCAACATTCACTTTGTACCACCACAAGTCACAACCCTTTGAGAAATTGGAAAATGCAGTCCAAAACGACGGAAAACGTTAGTCTACCGTCAGTTGACCTCAAAAAATGGAAAAAGGCAATTTTTGATCAATTTAAATAGGGACACTTTCGTCCATTCCAATCTCCCCTTTTATTTAAAATGTCAATTTGTCAGTTTTAATGCCACTCCCTCTCTATTCTCCATTATGGCTCAAATCCATAGGTTATCTTTTACAATGTTGAACGAAGATAGCCAACAGATGCAATTCAAGAAGATTTTGCGTGTCACATATGAGGCCGTCTTCCCAAAACTTGTATATGGTAAGTTTTTAATTTTTTTTCAAAATTTCTGGATGTAAACATGTTTGTCTCACAGTGGGTTATCAACTCCGATCATATTAGTTCATATTTCCATAATTGTAAGCATGTTATTGAGTTGGAATCTTAAATTTTTCCCTTATTCACGCTAATTTTGGATGCATGTCGTTCAACTAATGTATATTGAAGGTAGCTTGCTGATATGATTTTTTCGTCCAGGGATAAATTCAAATTATTTCACCATAAAGCTACATCACAACGGTGTGATTTTCAGAAAGATGCGAAATATTGTGTACAAGGATGGGAAGATAGTCTACCTAAACTATGTGCACCCCTGATTGGTTTAATAAATTTCTCTTGGACAATGCTATGAAGATGCTAGGCTATTTTGAGAAAATGAGGTATGTTTATAAGATTAAAAAGAGGAGATTGAGTGAGGCATCGTTCTGACTGGTAAAAGATACAACTTTATGAATGTAGTTAGGTTGCTTGGTGAGAAGAGGCTTGTTTAGATGTGATGTGCGCTTGTAATTGAAGTGTTGGAATTGCCATAGGACGACAAAGTAGGGCATGATATTTCAGTGGTTGATGTTGACACTGGTGAGGTGTTGGGAGAGGTGGAAGAAAAAGGGAAACTAGACGTTGACAAACAGTTTGAGCATAATGTATGTTATACAGTAGAGGTTTATGATGAGTTTGTGGAGGGTAACGACATGTATGTTGTCGATGAGGTTGACAACAATGGTGATGCTAACGAAATACAAGTGGATGTAAGGAGTTATGTTGATGGTCCTGCAGATGACATTGATGTTGACCTATGGTCAATTCGTATGTTTTGATTGTAACAAACAATTTATGTTTATCTCTAATTTAATCTTTAAATTGATTACATGTTGGCAAATTGAGTCAAAGTTATTGAACGAGAAGTTGTCAATCAAGAAAGCTCAAATGAAGATCGATCGAGCACTCATAGAGACAAGCTTTACGTCATTTCAAATCAAGCTACAAATAGAGCACTCGTGCCAAAATTGATCTAAAACTTTGTAACTAGATTTCTCTTGACTTGATTGTAAAGGTAAAACACTTTAATTCTTGGCAATGACACTTTGAGCTCAAGTGATGGTTTTCTCGTACACGAAAAAATTTACGAGACGAAAAATGTTTACACAAAATTATTTTTCAAAGGGAAATTTTTCCAACCTATCCCTTGAAAACTATCAAAACAAACTTACTTTGAAAAAGTAGGTAAAAACATCATTGATTGCAAACAAAATAAAAAGGGAATTGATCCTGACCAATTTTGGTCATCCAGAAGTTCGGATGGCGAACCGGACGTCTGGTTCGCTAGCAACAATCAATATTTTGACCATTCTAACAGGGTTCTTCAAATGGTAAGTTGGATCATCCGATTCTGAACCGGACGTCCGGATGGTCGTCCAGTTGGACAGAAAGTCTGACATTTTTTAACTATTAAAACGACTTTTGAGCATTCAATTTGATACTTATTGAGTTAACATTGATCTCTTATATCATTTATTATCAAATCATTTTGCTCTTAAAAATCTTTGATCAAAATTAATTTTTGAAAATCATACATCAAAGATCTACACATGAAACACTTGAGTTTCATTCATTAGTATCCATTAAAGTGTTTGTCTACTTCTCTTCTTGTACTCAACTTTGGAATCATCATCTATTAAGAAGAGAAGACTTCACTGTAAACTTATTTTGAATTGTGGGTTGTGTTGAGATCTCAAAAAGTTCAACGTTGTAAAAAGATCGATGCTCCTTGATTGTAAGTCATAGGAAGCATTGTAAGGGTTGGATTGTACCATAAGTCAATCAATATAGTGAAAAAGTTCTTGCTCGTGCCAAAGAACTTGGTAACAGAGGACGTAGATCATTGCATTGGATCGAACCTCCATAATTATATCGTTTGCACTCTCTATCCCTTTTACTTAATACTTTTACTTTGTGCAAATTACGTTATTCCTCTTGCTTGCTTGATTGTGTTTTAGTCGCCTTCTATTATTTACTAGCGTATTATATTAAAACTTGTGTTTTTAACGAAAAAGTTTTAAAAATCAATTCATCTTCCTCTTGGTTAGCCAATCTTGGGCCTTTAAATGAGTCACCTGATTCACATCAATATGATGCACTTGCTGATGCATCATGTGTTGATGAAGCCCCTACTGCTTTATCTCATGTTGATACACCACCAGTAAATGCACCCCCTTTCCCTGTAGAAGATCATGTACCTACAGATGGGCATAATATGAGCGATCATCCCATAGGTGAAAAATCAGTGGTGGACCTGCACGACTATAATGTGGCACCTACTACACCTACTACAGATGCACCACCAAATGATGCTGAAAATATAGACCATGCCGACACTAGAGAAGGAAATAGTGAGATGGAATTTGAGGAAGGCATAATGGAGGAGTTCAGTGATTCAGATTATGAGCAAGATGAAGATGTGTCTTGTGATGATAATGATGAATATATATATTTTAGGTTATCTGAGGATTTTGATGTTGGTGATGAAAATTCGAGGACAGAACATAAGGGTGGAGTAGGGCATATAGATGGTGATCGAACATACTATGATGAGTCAGATGGTCTTAGAAGTATTCAAGCGATACCAAAGAAGTTGGTGGCTCTTCAAAAGTCAGGAATGAGCCTTGGTTTAATCATGCACAGATATGCAAGATCTACAATCCTGAGTAGGCATGAAGTGTGACAACATAAAGATATTGAAGGAAGTAGTTGTATAGTACTTTGTTAAAAATTCAAGGCAGGTAAAATATATCAAGAATGATGGAACAAGACAACGAGTCAAATGTCAAGACAACAATCCATGGCTTTCGTATGCCTACAAGCAACCGGACAAAAGTTTCAGGATTAACACATTTAGCCCCTGTTTGAAACCCATTTTTAGAAGAATAGAAATTTTGAAATAGTGATTGATGTGAGAATATGTGGTGGAAAAGTGATGAAAAGTTTTTGATTTGTGTGTAATATTATTTTATTGGGAGAATGTGTGGTTGAAATGAAGAATGAGAATGAGAATAAGAAAGAGAAAGAGAAATGAATGGGTGTCAAACGGGGGCTTAGAGATAAACATACATGCACAATAGTGTTGCATAACAGAAGAGTGCATGCTGGTTATTTGGAAAAAATATATATACACAAGTTCATATATGACCCAAAAATATCTGTGAATAGTTTTACAGAGACGATAAAAGAGGATTGTATGTATGAGATCTCTAAACATCAATTTTATAGGACACGAGCTAAATGTGCAGAAGTTGGCAATGGCATTGTGGCTGAACAGTACAATATTTTGTGGGACTATGGTGAGGAGTTGAAACGAACTAATCCTGGTACTACATTGAGAATTGAAGAGGAAAGCGATACATTCCAAAGAATGTATATATGTTTGGGGGCTTGTAAAGAAGGTTTTAGAGTTGGGTATATGAATGTAATTGGTTTGGATAGATGTTTCCTAAAAAGTGCACAAGGTGGGCAGTTATTGACTGCAGTAGGTATTGATGCCGATAACTACATGCTTCTTGTAGCTTAGACTGTTGTATATACGGAGAATAGAACAAATTGGGAATAGTTATTAGAGCTTTTAGTAATTGATATTGAGATGTGTAATGCTAGAGCTTGGACCTTCATTTCCGACAAACAGAAAGGCTTGGTAGACTCCATAAATTTGTTATGTGAGGGTGATAAACATAAGTATTGTGTAAGACATTTGTACAACAATTTCACCTTGGTGCATAAGGGACTGACTTTGAAGAGCATGTTTTGGGCTACAGTACGTGTTAACCTATGGTTGATTATAACCTTAATGTTTTGATTATAACAAACAAACCATTTTATTTACTAACATTTGAATTTGAATGATTAAGCTTTCAAAGCTATCAAGATTATAAATCGAACTCGAAAGTTAAGCATTCGAATAAAATTATTCGAGACGATAGCAATTTGCATGCGACGATTAAATTGAAATTTAAAAACTCGCAAAAGACGCAAATCAAGATATAAGTATAAAGAACGACAAGTCAAGACAATTAGACATTATACATTTATATGTAAATGTATTAACTTGTCAATCTTTAGCAAGTACATAAAGGTCAAATTATTTTCATAATCCATCACTTGTACAAAAATACTTTTGATTCATAATATGAAATAGATTTCGAAAAAAAAATATGAATATTTTGATATAAAAAGAAATTTCCTAAATAAAAAAAAGTCAAGTTTCGGTCAATCGAAAAATTTCAGTCGACCGAAAGTACAGAAATAATCAACCGAAATTTCAACGATTTGGTTTCCCAACGGCTATATTAACACTTTCGGTCAACCGAAAGTTTATGCAGCTTCCTCTTTTGCTCTATAAATATTCACCTTCTCTGTATTCAATCTCAAGACTTTATAAGAGCAATGAAGAGAGTATATTTATTGAAAACCATTGAGCTTACTTGATTTTAAATTCTATTTCATTTATTACAAAGAATTTCTTAATTAATCAAACTAATTTTTATCTATCTCATCAAGAATTTTTTTTGCAAAGAAATTTTCTCAATCTCACATATTCTTCATTTTTTATAGAAGCTTTTTTTCCCAACACTTATATTGAAGTGTAAATATCTTTTCATACTTAACTTGTATTATTTATTAAGAGAGATTATATGTTGTAAACTTTGATACAAAGATACAAATTATTTCATTATTCATCAAAGTTTACAACACAAACACTTGAGCTTTATTATTTATTTTCTATTGAAGTGTTTACCAAACTCTCTAATACTTAATTTGATTATATCATTGGTTAAGATAGTTTCTTCAATTATAAAATTATCACTTACATTTTGACGGTTTCGAGAGCCTTGTGAAAACTGGATTGTAAGGATACATGCTCCTTGTTGTAAGTCACATGATGATAAGTGCTTCTTGTTGTAAGTTATTTAAGGATAAGTGTTCCTTGTTGTAAGTCACTTAAGGATTGGTACTCCTTGTTATAAGTTTCCATTATAGTGCATTTGGCCTTTGCTCGTGACGGAGAGCTTGGTAACGAGGACGTAGAACACGTTGTGTATCGAACCCCATTAAATTGGTTTTTTATCTTTACATTATTGCATTTTAATTTACATTGCCATTTATATTTTTTTATATTCATACTTGAATTAAGTTATCGAATTTACATATTTATCTCTCTTATTACACTTTGAATTTGTTCCTTGTGTATTGAATAGTTTTGAGACTAATCGTCGAAAAAGTTTCAAACACCAATTCACCTCCCTCTTTGTTAGTTATTCTTGAGTTAACAGTACGAGCAACAACAGTGCATGAGTGGAGAAGTGCAATGAATGAGATGAAAGCTATGAATGAAGAGGCGTTTAAGTGGTTCAATGAGAAACCAACATCATAGGAGCATATCACATTTCCAGGATTATTCAAAGTGCAACATTCTACTGAATAACTTGTGTGAGGCATTCAACTCTTCGATAGTTGTGGTAAGAGAAAAACATATTATCTCAATGTTTGAGAAGATAAGACATTAACAAATTCTGAGGATGAATACCAAAATGGAAGTTGCACAAAGGTGGGATCATGCTTTTGGTCTTAGAGTTATGAGTATTATTGAGAAAGCAAAGGCAGGGGCAAGGTTCTTGAAGGCTAACTATGCTGAAAGTGAAAAGTTTGAGGAAAACAATAAGGATGGAATGAGATGGAGTGTGGACCCGATGAAGCGTAAATGTGCATATAGAAAATGACAGTTTAGTAGAATACCTTGTGCGCATGCAATGTCGGTATGCTATTGAGAAACATTGGTATATATGAGTATGTAGATGTATGTTATAGCAAATAATCTTACATGAGGTCCTACAGCCCAATCATCTAACCAATGTCAGGTCCGTAGTTGTGGTCAGAGCTGGGGAACATCCTCTTAATCCACCCGTAAAAAAGAAACAAGTAGGCAAACCAAAGAAGTTGAGAAAAAAGATCACAAGTTCAGCCACCTGCAGGTACCAAAATGACAAGAACTAGAATGAAAATGACATGTAAAAAACGTGGTGGGATAGGCCACAACAAGAGAGCATGTTCTTAAGCAGGTTCACAGCAGGATACAGAACATGATACACAACCAACTCAATCACAGGGCAAGGGAAAGAGAAAAGTATCTACACAGTAGGATACAATGCAAACTTCATCACAAGGCAAGGGCAAGAGAAATACTTCTACTCCTACAGAGCCACGGGCAAAGAAGAAGAAAACTGGACAAAAAAAGAACATAACTTTTTGTATGATGATCATTTTGAACAAACCTTTTTGTATGGTGAAGTTTATGTGATTAGATCTTTTGGTAGAACGAAATTGGAATTGCTTTTGTATGATGAATGGATGATGATGTACAATGATGTTACAGAATGTGAATGTTCAAATGAAAAAAATGGTTCTTTTTTTCTTTAATTGTGACTGTTTTTGGATCATTTTTTCTGGGTGCTCCGGAAGTGAAACAGTTTTGGAATTGGGACCAAAAGTGATGAAATATATATTCTTACTCAAATAAAAAACTAGGACATAAGATTAAACTTCGTAAAAGCTTTAGGACTTTCAGTACAACTCATTCAAAACTTTTGGAACTTTATGTGAATTTAAAAACAAATGTTTGGGACCTACGCTGCGATGTAGAAAAGGTTTGGAACTTTTCATACGACTTATTGAAAATGTTGAGACCTGCAATGCACCACCTATAATAGGTTTTTAAAGAGATTTTCATGTCATTTAGAAGCATTTGCTCACATGGAGAGGGAGAAAACTGTGCAAAATGAAAATTAGGGCAACACTATTTAATGATAATAGGTCTCACTTATTTAATGGAAAATAAGTTAAAGATCATAGACAATACTCGATTATTAACTCATGAACCCACCTTCCAAAACACAAACACAACATATGAGCTCATAAACCTAACACAGATCTATGCACATACTCATTTCACAAAAAATCCACATACAAATCCTAATATCCAAGTCTTTTATGAACCACGACTTCTTGCACGTAGGGTGTTTAGTTCAGCATCCATTTCTCTTCTAACAAGAAATCCAGGGATTATATCCCTCGACCTGTCGCACATTAGAGGGTCGTTTCAGTCAAATAAGTTACATCCATCGACATCCTAACGCCGTGGGCACGTGAGAAATCTTCTTCCTAGATTCAAGTTTGTCCATGAGGTCTTCATCTGCACAGGGTCATCGCATTTACATACATTTCTCTCCATATTCACACCTACGATAATGGTAGAAGAAGAAGAAGAATATATAAGACATGGAAAAGGGAGGAAATGAAAAGTGATCAGCATAGTAAAACGGGGGAAATTGGAATGATGAAAATGCCCCTGTTAAATTGGTCAAAATTTACTTTTTTCTATTTTTGAGGTCAATTGACAGTGGAACTAACATTGTCTGTCGTTTTGGACTGCATCTGCGAATTTCTCAAAGATTTGGGATGTGGTGGCACAAAGTGAAGGTTGATATAAAGTTTGCAAAAAATGAAAAGGTTTGGGACCGCGACTGTAATTTTCCTAAAAAATAATTGTCATTATTTCAAAGCACTTGAAAATAATATTTCATTTACTCCATTGTCCTAGGACACTGGATCTTGGAAATTTGAAACTTCTCCTGAAATTCTTTATGCTAAAATACTTGGAACGAAATGGGATAATGGTATCTTACTTTTAAGATTTCACGTAAGCTCCATGGTAAGAACGTAGTTACCTCTTTTCACGTCTTTTGATCAAATTTCTTTTGCTAACGAGTTCTCTATCGTAGATAGTACTTCTATACCAATTTTAGTTTATAGTATACATATGCATGAAGAATAGCAAAGCAAAGCTAGAGCCTAGAAAGAAGTATCCTAGTTGATTAAACATGGCAACTAGGCAACTACGAAAATGTCTTTTCACCAAAATATTAGATTGGCCAAGAAGAATTCGCCCTGTGCTTCGTGTAAGCTTCGACTAAAATATTATGTTACTCGATCTCTTCACAGTTGAAAGGTCATCCCAACAACACAACTTCGGCCAAAACAAAATACTCTGCGCCAGAGCATCACTTCTCTAATGATAGATCACCACATAACATGTGTAATTTAATTCAACTTAAAAGTTCATGCATTATGTGCGTGTTCGGTAAAGATTAAAATTGGATTAAAATTGAAAAATTAGTTGTTATTGTTGACTTTTTTTAGACGAGTGAGACTCAATAACGGCTATATTTTCAATTTTAATTGGATTTTAAGTCGTACCGAACATGCCTTGTATAAATATTCATACTTGGATTGGGGGCTATTGTTGTGCCCCATCCAATGAGCCTCCAAGAAAAGGCCATGTGACGCTATGTAATAAGGGAACTTAGACCGATACTTCCCATCATTATCCTACTTGACCTATCCGAGACCCTTACGTAGTCGAAGTGATGCGCTCCATCGAATTCCCATGTAGTGAGGATGTGAAAAGCCGCAGCACCAATCTGAACCAAATAGGCTTCAGGCGCGTATAAATGTACCTCCCCTAGAAGATCCTCTATAATTGATTGATGTTATGTGATGTGCAACATTCGCCCTATGAACTCAACTTGTCTGTCTATTTTTCATATGTCAAGCTTAGATCGTAGGTTGGCTACTTTTCAGAATCATTTAATGCTCATGAGCTCAGGACTAATGAAATGATGTTTTTTACAATTCGCCTAGATCGTGAAGATGAGGTCACGAGTCTCGCATCCAACGATAATCATTTTCACCTCTCACACCTCTTCTACTATAAAAGCTCACACCTTATGTCATTTGAAAGTAATGCAATTTTAAATAATCATAGTGATATTACTCTTGATATTACTCTCTTGTCTATTCTCTATTATCATCCCCAATTCTCGACATAATTGTGGCTGTCATCTTTCATATGTCTTTCACCCAAATAAATGAAATATGTGTGTGTACGTGAGCGAAGTTGAGATCTGTTGACCACGTCACCTGTGCACAAATCAAGATCAACAAATATCTCGCAAATCGACAAAATATTATTTTTATCTAATTTATGAACAGTTCGAATCTCAATAAACATGTCGAGAATAAATGTAACAACAAATTAGACAAATTTTATCTCATATACATGGCAATTAAAGAGACCTTCTATCCGTTTTCAAAAAATATCTCGAAGTTTACTTTTGGTAACATACTTCTCCCGTGAGCCGAATATGCCCCCGTTTTATAAAGTTTTTAATTTAAGGTCTCGTTTGGTAGACATTAAAATTAAATTTTTGATAAATTTTGATAAAAGTCAATGAAATGTTTGGTTAAAAAGTTGTAAGTCTCATAAAATGTATGATTAACATTAATTGTTAATTTTGACTAAAGATTTTAATCCAAACCAAACAAGGGCTGAATTTTAGTATAAAATAAAGTCAACAATTAATTTTAAACACATATTTTATGGATCCACAACTTTTCAACCATACATGATCTACATGAATCTAAAGTTATTATAAATTAATTTATTTCTATTAATGTATTTAGGAATTTTAATGGATGTTTAAATTCATGCATTAACAATTAATTTTTATTTATCAAATATAATATAACATCCTGTTTGAGCCGCATTATCGTCAAAATTCATTTTTTCAATAATCAATTTCAAGTATATATTCTCCTATAAAATAATTTTACATGCAAATCCAAAATTCTTCCTTATTTTTCAACCACACATTCTCCAACCTTTTACTATTCCAAAATGCACTTTCTTAGTAGAGCCCAAACATGGACTAAAAAATGTTGCTTATTTGTAGTATTTTATTATCACAAAACAAATTGAATCATATAAATAATATATTAAATATCACATCAAGCGATACTAATTTTTTTTGGATGATTTAGCCATACTACAATTCAATTTTTTTTAATAATACATTACTTTGAAATTTTCATAATAATACTACAAAATCCTTGTCACATCTAGATTTCATGTTATTGTTTCTCAATTAATTATGACCCGTTCTCTTTACTATTTTCAAGTCTTTCTTTATTTTCAAATTTTCAGAACAGTGAAAACACATTCTTTTTCTTATTTTCGAAAACGCGTTTTTGAAAACAAGTTAAAAATTTATAAAGAAAACTTAAAATAACATATTTGTCGTTTTGAGTGTTTTCAATTATAATCAAATCAAAATTCTCAAAACGCGTTTTGAGTGTTTTAAAAATGTCAAAAAAAAACACATTTTCAACAATCTCAAAATAGATACTCAAAACACAAAACTCAAAATACAAAATTAAAACACAAAGAGAACGACCCCTTAACATTTACATTAATTTAGACTCAATGAATCATGACTTGATAAATTTTGATATACGTGAATTTAAAGTTATTATAAAAGAATTCATTTTTATTATACACTAAGAATTTTAACGGATGTCTAAAATCATGTATTGCCAATTAATTCTTATGTACTAAATGAAAATAAAAAAGTTGTTCATTTGTAGTTTCATTATAACAAATTTTGAATCATAGAAGTTGAGTTTTGAGAATACAATTTTCTTCTTTAAATTTCTATCATAAATTTTATTTTTATTTAGTTCATTTGAGATTTATCAAATCCTTCCAACAAATTGATATTAAATATTATTTTAATTACGTCATTAAAAAAAAGACTCTCATACGTGTCAAAAATCTGACAGTTGATTAGAAAAGTTGTTGTCAATATCATTGTACCAAAATCTGTCAACGGATGCAAATTAATGTATCAACCTTTGGAGTAGTGCTATTTAATCTCATCGAGGTTGAATTACATTCTAAATGATGTCAATACAATATTAAATAATAAGTGCAATTAAATGAATTAGCGTATCATCTAACGCTACTTAAATTGCATTCATTTAATTCCACATTTCGATTAACACATCTACTTAAATTGAGGTTGCTACTCAATATAGCTACATAACATTATTTGAACGTCACTTAGCATAGTCCTTAAAACAATGCTCAAACATATACGATGTCGTACATGGGATGGGACAACCTCAAAACCCCCACGCACCTTTCCCTCTATTAAAGTCGATTTTTCTCTTCAAATTGGGACCAAAATCCACATTTCTCAATTCCAATTCAAGTATGTGCAGCGTAACCAAGCATAAGCGGAAGCGCGGCCGCCGGCCCAAAAACCGATCGCCGGTGACCACAGTCGCAAGCGACACCACCTCCTCGCCCACCCCAGCAGCCAATGACGTTATCTTTTCCGTCAATAACGTTGAGCTCATTGACCCCACTCACCCTCCGTCCTCCACGCCCCATCGCCGACGCGGCCGCCCCCGCAAGACTCCCAAAATCGACAGCTCGAAAACCTTACCCGTTCCGGCTCCTCCTATCGCTAATGGATGTGCTGCCACTGCGTTGATCACTGCAGAGAACGCGGTGGCGAGGGTGGTCCCCTCGATGGACGCGGTGGTGAAGGTGTTCTGCGTTCATACGGAGCCAAATTTTTCTTTGCCGTGGCAGAGGAAAAGGCAGTACAGCTCGAGCAGTAGCGGGTTTGTTATTAAAGGTCGGAGGGTTTTGACGAATGCTCACTCCGTGGAGCATTACACTCAAGTCAAGTTGAAGAAAAGAGGTTCTGATACAAAGTATGTTGCCACGGTGCTCGCCATCGGCACTGAATGTGATATCGGTGAGATTAACATTGAATATTGTCCTTGATATTATTTTACTAAAATGAAACCATTGCACGTGATTCTATCAAATGAACTACGGCTATGGATGACAATGCTATGGCTAGAGATTTTTCGAGTTTTGATAGTATTTTTCATTCATGGCTAATCAAGAGTGGAAGCAACCAGTTTTTCCATCCAAATTACTTGAACATAATGCTGTCCTCTGGGTTATTAATGTTTTTAAAATTTCTATTAAGACGTGTTTCCTTTTCGATAACTTTGCCATTTCTGAAAATTGATTTTAATATCTGGTCAAATTGAAGTTTAATATCAGTCATTGAACAATCTTTGGAGATTTTGGGAAGTCAATGTCTGGAATTTTATTGTAGTGCCCGTATAATGATGATTTAGTCTCTTAACTTGCCGGTAACATGTTTCATACTAGTTGATTACGGATGGTGGATCAGGTTGTTGATTTTAGCTTGGTTTGATTCCCCATGGTAGAAAGTTGGAACCTTTACATCACTTCTTTTTACTATAATGAGATACTGAGAAAAACACGAAGAAAGAAAGTGGTGGCAGTCTGATGGTACCTGTGAGAGAAGGGATCAGAATAAAAAGCACTGAAAGATTGTTGATACAGAACTTGAAGTAAAATATTGCTGGTAGTGGTGGTATATGACTTCATATATCTTGGTGGTGATCGTTGGACCAAATTGTCCCCTGCATTTGTTATAGAGGGCAGCTAGCCAAAAAATGACCACTAATTATATAGTGCATTTGCTAAGAAAACCTTTAGAGTATTTATTATCCAATTTCAACTTGGTTCATATGATATTACAGCTTCTGTTATAATAGAATGATAGGCGATGAGTATTTATATATTTTTCAATTTAAAATGTTGATTTTTGTTTATATGATACTGCAGCTATGCTTGCAGTAGACGATGATGAGTTCTGGGAAGGGGTGTCTCCTCTAGAATTTGGTGATTTACCTGCATTGCAAGATGCAGTGACTGTTGTGGGTTACCCAATTGGGGGTGATACAATCTCTGTGACAAGTGGGGTAGTTTCACGCATAGAGATTCTTTCATATGTCCATGGGTCCACTGAACTTCTGGGATTACAGGTCTTTGATTTATACTTTGATGATGTTAATTTGTAGTTTTCAAAATATTTTACTAATATCTTGTGAAAATTGATTATTTTTGCAGATAGATGCCGCTATAAACTCTGGAAATTCGGGAGGACCTGCTTTTAATGACAAGGGAAATTGTGTCGGTATTGCATTTCAATCCCTCAAACACGAGGACGCAGAGAATATTGGTTATGTCATCCCAACACCAGTCATCAGGCACTTCATCCAAGATTATGAAAAAAATGGAGCATATACTGGTATTGTTTTTGGGGTGCAACCTTTTCTCCGCTGTGGGGGATTTATATACTGATATGAAAATAAATTAAAGGACGTTAGAGGTTGATAGCAGAATCCAAGGAATTCAGAGACAGAAAATCCTAGAAGTCATCGTATAGATACCATTTTGACTTTTCATTCATGATGTCTAATGCATACATACCTAGCAGAATATCTAATCAAATAGAAACTGTAGTCTCTTTGCTTTCTAATCAATACTTGTGCAACTTTCCTTTGATTGACGTAATTGAATGCTATCATGTCTGTGGATCTCTTCTAATTGACTGATTGTGCACTACACCATACATGTTTCTTTCAAAAGAGACGTTTGTATTCATTACCTATGTACTCTAATGGAAACTATGTACAGGCGATTTGGCTCCATTAGCCGCAAATTGATCAACATGTACCCTTTTTTTGCACCATTTAATGTAGATTCTGAGCTAGCACACTATTTTTTGTGGAAATATTAACGAGTTCATTCCGATGAAAAATGTGTCAGCTAAGTTAATTAAAGTCTAGATCTACTAGAATCCGTACTGACTAAAACACAGGTTCTAGCCAGCCTTTGGCTTAAAGATGACCAGCTAGTCCAGTATTATTTCAGGAGCTTTTGTTAATCGGTAAGGAGGGAGGGAGGAGGGAGGAGGGAGGGAGAGATATCCTATGCTATTTTTAATACAGAATTTTTTGATGTACTTAATTCTGCCTTTTTCCACACTAATGAGTGATCATCTTCCATAGCTTATATAGACCAGAATCATATTTTAATCCTTGTGCTGGGTATTTAATGATACACTAATTGTACTAAACATGGACATAACCATAGAAATATCTTCCTAACAAAAGGAAAGGTTACTCTTAACATGATTTATATTGGATTAATAGTTAAAGTAATTTGATGTGGACAGTCTACCATCGCTCAAGTTCTGCTAAGTATCAATGCTTCCTATACTTGGATGGATTTGTGTATTTACTATTTTTGACTTAGGTTTCTCGTCTTTACCTCAAGAAAATGACTTTGTTTATCCAGATATCAGTTTCAATTTGGCCCTTTTTTGACAAGTCTTTCCCCAGTTAATAAGTTTCCATCGAGTCCTATGTTATTTAATTGCAATATTTCTCTTTCATGTACCAGGATTCCCTATTCTAGGAGTTGAGTGGCAGAAAATGGAAAACCCGGACTTGCGGTTGTCGATTGGGATGAAACCTGATCAGAAGGGTGTTCGTATAAGAAGACTCGATCCAACTGCTCCAGAATTCAAAATTTTGAAGCCATCTGATGTCATCCTTAGCTTTGACGGGGTTGATATTGCCAATGACGGAACAGGTGATTGAGACGAATGTTCGGATGGCATGTAGACGAATAAAAATAATTCTCCCATCCCATCTCATTTCCTCCCTCTTCTTTTATGTGCACAATTGTAAATATTTTCTGCTATTTTAATATGTGAGCTTTTTTTTTTTTTTTCTTGCATCTCATGAATAGGTAATTTTAGTTGCTGCAAATATCACAATGCTTAATTTCATTGATTATTTGTCAAGAAAGAAAAGCCGCAATCACGATGGAAAAATAATAGAGGAATTTTTATCAAGTGAGATTTAAGTATATCAATAGAGACAGAGAATAACTGAGTGCTATTGTTCTCTTGATATCATTTTTAAGGTTTTGAGACTTCTCTGGGGTTTGATTATCAGAATAGTCTAGATATGAGAAACCTGAATATTTTTTTTATTAAATTAAGACTTGTAAATCCTCTAGTTAAGCATCATTAAGCGTATGAATACATTAGGTACTCCAATGTAGATATGCTATTGTTTCTTTTCTGAAATATGTCAACTTGAATTTGGCACGTGGAGGTATGTTTTTCTCACGTATTTATCAGCAGAATACATGCCTTGGGATCTTACTACAGCAAATGCTGTTCTAATGTCTCTACAATGCTATATATAGAGATTACTCGTCTTATGTTTAGAAGCCGTCTTCTATTGTAGTAACACTGTAACTTTATTTGGTCATTTTTTACAGTTCCATTTAGGCACGGAGAGCGCATAGGTTTTAGCTATCTTGTATCACAGAAATATACTGGAGATAGCGCAGCAATAAGAGTTCTTCGCAATTCTGAAACTCTGAAATTCAATATCGGACTTGGTTCTCATCGGAGGCTCATTCCAGCTCACAACAAGGGTAGACCTCCCTCGTATTATATCGTTGCTGGGTTTGTTTTTACGAGTGTTTCTGTTCCATATCTCCGTTCTGAGGTGAGCAATTTGCTTCAGAAGTTAATGCATTCTGGTATTCTAGGTTGTAAGTAATGTGAGTTTCAATTTTTTAGCTTCTTACTAAAGTTTGTAGCTATTAAAGGTGCTTGATTGGAGGCTCTATTGGTGGTGCTTAGAATATGAAACCTGTTCTGTTGGATTGTTCTGTTTCAATAATGAACTGAACAGCTGGAAACCTCTTATATACTGTATCGCAAACAGAATTCCATTTAGACAGCATCTGTACCAGATCTTAAATCTTAAAAAAGTCTATAAAATATTTATATAACCAGGTTTACATAAAGGTATCTCTACACAAGGAGAATTTGACCTTTTAAATTATTAATGCTCTGCTCCCTCGAAATCACTCATGTGAGGTGATATTACCTAATCCATCAGTCTCCTAGGTTAGTGGAAACTGGGAAGGGTTCAGTAACTCAATTCATCACATAGTACACCAATTTGATATGCTGCGGATCAACTTCTTTGAATTTCATTGATGATTTACTTTAGCAACTTCAAATGATGGCGTGATATGCCATTTAATGACTATTTTTGCTAATTGACATTACTGATTAAGAAAACAAGCGGCAATGAATGTTTGTGTAGAAACCAAAGGTTTTTATTTGCATTAATTACCTTTTAATTTCAACTCTCTTTCCTTGTGTATATTAGAGTTAGGGAAGCCATAAGAGGATTGAAAAAAAAAAAAAAAAACACAAAGAATTGCTAATTTTATCCTTCTGATACTAGTATACCATATTTTTTTGAACAATCATATTTGGTAGGGTTAAGCCATCCCAAGTAATTTCGATCTAAGGACTAATATACCAGTCTGCATGCTTCCCTGCTCTCAGGTTGGTACCATGTATGCTCCAATTAACAATGTGACTTTCATTTCAACAAGCATGAAAAATAGAGATCAAAAGCTTACACGATGGCCCAAGCCCCTAGGGTACCAGAATATGGGGTGGGATCTAGGTTTAGAGACTTTAATTTCTGAAGGATCCTTCACTACATAGCGGTGTCACAAAAAATCCGGACCGTCAAAAGAATAGAACTTAAGAATAATATTACATGATCTAGTTAAAACTGGAAATTGCATACACAAGGACAAAAACATGTATTATGTGTATATATGTATGTTTTGAACACAACAAAATCATCTGTTCTTTCTTTTACTTTAAAGACAAGACTTCAATCCATAATAAGAAAATATGATCATATTTTAAGCACAAAATGGGTTTTTATGTTTCCATTTATGTTGAGTTTAAGAAAATGTATATGTACTACATAATTAGTTCTGAGAGGGAACAGATGGAAAGAGTGTGGAGAGTGAATGTTAAATTCTTTTTGATTACGGATCCTACATCTTTGCTGTGTTGGTAGGTTTTGATTACATAATGCCCACTGAAGACTCAAAAGTATGAGAAATTTCACATGCTCAGAACGTTTCACTCTATGTGACTTTCATGAGCTGTCATTTGCTAATTCACTTTGCTTATCAAATGATGAACTAGTCACATGTTGATCAGGTGTGCTACCTACAGATTCTGTATCTCAGGTCTATAAATGGAATGCAGGGAAGGGGAGGGGGAGCAGTGAGAGTAGGGTGGGGAGTAGGAACGTGTTTTTTGTTCTATATCACTAAGACCGCTCGCCACAAAAATTGAAGGCTGGGGATCTTTTTGCTGAGAAATATTTAGTTGGCTAAATTGCACATTTTTGTTGAGACGGGGGACTTTGGATGCATATTTCTAAAAAGTTTTTGCATTATGATATGCTAAACTCTTTTGTTGTTTTTCTTTTGTTCTAGGACTTCTGTTCCCTATTACTGGGTGGCGATGCTTGCCAATTTCTAGATAGACAGCTTCCATCCTGCTTTTAGGCTATATATCTTTTGCTCCCGAACCCAATTTCTTATGATACTAATTGCAGAAATCATGCGAACGTGCTTGGATGCTATGATTTTGTGTTTTTAGTACGACTTCAGAATTTTCCTTATGTTCATGCATTTTACAAGTTTCTTTAGCTTTCTGTATCCTTACCTTATGAGAGTTTCGATACTTCAGTTATACACGGTTTGCAATTTTCTTTTAATAGACATGAAAGGCGAGATGTTACTAAAAACTCGCACTAATTACTTTGATTCATATTTTCGTTCTTATGCCTTCATTTCGATGAATAAAAATTCCAGTATGGAAAAGATTACGAGTTTGAAGCTCCTGTCAAGCTGTTAGACAAACTCATGCATGAATTGCCACAATCTCCAGAGGAACAGATTGTTGTAGTTTCCCAGGTTCTTCTTCTCCTTCATTTCTCTAGCAAATATTTCATTGGATAAAACTTCTGCCAATTTGCCTTGCTCTTTGTTTTCATTTTGAAAATTTTCGAAGGTACTTGTGGCCGACATAAATATAGGATATGAGGAAATTGTCAACACTCAGGTTGGTGATTTTATGCAAGTGCTTGTGGTATCACTAACTGAATTCCAAATTTAATCATCACCATATTATGCTTTCTTCTTCTACTAACCTGTTTGTATCTCTTCTTCTGTTGTTTGGGCTTATTTAGGTTCATGCTTTCAATGGTCATCCGGTGAAGAATCTGAAGAGCTTGGCCAGCATGGTAGAGAGCTGCAACGATGAATATTTGAAATTCGATTTAGAATACCAGCAGGTGGGCGTTCTTTTTTGGTGCATACTTGTGTATTAGTTCTTTCCAATTGTATGTTTTTAACTTTTTTATTTTATTTTATTTATTATTATTGTTTTGCAGATCGTTGTCCTTAAAACAAAGACTGCGAAAGCGGCAACTTTGGACATCCTTGCCACCCATTGTATACCGTCTGCCATGTCAGATGATCTCAAGGCCTGATATCCGATCATCATGGATGCATTTCTTTGCTGCTTGATCGGAGATTTTCTTTTCATATTTAGAGATATTTTCCCATAATATCCTTATTTGCGTTTCTTATGAGGCCAATATTGTAACTACTAGGCCATGTGGCAAATTGGCCATATAGAACGAAGGAGGTTTCTCGGCTAGTAGTTTAGTTTACTTAAGAGGCTCTGGAAGTTAGAGTGTGTCTACGCTTGTAATCATTGTTAGAGGGGAGAAGAAGATGCAGAGGCTAAGCGGGCTTGGATCGGTAACTCCTCATTTCATCGCATTCTTTTTCCCCCTTTCTTGGTGGGATTTTTCTTTGCTTTTGTGGGGATTGTGGCCTGTCTGTTGCAAAGAAAAAACTTGAGGTGGAAAATATTATGTATTTTAAGAACTACAGGTATTGACAGGAAGGTAATGAAATTCTGGATTTTATTTTGGTATCCCCCTATAAATTTGGGAATTAATTGAGGACTCTCCTATTTCCGCCCGACTGTGTGCCACACTGAGAAAGATGGCACCCTTCAGTGCAGCAGCAGCAATGTCTAGAGGCTTAAATATTGGGTCACAAAGAATGTCTTTTTGTTATGCATTCACGGTTTACCTTTTATGTAGACGAGATATTATTGAAGTAAAAATGCATTAATGGCATATATGCAACTCTCATGTCTACCAAGGCGTGCCTGGTAGATTTATAAGCAAATTGGGCACTCTTTCTTTACAGTTTTGAAGTGAGTTTAAACCTGGTGTTTGTGATGTTTATTGTGCACGTGCACACTTGGAGAGAAATCGACACACAATATACGATCCGATTATTTTTTTTCGATGCTTTAGGTACATTATGGGTGCGTTCGGCATGTTGGATTGGATCGTATATAGAATCTAGTATAAAACTAAGCCCATGTTTGATGTGAATTAAAATTAGATTTTTAGTAGATTTTAATAAAAGTTGATAAAATATTTGGTTGAAAAGTTGTGGGATTTATAAAATGTGGTTAAAATAAATTGTTGACTTTGATTTAGATTAAAATTCAGTCAACCTATATATCTTCATATTTTAATACTCCATTTTTTATCGTTGCACTTGTTTGTTAGAGATGATATGGAACTCAAGGACAAAATATTGAAGTGTTAGGGTCCGTTTGATTGCAAATGTGAAAAATGAGTGAAAAGAAAATGTTTTACAGGGAATTGAGTTGCCTAAAAATTATTTTACTGGGAATTGTAATTAATTGTATTTGATTGGTATAATTTTTCATGAAAAACGTTAAAAGTTTGGTGTCTGTTTGATTTCTTTTTTTATGAAAATTGTCCATTAAAGTGATAATTTTTTCTATTATTGGGTCTAGAATTTGTTTCAATTGTAAAAAAAAAAAAATTGAAAAAAAAATTATCATGTTGAATATCATTCTTTTGACTTTGTTTTGCATAAAAATTGTCAATAAAAATAATAAATTTTTTTATCATTGTATCTAGACTTTTTTTCAATTGCAAAAAAAAAAAGAAATTCTCACCAAAACATCAAGAATTTATTTTCCTTAAAAATGTGGAAAATGAGAAAAGGTAGAAAAAAAATTTCCGGGAAAATTTTGGCAATCAAACACTGCAAAAATTGGAAAATGAAAAATTCCATGAAAAATATGGCGAATCAAACGAACCTCAGTGAAAATGGGCAAAAATATAACAGTGGAACTTTAGATGATGTGACATTTGTTTATCTGTGTGTATTTTGATTAATTTCAGATCACTATCTTATAACTTGATAATATATTTTGGCGTCTTTTTGGATTTAGTTTTAACAAACCCGAGTAATTTGGTTGTTCTTTATGTTTTAAGATACAAGATTCTCACGAGGATCGGGTCTCCAAATGCTAGAGTTAACCTTTGACAAATTGTGTACTTGTCAAGCCTTTGTTAAAATAAAAAATGAATTGGTGCCTTAACCAACTATTATCTATCAACAATGGAAGAGCCTTGAAAATTCTCAAATAAATTCAACAAATTTAAACATACTTTTAATCAAACTGATCCATATGGAATGCATTGAGAAAAACTCGATTATTGACCAATTCTTGTTAAACTTTTATTTGTATAAAACTATTCACACCTTCACTACACTGTTGACCGAGCAGAATCCATCTGCCGGCTTCAAACAAATTTATTCATATCTATCAGTGTCTTTTCTGTTAGTCTTTTGAGTTTTGTTAGCACTCATAATCCTTTCTCATTATCCATCAATGAGAAGTGAACTTTCAGCCAAATGGCAATAATTAGACGGCATTTTCGAGCTTTTTAAGTAACCATTTTCTTGGAATTCAGATCATTAACATGATGGATCGAATTCATTTGTGGGTGGTTTTTATGGCGTTTATCGTACTCTTATCTGTGACAAGGGCAGAAACAGTACAAGTGAGGGAAGCGTTAGTCCAGTTCCTGCAAAAACTTGCTCCTGGAAATAATCCAGGAGAAGAAAACTGGGGTTGGAATATGAGTTCTGATCCTTGTATTGATGCCTGGAAAGGGATTTCTTGTGATAAAAGTATGCAATTTGTTAAAAAAATTGTACTTGATCAGCTGAATTTCACTGGTGTTCTTGATTCTGCTTCTGTGTGTTCGGCGAAGAATCTGGCAGTACTGAGCCTGAACGACAATAATGTTTCTGGGATTTTACCAGACGAGGTATCAAATTGCACGAGTTTGACACATTTGTATCTACATGGAAATAGTTTCTCCGGGGAGCTCCCTGGATCCCTGTCAAGATTAAGTAATTTGAAGAGACTTGTTATATCGGACAATGGCTTCACAGGTGGGATACCGGATATTTCAAGAGTCTCGGGATTGCTCACTTTTCTTGCTCAAAACAATCAGTTCGATGGAGTTATACCGAAGTTTGAGTTCTCAAATCTCAAAGAATTCAATGTCTCTAACAACAATCTCAGTGGGAGTATTCCTGATGTTGAGGGTCATTTCAATGCAAGTAGCTTTTTAGGCAATCCTGGATTATGTGGAGTGCCATTGCCTAATGCTTGCTCTCCCCCTCCTCCTCCGACTGAAAAGAAAGGTCTGTCGAGCAAGATGTATCTTATGTATCTCGGATATGCTCTTATCGGCCTAATTCTCGTGAGTCTCATTGCCGTCAAAGTGATACGGAAAAACAAGAATAAAGAGAAGGAGATTGCAAAAAAGGGCTCGCAAACAGATGCAATGAAAGACAAGATTAGTAGCAGCACTTCTAGTGAGTCGAAAAGAGGAGGAAACATATCCGAGTATTCAATAACATCTGTTGAAAGTGGGATGACTTCATCGTCGCTTGTAGTTCTCTCAAGCCCAGTGGTCAATGGGCTGAAATTCGAGGATTTGCTTCGGTCTCCGGCTGAATTGATCGGAAGAGGTCGACATGGAAGCCTATACAAGGTCACACTTAACAGCGGAGTGACTCTCGCGGTGAAAAGAATCCGGGATTGGGATATTTCTATAGACGATTTCAAGAAGAGGGTGCATAGAATAGACCAAGTGAAGCATCCACATGTAAGGCCTGTTGTTGCCTATTACTGTTCAAGGCAAGAACAGCTCTTGGTTTATCAATTCCAGGACAATGGCAGTCTCTTCAGGCTTATTCATGGTAAGTTATTTCTTTTTATCATTTTTATTCAAAAGAAATATTCATTTTTGGATTCTATTATGTAGATATAGCATTGAGTTCACTTGAAATATTAGCATAAATGTTTACCCAATGCTGCATGGGGGCTTAATGGACTGAGCAAATGTTGGACTCAGTAGAGTTAATCGTATTGCACACTTATCCCCCTCGACCTCAAGTTCAAGATATTCCATACATTTATTAGGATTTTCAAGGTTCTTATTTTAGGCGGCCGGTTTTGTGTGCGAGAGACGTGAGAAAACTTTTATTCTTTTTCCATATTATAGGGAAAACCATCTACAAATGTGTGGATGTAACTCTTATCTCGAGCTTGAACCACTATAACCTTGGGCTTAATCCGTAAAAGATCGTAATTTTCTAATACATTGATGCTAATTTTCAGGATCACAAAATGGGCAATTATTTGACTGGGGAAGCAGATTAAGTGTTGCAGCCAGAATTGGTGAGGCATTGGCTTTCATGCATGAGGGACTTCAAAGAGATGGAATTGCACATGGCAACCTAAAATCCTCAAACATTTTGCTGAACAATGGAATGGAGCCCTGCATAAGTGAGTATGGTCTAGCAGTGGTTAACAGTCAAGATCAATCATTTCTTCCTCCTAATGACATCTTCCTAGATAAAGCGTCCCCGGTAAACAACGAGTTTAAGGCTGATGTTTATGGATTCGGCGTCATACTTCTTGAGCTGCTGACCGGGAAGCTCGTCCAGAACAATGGGTTCGACTTAGGCCAGTGGGTGAATACAGCTATAAGAGAAGAATGGACGGTGGAAGTATTTGACAAGACATTGGTTTCGGAGGGTGCAAGTGAGGAGAGGATGGTGAATCTTTTGCAAATAGGTCTAAAGTGCATAAATTCATCACCAGAAGAAAGGCCAAGCATGAGGGAAGTTTCTGTAATCATAAACTCTATTAAGGAATATGAAGAGAAATCCCTCAGTTCTGAGGCCTGATTTAAATTTGATCAGGCATAAGTTTCATGAAATTTCTCAGATGGCGCACTCATCTGATTATAAATCAGTGCATATTCTTTTCTTTGCAATTTTTTTAGTTCCTCTCCAATGTACCAATTATACGTTCATTCCCGTTAACCACTTGTTGAAGACATAATTTAAATAAATAAATTTATTGCCTATGATCTAAGACTAGTTTAAACAAATAAACACGTTTGTGATTCTACAAAGTCATTATAGGTGACGATTTATAGTCGTGCCGTCACTTATTTATCAAAATTGATTAATCTGCGTACCCTTTGATGAAAGTGCATCCAGCCTCGATGTGGGGTTAGTTTAACCTTAACGACCTAAACGTTGTACGATATGGTATTAGAGTAGGTAAAGAACCTTAGTCTGAATTTTGTCTCTCTCCATTTATGAAAAAATACGAACGTCATGAATCTAGCACGAGAAAGCAAATTGAGCATTAAAACGCTCTTTTACACCATCTAACTCGTTCTTATGAGTCATAGTTATTCGTTACTTTGCACTAACACAAATCGTCTCAATTATTTTACCTTGAACGGTGTTATTTTCTAAACGTTCGTTTAAACGTATTAATTATGTCATTAGAACTGACCAGAAATGGTTAAATAAATAAACTTATAAAATTATTTACAAATTCCTGGATTAATTGAATCATTGAGGACGGCGTTTTGGTTAAATGACAAATTTCACTAACTCTTTCATTTGTCCAATTGACCAATTATTGTTTAACAAAATACAACATTAAACAATTCTTTGTACATTTTTCTTAATTATATAAACATAAACAAGTGAAAGGTAAACCCACATCTTCCATTTCTTTCTGATTTTAAAATAGATAAAATTAAGTCGCGACGAGTCATTATTTAAATTTTATCTTCAACACGTTTTTTATGTTTAGGTGGCGTCGAGACTTGGACGTATTCTTTTGTCGAGCTCTAATAATAGGTTAATTATCTTATTAATGTAAAATCTTGTAAATTTCAAAGTAACTTAGCTTCCTTAGGCTAAATTTATAAATAAGAATAGTGGTAGTTCCCACGGAATATATGGATAATAATGAACAATAGTTATTAATGTACGTCTGAAATTAATGTTTGACTTTTGACTGAATTTATAAATTTGTATCCTAAACTCCAATTTCTAGAACTTCTTTTTCTTTTCTTTTTTTTTTTAATTTTTCTTTTTTAACTATACATTTCATGGAATTCAGCTTTTATCAACATTTTAATTATAAAGTCATTAACTTTATCAAAATCTACTAAAAATCCGATTTAGTCAAACCAAACTGAGGCTAAATCTTTAACAATCGCAACATCATTTTCTCTTTTAGCACAAGATCTTAATGAACGTGGGTCGTACGATATGTATAGATAAAAATATTTATTTTATAAATATTGAATAATTGATAAAAAAATAAAAGGAATTCCAAAGACAGTTAGATTTTGGCGCCAGTAGCTTTGTTCAACTTGTCATGGCTCCCCGCTTTCTTCTCCATTATTACTCTCTCTCACAGAGGGTTTCTCCTCATCCATTCTCTCTCAATGATCGGCCACAGCTATGTCGATGATGAACAATTTCCACCGGGAATCCACGAAGCTACTCCACCACCTCCCCCTCCCCAAACCCTCCTCCCTCATCTACGGTAACAATCAACCATGGTGGTGCCAGATTCTCGACCCCAATGGCGAAGTCGTTACCAAATGGAATCAAATCTTTTTAGTCACCTCATTAATCGCTCTTTTTGTGGATCCACTGTTCTTCTACCTGCCTAACATTAGGGCCGAAAGCTGCATGTCCACAGACTTCGCTCTGGCTATTATTGTTATTCTTGTGCGCTCCATTGTGGATCTGTTCTCCGCGCTTCAGATTTTGATGAAGTTCCGTACTGCGTATGTGGCTCCAAGTTCCCGGGTTTTTGGAAAGGGTGAGCTTGTGAGGGATCCTAGGAAGATAGTGATTCGGTATTTGAAAACTGATTTCGTTATTGATCTGGCTGCTGCTCTTCCCCTCCCTCAAGTAAGGTTTCTTTTTTGGTTCACTTTTTAGCCCGAACTCAATTTTTGTGTACTTGATTGTCTGTTTAGGATTTTTGTATTCACAAAAAGTTAATTTACTAAATTTATAAGGAATTTGATGAGCTCATTTTCGATTTGAGAGAGAAATTAAAGCAAGGAAAAACCATGAGTTTGTAGAGTTGCAGTTATTTTCAATTAAAAGCGGCCTATCAAATTCTACTAAAATTGATTCACATTGTTAAATATGAATTTCTATAGGCTATACAAATGAGGTAACCAAAGAACTAAAAATCACAATATGTGGAATGTATAAACCAAAGATTTTTTGCACAATATTATTTATCAACAATTTTCCATCTTTAAAGGGAAAATATTGCAGTGACAGCTTGATTCTGCCAAGCACTCAAGTGGAAAACTACCATATTTCTTCAAAACTTTTTGTGTGGCGGTTTTCCAAAAAAACATGAAAAATTGGTGCTCTTTGGCTTCCAAGTGCATGCTATGAACTCGAGATGGTGTTTGGAAGATGTTTTGACTTGAATTTCATTTAAATGTCCCCCTTTGCAATTATTTTGAAGAAGATACCATCATCTTATGTATAAAAGAGGTAATTGGTCTTGTTCTTTGACTTCAAAATCCTGCTGAGAGAAAGTTTACCGGTAGTCCTTTTTGTCAGTTACTTGTGATCCATAAGAAGTTCAGTGCTGCATAATATGACCTGTTGATTAGTTTTCCTTGTTTATTTATTTCATGTATGAAGGTGTTCTTTTATTTCAGTTTTAAAGATGATGGTCACTAATATGAATTCTGGTTATTGACGTGTTTTTTCTCCTGTTTCTTTGGCAGTTTGTTGTTTATTTAGCAATGCCATTAGTACGAACACACACAAGATCAGCTGCTCATACCAATCATGCCATTTCTTTGGTCATCATCCTACAGTATGTACCCCGGCTTGTTGTTATTTTCCCCTTGAACAGTCGAATTGTAAAAAACACCGGTGTTGTAGCGAAGACTGCTTGGTCAGGAGCAGCATTTAATCTCCTTCTGTATATGTTAGCAAGTCATGTAAGAACCAACTAAATTTGTCAACATATTTATCCTCTCTTTTCCTCCACATTTTTACGTGCAATTATTTAACCTCCTACTATTTTTGTTAAGAAAATGACAAAACTGTCAGATAGAATATGAATTTGGTAAGTTCAATACAGTAATCATTCTTTTCAAATCCTCGGTGTAGGTTTTAGGAGCTGCATGGTATTTGATGTCTGTGGAGAGGCATTTTTCATGCTGGAAGCAGCAATGTAGAAAGGAGCAACATGGCCGTACTCCTTGTAGTATTCGTTATTTTGATTGTCTACATATCCCCGATGCAAGGACTGTTGCTTGGTTGAACTCTACAAAAGTCTACAAAAATTGTAATGCCCGAATCAAATCCACTGATTTTGATTTCGGAATGTTTGCTGATGCATTCAAGGATCAAGTCACTTCAGCAGATTTTGTAGATAAATATTTCTACTGTCTCTGGTGGGGTTTAAGGAATCTCAGGTAAGCTTATTTTATTTCTTGAGATCACTTAGTAGCTCAGCTTCATTCAATAGGTTATCCAATGTACTTGCTGTGGAATAATGATATGATCTCAACCAACTTTTCTCATCCTTACGCAATACAAAATTCTTGCCTATATAGATGGTACTCAACCGTAGAATATATTTCCCTCGATAATGTATATTATATTCTGTTATCAGCTTTCAGAATATAAAAAAAAATGTGGAAGCCATAAATAGTATCGCCAACAACAGCATTCAGATTCAAAGGTCTTTCTATGTAAATAGGAATTAGAAATTGACCTGTCTAGTCTATTCAAGAATTAAACTAAAACCCTTACTTCTCTCTATATTTTTTTGATGTATCTTTCTCCCATCAAAGAGATCAAATAAATAGGAGATCGATGACAGTTACCTCCTGTCAGCATATGCCCATAATATACGGGAAACACTGGTTGTTAGTGACTTATTGGGATGATTATTCTTAGTGGGATATTGACAGTGTTATCCTCATAATGTGTCAATATAGTGACATGATTTAATGGATGTAGCCTTCAAATAATATGCCCAACATAATCCACTCCCGCCTATAAGTTAGAACTTAAAAATAGGCTTCTTTTCAGGGAATTTCCAGATAATAAGGTTTGCACTTTTTTTTTTCTCCACTTGTTATGCTTAAACTGATCTATATATAAATTGTTTGGTTTACATAATTTATATCTCATTCAAAACTTTAAGTTCAATTTTCATTCAAACACACATCTGCTACTCATGTTTCTAAGGAGGTCAAAAAGGAAAATAAGCAACATATTACCTAGAACCCAGATCATTTAGTTTCAAATGTTGGATTTGGTATCATGAATCTTGACTAGCTATAGTTTGTGGTAGGGTTGGGGGGAAGATTTCTTCAAATTACCTTTGTCAAACCATTGGCTTTGCAGGGAGAAAAGAATGTGGAAGAGGAAATTTGAATATCGGTTCAATTCACTAGTTTATATAATTGAAAAACCATTGTCCTACTTAAAATGTCTAGTAAATAAGGCCACAAGATGACCATCTTGAACCAAAACACACTATTCCTCACCTGATAAGATCACATGCTACCTCAAAATCTCTAGAAAAGTCAGGGTGTCTTAAAGCAGGGGCCTTTGTCAATTTTGCCTTATTGTTAAGGTTGTCCTTTTGGAATGATGGGGTCCAAAGGAACTCACCCGTTTTCATGCCATCGGTGATGTGGGGTTCTAATTACACTAAAGTCCTTAATAAACCTTGGATGGAAAGAGGGCAACCAAGAAAATTAAAAGCTTCTTTTGATGTTTTGGTTTCGGGCCATTCTCGAATTACCTTAACTTTCTAAGTGTCAACAGAATTGCATTCAGTAGATTCTATGTACCCTAAGAAAAGGACCTGTGGCTGCATGCACATTTCCTGTCGTTGGCATCTAAATTTTCAGCTCAAAGATTATGAAAGACTTGCCTAAGATGATCTATATTTGCTCTCTGAGACCAACATTAAATGAGAATGTCATTGAAATACACGACAAAAATATCCCAATAAAATGGCACAAGACATCAATCGCGATCCTCCTAAAAAGTACTAGGAGTCTAGGAGCATTAGGTATCTGAAAGGAATAACTAACCACTCATATAAGCCATCATGAGTATTAAAGGAAGTTTCCAATCACCTCCAGGTCTGATACTAATTTGATGGTATCCGCTATGAGTGTCTATTTCAGAAAACCTAGTGAACCCGGTCAGCTTGTCCTACAAATCCTCAATGCATTTAAACATTATACTTGTGTAGTTATTCTAATATTGATATATGTAATGAGTAAATATGACAATGTATTTGTATATATTTCTTTGCCAAAAGTTAGGTGTTTTTTCAAAAGAAATAGTGATTGCAGACTTATTACAGCGTTTTTGGCTAAGATTAAAATTTGCTTAAACATAATAATAAGTAATTTTTTGCTTCCAAACATGTTTGTATGGGTTAGTTCTTGTTATAAGTAAAACAAGTTACTTATTTCATAAATTATTTACTTAAGTAAATATTTTAAGCTTAGCCAAACATGCACTTAGTCATCTTGCTGGCAGCTTGCTTCCTTACTCTCGACTTGAGTTTTCAGTTATAAATTTCAACTGGGATGAATCCACCTCAGCTTCCCATATTGATTTTCTTGTGAAGACTTAAAATCCTCTTCCATTTATGCTTACACCATTCATATTAAATCTCTCTGTTTGCAGCTCATACGGACAAAGTTTGAATACAACAACTTATGTAATTGAAACAATCTTCAGCAGTCTAATTTGTCTTATGGGTTTAGTTTTCTTTTCGCTCCTGATAGGAAACATGCAGGTATTGCCTCTCCCTCCTTAATTCACAGTTATGATATTGTCATAATGTCCTTGTATTATATTACAAACAAACATATATACTAGTTTTCCGAGCTTCTCTAATGTCTATTCTATTTTTCGCAAATCATATGTCATTATCATGCACAAAAGTCTGGCAAAGTATACTTCTTAGATTGTTTTACTTCACATTATACACTTGGTTTAATGCTGTGGCTACTAGGCATATTGATAGGCTGCCTAATTTCACTTTGTTTCTTTCTGATTTGTATTGATGATACACTTCCTGTGTATTAAATTTTGATTAATAAAATATTTGATTACCTTTAAAAAAAAAAGTATACTTCTTAGATAGCTGATACAATTTACTGTCTTGTAAATAAGAAGAAAATCTCATCTCGTTATGTCCAGCGAAGAAAATAAAACATGTTAGAAAATGATGGCCAAAGTCAGTTTATTATTGATTTGAAGAAATGATTTTAGCAACTTAGAATTAGAAGCTTTACATAGTTTATTGATTTGAGGAAATAATTATAGTGACTTAGAATTAGAAGTTAAGTAACACTTCATTATTGATTAAGAATAAATTTTTCCTCCTGCATTGTTCTCTGGATGGTATTCTCTCCTGCTATTTAGTTTTTCATTAAAATGTAATCAAGAAATTCCTACAATAATGGACTGCAGTCGAGCTGGAATCAAGCTCTTCATTGTGATACAAGTTCTTTATTAATGTCAATTCCTCGGCTTTTAGTGCTCTCTTGAATTTGATGGATTAGCTAAATAGGAATTGATTCAATCCATATCCTTATTTGCTAATAATAGGTACAAATCCTGCTCAAATGAAGATGTGTTCGACTGTATTGATTTCTACAAAACAAGAAAAAGAACAAGTTTCTGTGATAACGTGTGATTGAGAATGGTGTTATATCTCTGACTTTTATATATTGTTTCATATTTGAAGACCTATCTGCAATCTATGTCAGCACGACTAGAAGAATGGAGGGTTAGACGACGAGATACTGAGGAATGGATGAGGCACCGCCAACTACCTCCAGATCTGCAGGATCGCATTCGTCGATTTGTTCAATATAAATGGCTTGCTACAAAAGGAGTAGAGGAAGAAGATATTTTGCAATCTTTGCCATTAGATCTGCGACGTCAAATTCAGAGTCATCTTTGTCTAGCCCTAGTTCGTCGGGTGAGTTCATTTTCTTATCATCTCCTATTTGCGGGCCAAGTAATATAGGAATACACCATTATGCACTGAGAAAGAGTAGTAGTCTGAAATAATGTGCATCTGTTCGCAGTTCTCATTTCTCAAATTTCAATTATGCTAATTTTTTATGTTTGTGTAAAAATATATCTTATACTTTCTAATTTTATAATTTTAGGTAAAATTTTACTATCTTCCTTTATGGCAGAAGTTGCTGATAACAAAATATAAATTTGGTGATAATGTTAATTGTTAAGTTAGAAGCTTGAACTAGAGGCTCCTGGACCACCCTATTACTAGAGAATCAAATGATCATTAAATCTCAATTTCTGTCTTTATCTTGTACTATCTTTGTTTCTTCTTTATTGTATTGCTGATGCATTTTGTTTTGTTTCCAGGTTCCTTTCTTCTCACAAATGGATGACCAACTCCTGGATGCAATATGTGAACGCCTTGTTTCATCTTTGAACACCAAAGATACATACATTGTCCGTGAAGGAGATCCAGTAAACGAGATGCTTTTCATAATTAGAGGCCAACTTGAAAGCTCAACAACTAATGGTGGACGGTCTGGATTCTTCAATTCCATTACTCTTAAACCAGGGGATTTTTGTGGTGAAGAATTGCTAACATGGGCCTTAATGCCTGCTTCGAACGTCAATCTTCCAGCTTCTACTCGGACAGTTAAATCAATTACTGAAGTCGAGGCCTTTGCACTTCGCTCTGAGGACCTAAAATTCGTCGCAAATCAATTTAAACGTCTACATAGCAAGAAACTACAACACGCTTTTCGCTACTATTCTCACCAGTGGAGGACGTGGGGTGCTTGCTATATACAAGTCGCATGGAGACGTTTGAAAAGGAGAAAGCTTGCAGATGAATTAGCAAGACAGGAGAGCTTGTATTACATGCAATGGCCAGAGGACGAGGACGAGTATGCTGATAAACAAGAAAATAAGGCTTCTGAAAATGCACAGCAACTCGGAGCTACCATACTGGCGTCAAAATTTGCTGCAAATACCAGAAGAGGGGCTGTTCAAAAGGTCACATTTGTCGAGCCTAGTGATTCTAGCTTACGAATGCCCCAGATTTTTAAACCAGACGAGCCTGATTTTTCTTGAGATCATAAAGCCACTGGAGAATCAATTGATTCTTGAATGGCATGAGCAGGCATGATATAACATATTTAAGCTTTTTGTAACTGATTTTGATACACTTCTTTAGAGTCCTTGCTTGGTTCTTTGTAGTTGAGGTTTCCCTGAACATATGGAAACAAATTAACGCTTTAGATAACCTGTAAAGAGAGAACATTGTTAAGTTTTGACTGCATTATTAACTTTTTTGGATCATACTATGATATTGCACATTCCAATTTAAGATGTTTCTGTTCCCGGACACAATGCTCTGGATGTCTGAAACATGGAAAAATGCTGTCTTTAGGTATAAACTGCGATAGCACGTTTGGTAGGGAAGATGAGTTGATGTATGTAAAACCTCGATGATGTTATTTATTTCGGAGTTGATTGGGGAATTTCTTATCATTCTTCTCGTTAATTTATAGTTTTGTGTTATGGTATACGTGGATTAAATCTTCAACTTCGAGAGATCTTGATTCTGTCATGTGGGAATTTTATTTATGTTTGAATTCATCATCTAAATGAAAAGATTATGGGATCAATGATCCATTACTCTTTTTTGGTAATAAATTCTCTCTTCAAACACGTTTGTTTTTCTACAATGAAGTGTGTTATATAATGACATTAGCGATAATCACGTAAAAATTATGGTATGAGGAGGTTTAGTTCTGCTGTTGTATGTTTGATCGGGAAGAAATTGATCTACCTAATTTGATCGGAAATAATATGTCATTCCTTTGTGATATTCTCAAATTGCGAAGGCTAGATTAGATTAAACAGACAGCGATTTAAGTTGTTAATAAAATCTAGTCTCTGTTTGATAGCGATTAAAATCTAAATTTTAATTTAAATCAAAGTCAAAATTAATTTTAATCATATATTTCATAGATTCACAACTTTTCAAGAATATATTTCATTAATTTTTATTAAAATATATTAAACATGAGACTAATTGGGTTAATTTCACAAATGGTCACTGAAGTTATCTAAAAATTTCAAAACGGTCACTGAAGTTTCAAAGTTTCAGAAACGGTCACTGAAGTTTGAAAATTCTTTCAAAACGGTCACTGAATTTTCAGATTTTTTGGCCAAGTTTGAGGCAATTTTTCGACAACTTGAGACCACCAAAATCGCCGATTTCGGATACCGTTGGAAAGCCCACGATATCCTCTTGAATTACCACTAACAATCTCCCCAAAATTCCAAGTGAATCGGCTGGAATAAACCCACGAAGTCGGCAATCGAAAATTGTGAAAATTTGCCCAGATTTTCAGATTTTTTGGGCAAGTTTGAGGCAATTTTTTGACAACTTCCGACCACTAAAACTGTCGATTTCGGATACCGTTGGAAAGCCCACAATGTCCTCTTCAATTACCACAAACAATCTCCTCAAAACTCCAAGTGATTTGGCCGGAATAAACCCACAAAGTCAGCTATCCAAACTGGGCAAAAAAGTCCGAAAATCTGCCTAGTTTGGGAAGCTAACTTCGTGGGTTTATTCCGGTCGAATCACTTGGAGTTTTGGGGAGAATTTTGGTGGTAATTGAAGAGGACATCGTGGGCTTTCTAACGGTATCCGAAATCGACATTTTTGGTGGTCGGAAGTTGCCGAAACATTGCCTCAAACTTGCCCAAAAAATCTGAAAATCTGGGCAGATTTTTATAATTTTCGGTTGCCAACTTCGTGGGTTTATTCCGGCCGAATCACTTGGAGTTTTGGGGAGATTTTTGGTGGTAATTGAAGAGGACATCGTGGGCTTTCCAACGGTATCCGAAATCGACGGTTTTGATGGTCGGAAGTTGCGGAAAAATTGCCTCAAACTTCGCCAAAAAATCTGAAAATTCAGTGACCGTTTTGAAAGAAATTTCAAACTTCAGTGACCGTTTCTGAAACTTTGAAACTTCAGTGACCGTTTTGAAATTTTCAGGTAACTTCAGTGACCATTTGTGAAATTAACCCGAGACTAATTTCATAAAGCGGACGTATTAGGATGATCCATAACGATAGGTTGAGATCTATTTTGCTCTTCTTTAAGAGTTGAGGGCTAGTTTTCACAATCTAATAACGATTACGACGTCGTTGATTTTGCTTGGCGTCCAATATAGCTTCTTTTTTTTTTTTTTCCTAGAAAATTCTGTCCTCAAACTCATTCCCAGATTTGTGAAAACCAATCAATCAGCTGATTGCTACTTCCGATTATCATCTCTGTAAGTTGATTCTCTTTTCACTTTCAATTTTCTGTAAATTCAGGTAATCTGCAAAACAGACATACGCAACGAGTCTGGAAGGAGATAGGGTTTGGGGGTTTTACTGGAAATTCTGATGTATGCTTCTATGTACTCATTCCTGTATAAATCCTTTATATTTACTGGAATATGTTATTTTGTTTTGAGGGGTAGGAATGGCGACCGAACAACCAAAGCCGGCGACTGAGGACCCCAAGATCGATCTATTTGAAGACGATGACGAGTTTGAGGAGTTCGAAATTGGTCAAGGTAATTTTATGGAATATTTACTCGCTCTTTCTATCATTGTGCCTTTCCTCTATAAATTTTAAGTGTTATGTTTGGATTTAGTTGAGCGTATGTGTGAATCTCCGCTGTTTATTTGGATTACTTCTGGCCAATCTTTCAAGGCGGTCGTATTAGTCTTTCAAGTGGGGAATGATTACTTAGCTACAAAGACAATATATTCTAATCTAATTAATCTAAATGCAGAAAGAAACCAAGCATAATTGATACACTTTTTTTACATGGGGAAAAAAAAAATCATCGTGAAGGGAAAAAAACCACGAGATGTATTTTGATTTCAACCTCCCACTAAATCACCATGGATTTACAAGTTTATCTCTATAAAATACTAGTGGCTGACAACATCATCAAGAATAAGCATCTACTTGAACAGTCATCTATAATTAATCTTTTGTCTGTGGCTTCTTTTGGTGCTTCATATGATAATCAATCTAATTCTGCTTTATAAAGAGGGTCAGTCAGCCCGTCAATCTGGCTTAAAGCTAAAAAGAATTCCTCCAGATATCATTCCTATGTAAATTGGAACTTCCTCGCTAATGTTGGGAGAAGGCCTTGTTATAACTTTACTAAGTAGGCAAACCTTTTGAATTAAAGGGTCATGAGAACTCTGTTTAATGCCTCATTAGGAGATACTGATTGATTTTGTATTCCATCACGTTTTAAAAGGAACTATTAAGCCCAGATTGAGCTCAAAATTGGACCCTGGACCTGGTTGTGAACACATATGTCAAGGACCCATGGTTATAATTTTCTGCATTGCAAGAAGAGAAAGTCCAATATCTAGAGTAAATACTTCATATGGAAGTAGATTCTTCAAGTCCCAAAATGTTGCAGCCATGAACTCAAATTCTAGTTACTCAAGAGAATAGAGACCATAAATCTGCCTGACGTGCTTATGCAAAAACAATGAGAGGCCTTTATAGCAGAAAACTCTCTTATCCCTTTCTTTCTCATTAAAAACAGGCTAGTCTCTACAGTTTTAAAGTTCGCTGTCAATTGGGGAAGAGTACCACTTGGATATTGAAACTTGGTAAATAGTATTATTACCATTAACACTTGTATTCAGAACCTTGCAACTTGTTAAAATCCTGCTTATGGCAATAAAGTTCTACATTTTATTTGTACATCACCTTACAATTCGCTTTGTCTAATAGTCCACTCTATGATGCACGGACACAGACACGTGTGTCCGACACGATACGTGTTGGATACGTTGACACGCGATTTTTGAAAAAATTACAAACACGACACGTTATCGACACGTTGATTAAATTCTTAAAAAAAATTCATTTATATAGTATAAATTTAGTTTTATACTTATTATTAATTTTTCTTGTTGAAATCTTTTAAACATGATTACCTATTTATTACTTGCTAATAACTTTGAATTAATAATATATAATATTTCTAATATAAAAAGAAAAATGATTACGGTAGAGTGTCCAAGAAGTGTCGGTATTGACTCGTGTCCGACACGTGTCGGACACGGACACGCTGCCCTTATTGAAGTGTCCGTGCTACAGAGAGTCCACTCAACCATTGTTCATATGAAAGGTATTTAGGTATAGAGATCTTATTAATATATGGATTACTTACATATATATGTATATTTACACATACACAAACATCGGGTTAGACAGCTAAAAGTAATATGAATAATAATAAATTTTCAAATTGGCTTTTTAGTTAGGGAAGATGCTCTTAGTGAAATATTGGTGTCAACTATACCCGCCATTTATTTGTTGTTCAGTTTACAATGGAGCATGTACCATCATAGTATACTGGAAATTTTTTGTTCACAGTGGAAAAGATAGTAATACAAAATGAAGCTTTTCCGCATAATATACCTGAGAATTATATGTTTATTAGAACCATTTCAAATATTTAGTCCTTAAGTATTCAATAAATGCAAGTGGAATTCAAATGCAGTTGTGTTAGTGTTAAAATATAAATTGCAGTTCAAAGAAGATCCTCTTGTGCCATGAGTTCTCCAATAGTAGCTTAATCTGCGACTCAAAATTGTTTGTCTGAAAGATTTAACTCCTCTAAAAGTTCATTCTTGTTTTATTCCATTTCAATTTGAAATCATGGAGTCTTTGATTTGATATTTTTAAGTTTCAATACAAGGTAGTGCTTTTCATCAGTAAAACATCTTTCTTGCATTTCTCTGATTGTTTTGTTAACTGTTCATGTGAAATTGGTAGAGTGGGATGACAAAGAAGAAGGCAAGGAAGTGACTCAGCAATGGGAAGATGATTGGGATGATGATGATGTCAATGATGATTTCTCCCTGCAGCTTAGGAGAGAACTTGAGAGCAACACCGAGAAGAATGAAGAGAAGTCTACATGACCCAGCTGTTGTGAGAGGATAAATGCGTAGTAGAGTTTCGATCAAAACTTGGGAGTGTTTTTATCATATGACTTTCTATTGCATCTTTAATTCCAGCTACTGAACTTCATTATGAAATTTGCCCGTTATGACTTTGTGAAGTTAGTTGCTATGTTTTCTTATTCCTGTATTCAATTCTTATAATCAGGCACATGTCTATACAAAAATTTGACAAATAGTACTTGTCCCATGTCCAAGATCCTGGAAATTTGTGTCCGTCTTAGAAAATTAATTGTAGACGTGGTGGATCAGTGGTTTGTATAGCACTTGATTTTAAGCCAATCTTGTGAATGTTTCAGGAAGGGCTCGATTAAGTAAAAGTTATTGATTAAAAAAAATTTAGTGAATGAAAGAGACTGATGCGAAGGGTTCCTCCGCATGGTCTGGTTGGAGGTAAGTATTTAAATGAATTAGGAGCTTTAAGCATTTAGAGATGGTTAATATGGTAACTGACGTACAAAAAAATCTCAGAAAAATGAGAACATTCAAGAGCATAATGTGATTGAAATAAATCAATAGTACATCTTGTCAGCCGAAATCCTTTTTCTGGTATAAATACTCCAGTTTTCTCTTTCCATAGGTAAGATTTCTGTAGAGATTCGGAAAAAAGAAACCTAGGTGTGAACAAGATCAAGTGATTTTAAGGACCACGTGATTTCCGGAAACAGAGACATCCTTGTTGCTGATCAACTGGGATCATTCCTCCTCCTTTTGATGTGTCGATGGCCTCTAACATGGAAACTACTTCATCCATTTCCGGTCTCTTATCGGGGTTGGCATCCCAGCATCGCTTCATCACATTTGCAAAGGAACTCGGGCAACATCTCGGTATGTCTGGCCTCAAATTCTGCATAGGAAACATAAAGTTAAAGCTTTTAGTTTTAGATGAGATAGTTGAGCTTAGAGATATTATGTTGAAGACTAAATTTAAATAATTAAATGTCTACTCTCTAAGGCCTTAAGTTTTTAGGTGAGATAGTCCAACGGAGCATACAATAGAGTTGCAACTTAATTCATTTTTCTTCTTATGGAAGATGTTATGGAGAAATGCTTCATAAAAGGTTACGATACCTGGCGAACAACAGCCGAAGTCACCTCTGAGAAACTTAGGTCGGGATATGGCATGTCGCAGCAGTATATCTCCCATAAACAGATTCCAAAACTGTAAACGTCACATTTCCTATTATACGGGTTGCCATTAAGAACCTGCACTTAATTATAGACACGCGACTGGCATTAGAATCATAATCGGTGAAATTACACGAATACTTAATATGGGCACCCTAGTCAGGATGATGGACAGCATTTTCATACCTCAGGAGCCATATAGCCGAGGGTCCCTGTCTCCCCCGTCATGTCATTTGGATTTGAAGCTTCAACACGAGCAACCCCAAAATCTGCAATTTTCAGCGTGCGCGTCTTGTCCAAAAGCATATTTTCTGTCTTAACGTCTCTGTGAACAATCTTCTCAGAGTGAAGGTAACTTAACCTACAGGAAGAGGTAAAAATCCATGAATGGTAACTAGAAAAGAAAAGGTGAAATCAAAGATGCAAGGTACCCTCTAGCTAGATCAAGTGCCATCTGAACGACGACTTTGAATGCTAGCTTCTTTCTACGGTTCTTTATGAGATAAGATTTCAAAGCTCCTCCCGGAAGATATTCCACAATTACACAACATATGTTACTAGGCATGCCAATGTGACCATTTTCCGTTTGAAGATTAAGGTCTGAAGAGCCTACTGTTGCACCGATGAACTGCAAAAGCAGCGTTCAGACAATAATATTAGAAAGATTCAACAAGAGACTATATAGGATTTGATAATGTTGTTATGTCGAATTTACGATTAACAGAAAACCAAACATCACAAGTTAATGACCTTGGTAACATTAGGATGATCGAGTCTATGCCACACTGCGACTTCTTGTGTAAAAGCAGCCCTTAGAGATGCGACTTCAGCATCTGTCCTGTGGCCCTCTTCCCCCCAGTCCAGCAGTTTAACTGAATCAAATGAAGCTATCAAACTGTAAATTTCAAATCTAGCAACTTCAAGAGAATGTGACCAGTTAAATATAGTTACAGTGGCATATATTGTATTGTAAGAAGAAATTTGTTACTTCACTGGATTTCATCACTGTTTTAGCTTCTCTCTCTCTCAATGCACCCTAACTCGAGTGGCAAATGTGGAGGCTGTAGGATTTTAAGGTCTTAGATGAAAGACTAGAAGTGTGGGCAACATGTCTATTCCCCACTTTTGGCTTTTCAAAAATTATCTTCACTAGATGTTATAATTGACTTATCGTCTATACTCTTGTATTAAAATTCCCATCCGTCGAAGGTTAAGCTATCGGGCTTTCCTGTTTTAACAGCATTTTTATGAAATGATGAAATTTTCGGTTAATCTTTAGCTTTTTGTTGATCCTAGCCGCGTCACACTGTAAGTTCGAAGTTTTCTGACATTGGCTACTTGAATCTTTTCCTTCACTATATTCGGTTCATCATTGTCGAGATCTAGTGTTAGATCATTATCCACTGAAAGTTTTCGGACATCTATATTATTAAGTGTTAGCAGAATCCAATGTTCTTCTGTCGTGACAAACAACTGTTTCTTCCCTCTTTCCTTCGTTTAATGAGTCAAAATTAAACAGCTTTGTTGAATCACATGAAAGTTCAGCTCAAATTAATGCAGTCATCTCCAAATCCAATCCAATCCCGTGCCACAAGTCACGGATTCCATAACACTACATCAACATACCAGTAGCCAGACCCCCACTCTTCCCCACCCTCACCCCCACCCCTACCTACCTCTACAGTAACCGGAAAAAGAAAAAAAGATCGCTGGAATACTTTTTACGAAGATTTTATGATCAGAAGAAACCAAAGGGGTACATATCTACAGGTTGCCACCACCCTAGAGAGTAGAGACAGCCCTGTAAATTTAATCAAAGCTGACTTTCAGAAAGGGCCACCAGAGGACTATTGAACTGATGATTAGGTTTAGGTTCCACGAATAATCTGGGCTAAATTTTATGTGACTTTTTACAAGTAAATGGATTAGAAAATGGAAAGAGAGGTATAAGTAAGACAAGTAGAGCATTGAACAATGAAGCAAATAACCAGAAAATGACAAAAATGATTAGATGGTACGGGATAGTATTTAACTGCAAAATCTTGTTCATTGTACTTATATAGCCGTGTCAATTAGTGCGTATGAAGTCTAAAATGGTGAAGAGGTAAGGAGGTGACTGACCAGCAACATCCTGGCCATCGTAAATGCCACGGTGTACTGTCCCAAAAGTGCCACGAGCAATGACACCCTTGACGATCAGCTTGGAGGGGTCAATTTCCCATTCGAGCCTTCTCCTTCTGGCGATGGTGGTGGTGGCGGCGGCGGTGGTGGCGGCGACGGTGGTGGAGATTTCTTGATTGGTTTTTTTGTTCTTCTCCATAGTCCATGCCCTGTTGAGATGTCTCTCCAATTCATCCAGACTCTTCAAATCTATCTGATCTGCTCTCACAAATCCATCACTGCTCTTCTCCATTTCTCTCTACTTTTCAGTATATCTTGTTTTTGTCTTGGTTTTACTTGAAAAAGAAATCAAACCAAATGGAATTATGCAAATAATAGGGAAGGGGTGGGGGTATTACTATTGAGCAGTCAGCAGCGCCATGTGGGCACATGCAATTGCCTGAAGACTAAGTGTGCATTTGGCCCACAAGCTATCATCTTCTCTCTTTCTCATTCAATTCTATTTGCCTTTTCTAGCCAAGCATTTAATGTTTTATACAAAGATGAGAAGTAAAAAAATATACGCTAACAAGTGGAGGCGGTGTCCCTTGGTGGTAAATTAAGGGCTCATTTGACATGATTGATTCTTGTAGAAATTTTTTTGAGGAAAGTTATTTTAATTTGTGTTTGAAAATTAATTTTTAAAGAAAATTATATTTCAAAAATGATTTTAGAGGAAGTTACTATGGACAAACTTTCACTAAAAGCTCTTATATTCAGTCACATTATTTTGGAAAAATGTATTCTGGAATAGTAGATTGATAGAGAATGTGTGGTTGAAAAAGAAGGAAAAGTTATGATGCGATGAAAATTATTAGTTTAATGAAGAATGTGTGGTTGGAAATGAGTAGAAAAATGAGAATAAAATTTTTAATAGGTACCAAACAGGGACATAGTTAGCAAAATCGCTTTTATAAAATTAGTCAAACATGTTTAAAAGTAGCTTTCAAATCTCAAAAGTCCCCTTTGACTTTTTAAAAGTTATGTCAACCGGACCTTAAGAAAAAATATGGGACTTGCGTAATCATGTTTTCAATTGATTTCGAGAAACACAAATGTTTTTTGTTAAATAATATATACATACAGTTTTGTAAACGGGCAGATTACGTTGTATGGTACACTTAAAGAGTACTTGTATTTTGAATTGTAAACATGATAGTATAAATTTTCAAATTTAATAAGAATGAAATGTTAAAAATCCATAATAGCACCTAACATTTTTCCTTCAACAACGAAACTTGATATTTTTGAACATTCAAGCCAGTAAATTTGAAACTCGAAATGGATTGTCGTCCTCTATTTCTCATTGTCTTGAAGGTGACTCGATTTCAATTTATGAATAACTGGTCTTATGCTTCCATTATGAAGTAAATATATATTGAAGTGTGCCCACTAAACTTTTTGATTGTGTCCTCAAACAAGGACGGATGTAAGGGGTCCAGTCCCCAGCCCACTTCATATTTTGGTGTGAAAAAAAAATTCATGCGTAATTTTTTTTTTTTTAACATATTAATCCGACTTTTAATCTAGTTCTTGAACCGTTCATGTCCTCAAATAACATTGCATGGATCTTAGTACTTACAAGTATTAGAAAAGATAACATATTGTATCAAATATCAATACTATAAGTTTGGTAAAAGATCATAGATAAATTCTATGGTAAATATTTGTTGACGTTCAAAATTGCATGAACAAGATTGAGGCCAACTAAGAGTGCAGAAAGTAGTCTAAAAGATACAATGAAGAAGAATGTTAGATTGTCTCTGAAACAATTACTTCTCTTTTGTAGATAGTTTTGAATATTCAAAGGGTTTGCTGTGGTTTTTCTCCTTAGTGTATTCCTTTAGATTTTCTGTCTGCCTCCTGCCATCTTTGTTTTCTGAGCCTTTTATAGTAGAAACATAACAACGTCTAATCCTTATGTCTTATCAACCCAGAGGCTGAATCGAGCTGATTGGGGTGTTGTCCTAACGGGATTGGTGCCCGACCTTAACGTTGTACTGTTGACTGAGGACGATGGGACTTGTTGATCCAGGTAGTAAATGCATTGTCTACTAAAGCAGGCTAAGATTTCTGATTGGAGGAATAGGTGGGCGCTGACACAGGACCTTTCCACGTGTATCTCTTTGGTTTGATGCCCAAAGATCTTGTCAGTGATCCGTAATCATTAGCCACTGTAGCGTCTTGGAAGACTACAATGGCTTGTTGGGGAAGCTATGCTCCTGCCGACCTGATCTCGCATAACCGGACTCCCTTTTCCTCGTCCTCATTGGGACATGACAGTCCGAGCTCAACGACCTCGGAGGTCGGTGTCAACAATATTAATATTACGTGTTCATAAATAAAAATTAGTTTAAAAACATCATCAAGGGGGCCTTTCATATTTGTATAGGTTGCAGTAATGATGGAAACTTTTATACTCCAATCTTTACTAAATGTGGTAGCTGTTACCAGAACTGGAGATTTTTATAAGAATCCGTGCTAGTGTTTTTCTTTAGTGTTTTTACAGTTAAATAAAACAAGTATATATATATATATATTATTTACGTAGCAGATATATATATAAATCATATCTCTATGTCGAATGTTTCCTTCGGCGGATTGCTCATCGTCTGTCTAGAGTGTTGGACTTTTATCCAAATCGGGTTGTTTAATTTCCACATGTATTCCTCGGTTTGGAATTTGATCATCCACACATTCTAGTTGTCCATGTTGCTCCCGGCGTGTGCGTGTTTATATATATATATATATATGTAGAAGTTCACAAAACCGACCTTAGCTCAGTTGGTAGAGCGGAGGACTGTAGTGTCATCACGGTAATCCTTAGGTCGCTGGTTCGAATCCGGCAGGTCGGATAAACTTACTTTTTTTATTTGTTAGTAATAACCATAGCTGTCTAGTATTATCTGCTGACAGCATTGTGTATATGGAAAAAATGGCGTAGAGTCGGTTGACGATTTTTTCCTCTTCATTGTTTCATTTTCTATTCTCATTTTTCGCTAATCTTTCTGCTATAAACTTGGCAACCCATTGTGTGGCGGCATTCCTCCTAATGCCTGCTGGCCTCCAAAATATTCACAAAATCTGGGCTCACATTCTAATGTTGGCATGCTTGGGTTTGGAAATCAGTTGCCTGTGGATATTGTGTCTTCTACTCCAGTAAGAGCATAGACTACTTATGATGTTATAGACACATTGCACTGCTTATTTCTCACAACATTCAGAAGTTTCTTATATCTCATTTTGCTGTGCACACAAACTTTCAGGGCTATACTGGTGGCTTTCCTGACAATGTTGATGATATGCATTTGGGACTTGTGGTTTCTTCTGAACCTATGTCACAACTGGTATGTAGAACAATTATTATTTTTAGCTGGATGGGGGATTGATTTTTATATATCCTATCTTTAAATCTGAAACATATTTCCTTGTTGAATTTAAACCCAGGTTTTTCAATCAGGCCAATACCTTCCATCTTCCTTGCAGCCACAACCTTCGAATGCAGCATCTTTCTCCACAGCACGAAGTTCGCATATGCCGTATTATGCTGGTCATACTCCTTACAGTCAGGCTCCACAAATTCAACAGCTTCCTGGTTTTAGCGGGCAGTTAACAGTTCCTCAATCACAGATGCAGCATAATGCACCATCTTCCCCACGACAAGGACCGGTAATGGAAAATCTACTGCAAATACCTGCTCAGCCGTTTCAACCTCTTAATCAAGCACCATCACAGTTTGCTCTAATGCTGTCACAAGAAAAACAAACTCCACAAACCAGCTTTCAGTCATCACAACAGGCCTTCTCCCAGCTTCAACAGCAGCTGCACATGGAGCAGCCATGGAACTATATTGATTGTGCTACTGCTCCATCCTGGTTCGAAACTGAAAGTACACTCATGATAGGAGGCGAGCAATTTCAACAGAACTATATTGATAACAGTGATGATTCTTCTTGGATGCAGTCGCCCATTTTTCAAGAGACATCTTTAAATTCAACCATGGAAACACCTTGCTAACGTGACTGTCAGCTTGATGAGATACACGGATTTGAGCAGGCTAGACAAATTTCATTGTCGTTTGATCAATTTATTACCGGATTTGAACTTCCTGCCACTGAAAATGATTCTTTTTGTACTGGAGTGGAATTGACATCGAATCAAGTTGATAATTCTAGTTATTTTATAAATATGGAACTTGTTATCTCGATTCTCATCAAACCACTTTGAAGGCATGCCATCACAAGCTAATAAAATAAATTAAAAGAAAAAACAAAAATAAGAGTTTTTTTTTTTTAAATTTTAAACACGTTTATTTTAAAATAAGATTTTATATTATTTTTCTAAGTGACTTTTTTTAAATAAGTTTTTATTTTATTTTGTTTTTTTTTTAAATTTATTTTATATATATAATGTAAAGTTACCCCTTATAAAATTAGTGAAAATGATGAAAAGTAGTTGGATAGGTATGGTGAAACGTTATATGAAAGAGTGATCATGGTGAAATAAAATTAAATTGAGTGACCATGATGACGCTAAGTATAAAGTTGGGTGACCATGATGAAACGAAATCAAATTGAATGGTCACGGTGACGCCAAGTATAAAGTTAAGTAATTATTCAAATATGTGCTTATCCCAACCAAGGTGTACGTTCAATTATATTTATGAATACATGAGATTATTTAAATGTGATAATCAGTGATGAATTTAGTGCATGCAAGTGTCTATTCTATTTGAAAGTGCATATGTTTTTCTCAAGGCAATTTATCTTCATTTTCTAAATGAATTTTCGAAACCAACTGTGGTGGCAACCATGGCAGCGTAACCGAATGGAAACTTGGAATACAGATGCCAAAAAGTTGGCGAAGATTCGGACGGTGAAACAGTGAAAGGGAAACAATTGTGACAACATAAATTAAAATATATTTTTTAGTTGAAATTTGTAACATATATAATGACAAGGAATGGAACACTTCCCATTCTCTGAGAGGGTCGTCGGCCCAAGGTACTTTTCTGGACGTTACGTTAAACACGGAAATTACAGTTTATAAGGGCACTGATATTGAGTGAGAGATTAATTAGGAAGGAAATAAGAATTCTAGTTTTCTCTGAGAATGGAAATTGTTAAGAAATGGATCCAAGGAGCGAAGAGAAAATTGATAAATCTTTATCTGTGTGTGCTGTGTGCGGATACCCAATGACGTCCAGGATCCCCCCCCCCCCCCCCCTCCCCTCCCCTCCCCTCTCCCATGTTGGCCTCTGACGACAATCAAAATATTCCACTACCAATTCCGCCAGGGAATGTCGACTGGACAGGTCCAATCATATCTTTCTGCTTCGCATCAGCTGTTGGTATTGCAATGTTGCCGCCAAGTCGAAGGGAAACCTTACCAATGATCTTTTTCCGTGTTCTTGTGATTCTTGCATTTTCGTTCATGTGGGTGAGAAAATATATCCAAAGTACGTATCAAGACTGGGCCAAAAAGATGGAACTGGCTGGAATATTGTGTAGTTCCACAGCTTTCTTTTCAGGTATTAGTATGAGTTTCTCGTTAATCCTCAAGATATTTTCGTGGTTCATTTACATTCTCTGTTTGATTGTCATACTCATATGCAATCGATGCTAGTCCATAATCTGTCTGCAGCTCAACTGAATTACTTTTTCAGTCAAGTTCGATATTTATTTGAGAGAAATACCTACCGTGTAATGCTGTCCAGTGTAATTTTTATGTTTCTGGAAAAATTATGGGGTTCTGCCTGTGATGATCCCCACTTGTGTAGTTTTCACGCTAGATTTTCCTTGGATGTCTGAAAGATAATGAATATAGTTTTTTTCTTTGCTGGAATTAAGATTTTTATGATGATAAGTGCTGACTATTAGACCATCTCCAATGGAGACACCATTGCACCAAAATGCACCAAATTTTGGTGCAAAGGTGCTCCAATGTAACCCCATCATTTGCATCATTTTGGAAAAATAGTGGAGGATTGGTGGAAAAATGCCATTTTTCCAAAATGGTGCAAAGTCCAATTTGCACTTTCTTTTAATTTGCCAAAAATATTTTTGGAGGGTATTTGTGTCATTTGTGTTATATAATTATTATTATTATTATTATAAAGGATATTATAAGTAGTATTATTATTATTTGCATTTAAATTAAATTTGAAATGTTAAAAAATAATAATTACTGAATTAATTAAAATAAGAATAAAAAAATTAAAATATAACTAATACGATTATTTATAGTTAAAAAAATTATTGTTTTCAATAATTCCTTGCTCGTCATAGTCAAATCAAGGATAACGAGGTTCACATTGCACTTCGAAATACATTAATCGATCATTTGTGGGAAGAACATACGAATTCCGACAATTAAATTGCAATGATATTTCGACTTCATATTTAGTAATTTAATATGTTTTAATTGTACTAATTTTTAATAATATTCTGAATAAATAAATTACTAAGATTAAAAAAAGGAAAGAAAGTAATTAAACACTGTTCATTTTGTGTAAGTTTTGATATAATGGTTGGAGATGAACTTTAGTTTGGTGCAAGATTTGGTGCAACGCTGGAGATGGCCTTAATTGCTGTATTATTTCTAATCTTTATTTCCACTATAATTTGGATGGTCATTCGGTTGAAAAATGTGGGAAGATAAACCCTGGAAAATGAAAATAGTTTAAAACAAATAGGAACCAATCAATTACTTATGGTATGTTCTCTTTTTAGTTTTCAAGTCATTTTCAATTTTTAGTTTTCGAAAACATTGAAAACATGTTTACTTACCTATTTTCAAAAACGAATTTCCAAAAATGAGTTTAAAATTTACAAAGAAACGAAAAACGCCAAAAAAGTCATTTTAGTTGTTTTCAGTTAAAATCAAACCAATTTCATTTTTTTTATTTTTGAAAACAAATTTTCAAAATAACAAAAAGAACACATTTTCAACAATCTCAAAATGGACACTCAAAACACAAAACCCAAAATGAATTCAAAACTCAAAACTAAAAATTGAAACACGAAGAGAACAACCCCTTAAGTTTTTGAAGTTTTTTAAATTTTCCAAACAATCTTTATAAATCTTTTAGCTATAGTTAATAAGTTCACATTTTTTGAGTCATTGAATGTTGATATTCTAAACCAACATCTTGATTCACTCCCTGAATTTTCCTCTGAAATAAAATAGAAAATAAAGGCAATAACACGAACACTAGATTGTTAGTTGATCTATTCGACTGTGTGTAATTAAGATAATGACTGACTTAACTTGATCCAAGCTCAAATAGTTTTAAATTTAGTTTTATGGTCAAAATTTTAAAAGAAGTAAATAAATTCCAACTACAATGTAAATGACAATCCAAGAATGAACAATCGTACGTGTTCGGCGATAGGAGACAAATACAAATTTAAATAGCTAAAAATCTGATTTTTATTTAACTCAAATAAGGACTTAGGGTGTGTTTGTTATCCTTTAAAAATTAAATTGTTTAAAAAAAAAACACACACACACACCGAAACAGGTGCTGCTAAGTCAATAGGTTCTTTTGACATGTTCCAAAAAAAACAAAAAATGCTTCACTAAAATCAGGCCCCACACTGAATTAAGCTTTATTGACAAAGCAATTTTGACTTTGGAAACATAGTAGAGGTGATGAGACTTGCTTCATGTGCATTTATTGAATTTTCATGCTCCGAGAGTGCTAACAAATTTCATGTAAGGAACAAAATTATAGAGATTGCACAAAAGTAGCTTCATTTCTTAAAACTGTTGCCTTGTGACGGTTTAATTCAACAACAAATGAATTATGGTACGGTACAAGTTTTCATGTGTTAGATTCTTGAATTTTTACGAGTTCTAGATAAAACTCTAATTATTAAATATATTTTACAATATCATTGCAAAATCACGAGCAATGCACGTGTTACGTACTAGTTTGATCTAGTGGACTGATTCCGATTTCCATCAATGTAATCATTGAAAGGCAATTGTAACTATATTTTATTTAATACAATAAAGAAAAGGATTTTCTTTTCCATTTATTAATTTTTTACAACCATGGTTCTCGTTTGTTAATTATGCTAATTTTTGCTTATTATCTCATTCCTATCTTCCATTATCTAACACATTTGGTACACGATGATGATTTCTCTCAAAATATTCTATTAGCGTGTTTTGGAATGATGGACATATATTTTGTCGCGTTTTTGTAGTTATTGCTTTATATTTATAGACATCTGTATTGACTAGGATTGTAAATGGATCGGATATAGGTTGAATCTGCCTATATCCGATCAGATTCGATAAGAATAATTATCCGATTCGATAATTCAATGAATATTTAATTGTTGAATCCATATCATTGCTATGTTATTGGATATTCGATTAGATAATCCAACCGAAATTAAAGAAATTAGGAAAAAAAAATCAATGTTGGAATCAACTTTTTATTTTCCAATTTTTCAATTCTTAAACATGTTTAATAATTATAAATTTCTCAATTTTTTATGTTTTGAATTCGATGACTTTTTTAATTCTAAATTTATTTATTTTAGTAAAAAATAACATGCCATAAAAAATATTTTATCGATTTAATTATTTATAAAAAATCGGATCAAATTGCCATATATCCATATTTGATCCATTTAATTAATAGATTATCGAATTCAAATTTTGATCGGGTTATCGAACTAAGACCCTAAATTCATCTCCCATTAATTTCATTGGATTCAGATAAAATCTCAATCCAATAGCAGTCCTAGTATTGACATCACACAAGTGCACCACATTGTCATTTCATTACAAGTCTCCAACATTTATTTTTCGATTTTTTTGTAGCACTTCATGTTCCTCAATCCTCATGAGAGTTATTGTACAAAAAATCTATGAAGAGGGCATGGAATTACTTATTTGCCCATGATGTTTTTAATTAATAAAAAAATAACAAATATAAAGTATGACTATTTTTTTCTCTTTCATTTTAAAGCACGCTAACAAATTTTTGTTGGATGAAAACCGTCATCAGATGCAATATGTGATAACTAATAAAATGTTAATGATAAGAATCCGATAAAAAAAAGTTGAAAATTTCCGTATAATGTAAATATAAGGAACTTTTAACGCAATTAAAACGTGACGTAAAATATGCCTTTGTGACTAAAAATGTAACGCCTCAAAATTTCACACATCTTGATGTATTACCAAAAATAATTTTCATATACTTAAAATGCGGAACTATAAAATCATATTTTTCTAAATAAACAAAACATTCATAAATTTAAATTCGAATCATAAAATCATGTTTTTAAAACCGTTCATACATTCTCAACTAATAAATTAATAATGTTATTGGACAAAACAAACTAATAATTTAAAAGCAGTAAAACTTAATATTCTCGTGGGGTGAAATCCTTGGGCAGTCTGCCGCACCATCCCGCCACAGATTCAATCGACCCGAACTAATCTGTAAAATTTTTGTAAGAGTGAGTATTTTTAAAAACACCTAGTAAGATACGTGCAATTTTCATACACAAGTATATGCAATAAAATAACACTTCATATCACTCTTCTCTTATGAAGTATTTCGGTGACCAAACAAAACATCCATCTAGGTCATCTTAAATCCCATAGGATTTCTTCTATTTCTTAATAAAGAACCCGAAGGTCTACGGGCAATTCATGCATAAATTATTGAACATAAAAGCATAAGCAAACAAACAACTTGCACAAAATATCTTACCTTGATTGAAGAAACGAGCTTTTGATATAAAAAAATGTACTTATAATTTATAGCTGTTTTATATGAAAGCTGCTGTGTAAAATTCTGTGGTAGTAAATTATGAGACATTGACACACTATTTATAATTGAAAAATTTAGTAGTTGAATTATAATGAAATTGTGATAAAAATCGTGTATGTCTAGTTTGATAAGAATTAAATTCTCTAGAAATAAATCACAAGATGACACGTGCCCATAAAAAAAAAAAGAAAAGAGAGAAGATTACCATCTAAAAAGGTGATAATTACAACTTTGACTTTAAATATAATTTTAGTCAAATATTATTTTGACGTCCATTCTCTACCCGTGACAATCCTCATCCAATTTCAATTTTAATTTAAATTGTAAATAAATTACAAATTTCCTTAAAAATTTAATATCTTGAGATCTATTTATCCGAATTAACTTTTTCTTGAGCCTAATTTACATGATTAAAAACGAGCTATCTAACGAGATCTATATTGATATATTTTCAGTTGCTTTAACAATATCTAAAAATTTAGCCTAAAATTGAAATTAAAACATATATCACTTTAATCCTTCAACTTTTAAAAAAAATAAAATATGACATATATATAGAAAAAATAAATAAAGTTTTCGGGGTGTTAAAAAAATGTAGACACTAGATTTTATCGTAGCTTGAAGGGAATCTGTCAAATGAAATAAGGTTGCTAAGAATGTGAAAGGTTGAAAACTCGTGTATAGAAATTCAATAAATAGGGAAATGATGGTGCAATTTTTCCTCTATGAATTTAATGTTTTCTCAGAAACGCGTTTTCTCATGAAATCACGACCTTACAAGTCAATTTTTTAAGTAACTATTGGCGAATGGACAAAAATAGAGACTACAAGATAGCAAGCTATTGGGAGTAAATGAATGGACTACGAAATTATTGGTGAATGGATTCATCAATCTGCAATTCGATATATCCTAACAGTGATATAGAATATTATCTGGAATCGCCGATGCCATGGATTGGAATATATATTGCAACAGCTTCTGCAGTCTGCTCCCTTGCCATGGCTGCTGACGTCTTCCACGGGTTTAGGAACAAATTGTTGTGGTTCCCATGTAAGTACTTCTCTCTCAATGCAGCTTCTTTGACGCTATTAGCTGTGGCAATGAAACTACCGGTGGATTTTACAGAAACTACGTTGACACCTTCCGATAAGCATGCACGGCTTAGTAGCCTTTTGTTAATGTTAACTGCTATGGCTAATTTTATGACATCTTTGGGATCCATGGACGATAATACGATTCTACTAAACCTAACTGGTTTAGGGATTCTGGTAATTACCGTAATCGTCAATGTTTGTATCCACCTACGCCAAATCATACATTCTATTCATGCTGCAAGAGCATTGGGTGAACATCGAGAAATTATAGCAATTAGTTATATGTTTCTTTCACTTGTTCTATTTTGTTCTTCGACTTTGATGGTTCCAACGAACAGAAGTTACGTAGAATCCAAGTACCAAGAAATGCAGAGAATAGCTTCTGATGAAGAAAGAATGGAAGAGACAAAATTTACAGTGGACAAATTGAGAGTAGTGGTGAAAAAATATTGGGTGATGGCAGCAACTGGGAACCCGCAGTTCGTACTGGCACGTTCTGTGACTAGCACTGCTTCAGGTTTGATTTGTGTGCTCGTTGTTCTCTGTTTGGTAAAAATTCATATTGAACAGTTGTTATTGTGCCCAAAATTCCGGGAGAGTGATTCCACCTTTAAGTGGTCAATTGAATGGATTCTTGTTACTCAGTCTATTGGAGTTTTCGTGGGTACTATTGCCCCTGCCTTCAGATGGTTCACTGCTGCAAGCTTCAAGTGTTCAGAACTAGGCAGTAAAAGCTTCAAAAGTGAATTCAAAATCGAGAATTATTGGATTCAGAGGCTGGTGGACTGGAAAGAAAGATCATTACCTTTACAGGTTCGACACCTCAAAGGCAAAAAGCTTCTTCATGCAGCAACAAGACTCATTCTTAATCTCTGCATTGGAATACAGATTCTAATTGTTTGGGTGAGCAAACTTGTACTTCTCATTTCTGCCTCATCTTTCTACCTCATCGGTAGGGTGATGATATTTGTTGTAAGTGCCTCTTGTAACAAAAAAAGACCAGAATCAGGCATTGATTCAGATCTAGATCTTACCCGTTATGTCTTGCTACTTGAAGGAGAAGTACGACTGCCGAAAAAGACCGTAAAAAACATCTGGAACGAGGTGGACAAGCTTATCCAGACAGGTAAAAGACAGCAGCCCAAGAACCTAATTAAACTTCTAAGTAAATCTAACAACTTCAATGGGGTGAGAGAGTTTGACAGTAATCACGTTCCAAGTTTACATTCCCAGGAGCCTCCGAATTGCTGGTCTCTACCTTTGGTGACCCTTACGTGCATTGCTATTGCACTTCCCAACATCCCAAGTGATTGTGGTAATCAGTTAGTGAGGTCTGTCGGTGAAGGCCTTTCCTTGTTAAAGGTAATAGAAAAAAGCCTGTATGGAGACGGAGCTCTAGTAAACATTAGAAACGCAGCAGATGTTGTATGGATAGAAGTTGAATTATATCGCAAGTGGCAAGATAAGGATCTCTGTAAATCGAATACCCAAGGCAGAACATCTAAGGAGACACTAGAAGAGCTTTCCAATGTAGCCGAAATGACTGTTATGGAGTTCCTCAAAGACAAGAACGATCTCGTCATGTTAAACCCTCTGAATTGGCCAGTTAGGATTATAGCTGCAAACTCAATGTACCGAATTAGTCGAACTATTTTACTGGCCGACGACAGTTACCAAACAGATGGACTTTTTGACCATTTATACCTCATGATTGCAGATATATTGGCAGCCTGCCTTACAAATTTACCCCATGTTATAACAATGAAAAGTCGTCAAAATTCTACAAATGGAAGGGAATATTGTGTTCGCCAAGCTGCTCTACTTCTTGGTGAAACAGAAGAAATTCTTGAAATTCTTCAGCAACGTGAGCTGCCAAGCCTGGATCAGGATAAAATTGCTTATATTGAAGAGTGGCGCGCTTGTTTCGAGCAAGACAAGGGAAATCCCCATATCCCCACTTCAAGTAGCGATATATCGATGCAACAATCCAATGGAGAACGTGTTGATATTGAACTACAGGGCTGATGTGTATCAAAGCTACATCTAGTAAGTTAAAACAGAAAGTTTCGTTCCATATATTTCAAGTATGAAAAAACTCGAACTTCCAGCATTTAGGAAATAAGTATCTTTGTGTGTGATGCCTTTTCCGTTTTTTCTTTTTTTATTATTGTGCTTTCTTACTTCTTGTTTTATTTGGAATGGAAGTATAATCTCTGGAAATATGTGTAAATATATTCAGCCCTGCAGTGGCGGAGCCAGCCCATCAAAGTAAGGAGGTCCCAAAGTTGGAAGCGGTGGGGGCCTACGGGGGTTCGGAGGCAGCGTCCCTGAATTTTTTTTTTGAAACATTATCTGTTAAAATGAGGGAAGTTTGTACTTCGTGATGGAGAAATGAACTAAAGGAACATAAATTAATGTACATTATTAATAAAAAAAAAATCAAGAAACGTATAAAAGAAAATGCTAATATTTAATTTAGCAAAATCATATCTTATTACAAGTGTTCCTTTCGATTTCTCATACTTTGGATTGTTAGGATTTAAGTTTTTTATTCATTTGAGGACAAAATGGTAAATTCAAAAAATAAAATTCTAAAATAAAAAATTCAAAAAATGGGGGGGGGGGGGGGTCCCCCGCCTCCACCCCTGCAGCCCTACGTACTTAAATATTCAACTTCTTGTTCAAGCATGGAGCCTTAGCCTTGTATGGTATCTGAGCGTGTCTTGCAAATAAAGCATGCTTCAGTTTTAAACCAAATCAATCTTCAGACTTCGTTATTGCGCCAATTATCTAGCTTTCTCTTCATGGATAACTCCTGTCACGCCTCTGCCAATTAACCTGCTTTCTAACTCTATCATACAAGTTCACACAAAATTTTTTATATAGGAATAAACATTGTTTTCCCTTTGCCATCCCTTACATATTTTCATTTCTAATCACCATTAACTGACTATTCATATTCAACTAGATAACAAACTGAATCCATAACATATCCACGGTGTCCATATCTGCAATTCAACAAATAAAATTTAAAATTTCATCGAATATCAAACTTTCTACATTATTGATGACGCGATGTATGTTGTTATGAGTTGCAGAAAATGACATGTAAGTCGTTCTAGACAGGAAGAAATGAAAATATATGTCTCACCATAGAACAACAAATTCAATAGCCAAACATGTGTTTACCAACATATTTATTTCAAAAATAAGGGATAATAAGAAAGACTGAAAAGCAACACATATCAAAACTCTAATTCAATGATCAAATGAATTCAAAGTCATAATTAACGCATAAACATAAATTAAAAAAAAAAATTAAAAATGAAGAAATGATTTAGAAAAATTGAAAAAAATAAAGTAGCCAAAATATTGAAATTTAACATTACATTTTCCTCTCCAAATGCCCAACAAGAATATTGTAAGATTTGGTTACTCACTTCAAACAAATTAGTGTTCAAAGGAATGACAATGGTAGATTTTAGGGTTTAATGAAGGAGAGAAGATGATGATAAGAAAAGGAGAAGAATAATTGCAGGGAGAGTCGACCCGATTGTAGAAGAAATGAAGACAAAATTGAATTAGGGGTAAATGAAAATTGAAAAAGGAATTAGGGCTTTATGTCTTTTTACATATAATGATATTTTAGTAATTTATAAATTGTATTTTCCTTTTCTTTGTATCTTTAGAGTATCTAACTAAAAAATATAGATGTTAGGCTTTGTAAATAAATTTTTGTTTTGACTAGGCCTCTTAAATGAAGTCCCCAAATTTTTATTGCAAAAATAATAAATGTTAATGAAATAATTGATTTTTTTTAGAGAAAATGCGAGTTAGACGTTTTTCTTTAAGACTCACGTTTAATGCATCTTTAACTATTTTAGATATTTGTTTGGATTATTCGGTATGCCTATAATGTAGTTCTCGAAATAAAATTTGAGATGACATAAGCAATTTGTAGATCCAATTAGCGTATGATTGTCGGAGAATTGTTAAAGTTAGCATATTATTGAAATTTTCGAAATACTAATTTTAAACGGCCTACTTTGACAAGTCGTAACATTTGCTACAATCGATTGTTTCGTACACCATTAATGACGTAGAGAACTAGATCGTGAGCACTTCAAAATGGTATTAAGAATGCAACATTTTCGATTTTGTTTCACGTCCCATAATGATTTCGAAATTTGAAACAAAAACATAGAAAATTTAAAGATGTGACCCCCTAGTCCACCCCTTTGCGTCCACCCATGACAAGGGCGAACTCCGAAGTTTAAACTTAAGGGGCCCAATTGAGCTTGCAAAGAAGTTGGAATAAATTTTACAATCGAAAATTTACGTTCAAAAAAATCATACCCTATATAATTTTGCATTCAAAAATTTACATGGGATGTGACTTTTTCGGATGTAAAATTTCGAAAATTTTTGATTTCATATTTTATATAAAATTTTCTAATAAAATGATAAAAATTATATTGAGAAATTTCTATCGGAAAAATAATAAATTTTAATGAAATAATTGAATTTTTTTTTAAAAAAAATGGGAGTTAGAAGCATATCTTTAAGATTCACGTTTAACGCATCTTTAATTATTTTCGATATTTATTTGGACTACTCAATATGTTTATAATGTAGTTCTCGAAATAAGTTTTGAGATGAAATAAACAATTTCTAGATCCGATAAGCGTACAATCGCCAAAGAATTTTTAAAGTTAGCATATTATCGAAATTTTCAAAATACTAATTTTGAATGGTCTACTTTGACAAGTCGTAACATTTGCTACGATTGATCGTTTCGTACGCCATTAATCACGTAGAAAAATAGACCTTGAGCACTTCGAAATAGTATTAAGAATGCAATATTTTGATTTCGTTTCACATCTCATAATAACTTCGAAAATTGAAACAAAAACATAGATATTTAAAGGTGAGATAAAAAGGGGCCGAGTAAAAGTCCAACCCTGCGTCCGCCCAAGCCATGAGTGCACTTATTTTAAATTTATATTTGAAAGAAATAATTCCTAATAGACAATAAGCCCTCCCAAAGATTGCACGAGTTACGCTCAAGGCACTTTTCAGGAAGCTAAGAATGTGTAATAAATAATCTTATATAAGGGCCTGATATTGAGTGAGATTAATTTGGAAGGAAAGAAGAAATCTGGTTTTCTCTGAGAATGGGAATGAAGAAATGGGTCCAAGAAACGAAGAGCAAATTGATAAATCTTTATCCGTGTGTGCATCCACCCAAGGACGTCCAGGATTCTCCCCCTCCCATGTTGGCCTCTGACTACAAACAAAATAATCCACTACCTCTTCCGCCAGAGAATTTCGACTGGACAGGTCTAGTCATTTCTTTCTGCATCGCATAAGCTTTTGGTATTGCAATTTCGCCACCAAGTCGAAGAGAAACCTTACCAATGATCTTTTTCTCCGTTCTCGTGATTCTTGCATTTTCGTTCATGTAGGTGAGAAAATATATCCAAAGCAAGTATCCAGACTGGGCCAAAAAGATGGAATTGGCTGGAATACTGTGTAGTTCCACAGCTTTCTTTTTTGGCATTAGTATGAGTTTCTCTTTAATCCTCAAGATATTTTCAGGGTTCATTTACTTTCTTTGTTTGATTGTCATATTCATATGCAATCGATGCTAGTCCATAATATGCCTGTAGCTCAACTGAATTACCTTTTCAGTTAAGTTCGATATTTGTTTGAGAGGAATATACCTACCATGTATTGTCGTCTTCTGTATTTTTCATGTTTCTGGTAAAAATTATGGGGTTCTGCAAGTGATGATTCCTACTTAATATAGTTTTTGTTGGAAAAAACTGGAAAACAAAAGAGTTTGTGGGCCGACTTTGGCACTAATTTTGAGCGGAACTCGCTTGGCTATTTTGGAAAATGAAAGTTGATTTGTGTTCTCCTCTGTGAGTACATCGAAATCATATATTTACTTTCAAAAATGATGCTCGGATGAATGAGAAATTGAAGCTCAAATTAGGCCATGTGAAAGGAGTTTATGTTGGTGGGAAAACAAAAAAGCGTGTTTGTTCTACATAGGAAGTGGATGAAAACTAAAACCACGTTATAAAGGATTACACTTTAGAATGGTGTAATCATGTGTAGTATAGAGGCTCTCTCCACGTGCGCGCGCAGGAGGGGTGCAAATCTTGGATCGAAATAGGCTTCGGACCTTGAACTTGTGTGCGGGAGCGACCCGCGTACACGAATATCGGACCGAAATGAGCAAAATTGGCCCCTTAGAATTTTTCACGTTTTGCTACAATTTTTAATTTTTTCAACAGACTATTTTCCAAAACTGTTGAAACTCCAAAAACTCATGTTATAATTGCTATGAAATGAATGGGCAGACAGTCTTTATATCTGTCTCGTTTTTCCACAGTCCAGTGCACGAATTTTCATTTGCAAATTCATCTGTATACAGTTTCTACTTTTTTGCATTTTCCATTTCTGTTCGAGTCTGTGGTGATATTTTTCAGACATTTGTTCAGTTTGTCGGAGTAGGATCTGTTTGTGGTTGGATTTTACTGGTTCTTCCGTCGTATCTTGGGAAGCAGACACTCATACTACCTCAAGCACGTACGATGAGGGGGCGAATTTGTTTTAAGGAAATTGTATTTGACACAGGCCTCGGGTTAAAAGTCTTTTACAATTTTAATAACTTGTTGTTACTCAGTTTGCATATTAATATTTTGCAGTTCTCCTTTTAATTATTTACTGTAATTGACAATTCTTTAAATCTGTTATTTCTTATTGTGATTAACGAGTCATGGAAATTGTTATACAATATGACTTGTTATAATGTGTAAAAACTATATTTGTAAATTCGGTACCAATTCTGCATATATGGTATTTGAGTTGTAAATTCGGTATCCAATATTGAAACAATTTTCCTACAAACTTAAAACAGATTAGTTAATTGTTTCATTTGATTTCTTGAAAATTAATATTAGTTTATTGAAAACTAATAATTGTATTTCATTTTCAGAAATGGCAACCGAACAAACTAACATGGATGTGACTCAAACTGTGGCCACTGGAAAACAGGCTGTGGGCTCTAGTTCTGGTGTGGCTCAGACTGTGGCTAGATTGCTAAGTCATGTTGTGAGCCAACCTGTGGCTATTGTTCCGATTAATCATAATGAAAAATTGGAGAAATTCAATGGCTTGAATTTCAAGAGGTGGCAGCAGAAAATACTATTTTATTTGACCACCTTGAATCTTGCGAGGTGCTTGACTGAAACTGCTCCAAAACTCAATGAGGGTGAGGGAGATGTTCAAGCGATCAGTGCACTTGATGCTTGGAACCATTCGGATTTTCTATGCCGAAACTATATTATGAACAGCTTAGCAGATTCGCTATACAACATGTATAGCACTATGAAAACTGCTAAGGAGTTGTGGGAGTCTTTGGACCGTAAATATAAAACTGAAGATGCCGGGGCTAAAAAATTCCTTGTCGACAAATCTTAGATTATAAAATGGTGGACTCCAAAACTGTAATTAGTCAAGTGCAAGAACTCCGAGTAATTCTCCACGAAATTCATGTTGAAGGGATGATGTTGAGTGAAACTTTCCAAGTGGCTGCAATTATTGAAAAATTGCCCCATGCATGGAAAGATTTCAAGAATTACCTAAAACACAAACGAAAGGAAATGAATGTCGAATAATTAATTGTTAGACTTCGAATTAAAGAAGACAACAAGAGTTTAGAGAAAAAGTTGTATAATCCTAGTGTTGCTAAAGCCAACATTGTGGAGCATGGTCAAAGCAGTAAGACCTACAAAAGTAAGGTTAGGTCATCCGGTGGTAAATAGACCAAGCTAAAACCTAAAGGTGGAACCTCTAAAAGGAAGTTTCAAGGAGAATGCTTCAATTGTTACAAAGTGGGTCACAAGTCTTCGGAGTGCAGATTGTCAAAGAAGAAGAAATAAGCAAATGTGGTTGACTACATGGCGCATGATGTGGCGGAGATGAATCTAGCAGCCGTCATTTCTGAAGTGAACATGGTGGGCTCTAACCCAAAAGAATAGTGGATTGACACCGGAGCTACGAGGCATGTGTGTTCTGATAAAGAACTATTTGCTGCTTTCGAAGCAATTGAAAATGGAGAGAAGTTGTTCATGAGAAATTCAGCAACTTCTGAAATCAAAGGACAAGGCAAAGCGGTTTTGAAGAGGACTCTGGAGAAAGAGTTGACTCTTAACAACGTGCTGTATGTGCCGAAAATTCGCAAGAACCTTGTGTCTGGGTCATTGTTAAATAAGCATAGTTTTTGTATTGTATTTGAGTCGGACAAAGTCATTTTGTCAAAGAGTGGAATGTTTGTCGGAAAAGGCTATGTTTCCGATGATATGTTTAAGTTGAATGTAATGGTTGTTAAACCAAAAATGCATAAAGTGAATTCTTCCGCTTACTTGCTTGAGTCTTCCAATGTGTGGTATGGTAGACTAGGATATGTTAACTATGATTCTTTACGTAGACTATTTAACTTGAATTGCATACCCGCGTTCCATATTGATTCAAAACATAAGTGCAAAACTTGTGTTGAGACGAAATTGACAATGTCATCATTTAAATCAATTGAACGGAATACAAAACCACTTGATTTAATTCACAGTGATATATGTGATTTAAAATTTGTACAAACAAGAGGTGGCAACAAGTATTTCATTACTTTTGCCAACGACAGCACAAAATATTGCTATGTTTACTTACTAAAAAGTAAGGATGAAGCGATAGAGAAATTCATTCTCTACAAGAATGAAGTTGAGAACCAACTTAATAAGAAAATTAAGGTGATAAGAAGCGATCGAGGTGGTGAGTATGAAGCACCATTCGCTGAATTATGTGCACAACACGGATTCATACATGAAACCACCGCACCTTATTCCCCGCAACAAAATGGTGTTGCTGAAAGAAAAAATCGCATCTTAAAAGAAATGATGAATGCGATATTGGTAAGTTCTAGGTTACCTCAGAACGTGTGGGGGGAGGTTGTGTTATCAGCAAATTACCTTTTAAATAAGGTGCCCCGAAAGAAAATGGAAAAGACCCTTTATGAGTTATGGAAATGAAGAAAGTCTTCCTATAAATACTTACGAGTGTGTGGGTGTCTTGCTAAGGTGGCTGTCCCAACACCAAAGAAGGTGAAGATAGGCCCGAAAACTGTAGATTGTATCTTCATTGGATATGCTCAAAACAGTAGTGCTTATCAGTTTCTTGTGTATGAATCTAAAATTTCAGATATACACAAAACACGATAATGGAATCGAGAAATGCTTCGTTCTTTGAACATGTATTTCCATGCAAGTCCAAAGAAGAGACAAGCTCTTCTAAACGGACATATGGGACTATGACTGAAAATAGTCAGGACCAAGAATTAGAAGATGAGGTTGAGGTTGAACCAAGACGTAGGAAAAGGGAAATGATAGAAAAATCTTATGGTCCAGATTTTCTGACCTATATGCTAGAAAGTGAACCTCAAAGCTATCAAGAAGTTGTGAACTCATTAGAAGGATCTCAATGGAAAGAGGTCATTCAAAGTGAAATAGATTCTATTTTGCAAAATCATACATGGGAGCTAGTGGATCTTCCTCCAGGAAGTAAACTACTAAGCTATAGATGGATTTTCAAAAGTAAAATGAAAGCAGATGGATTTATTGAAAAGTATAAGACTAGATTAGTAATAAAAGGTTATAGACAACGAGAATGCCTTGATTACTTTGATACATATTCTCCAGTAATGAGAATAACATCTATTAGGATGATACTTGCAATTGCTGCTCTACGAAATCTTGAAGTACATCCAATGGATGTTAAGACTGCATTCTTGAATGGAGATTTAGATGAAGAAATCTATATGGAACAACTCGAGGGGTTTTCATCTCCAGGACAAGAAAAGAAAGTTTGTAAATTAGTGAAGTCGTTATATGGCTTGAAACAAGTACCAAAACAATGGCACGAAAAATTTGATAGTATCTGATGGAGAGTGGATTTAAAATCAACGAGTGTGACAAATGTGTTTACATTAAAGACATTGGAAATGGTTATATCATTTTATGTCTTTACGTTGACGATATGCTTATTGTTGGTAGTGACAATAAGATGATTAAATCCACTAAAGATATGTTAAATTTGAGGGTTGACATGAAGGATATGGGTTTAGCTGATGTTATACTTGAAATCAAAATTTCAAGAACATTAGATGGGCTTGTTTTAAACCAGTCACATTATGTTGATAAAATTCTAGAAAAGTTCAGTAAGGATGATACTGAAATGGCTAGAACACCGATAGATACAAGTCAACATCTATCCGAAAATAAATGTGAAGTTGTATCTCAAGTAGAATACTCGAGAGTTATTGGGAGTCTGATGTACTTGATGAATTGTACAAAACCAGACATAGCCTACACAGTGAGTAAACTGAGTAGATATACGAGTAATCCAAGAGCTGATCACTGGAAAGGAATAGTAAGAGTACTAAGGTACTTGAGATATACACGTAATTTTAGATTGCACTATACAATATATCCAGCAGTCATTGAAGGATATACTGATGCTACTTGGATATCTGATATAAAAGACTCAAAGTCCACGAGTGGATTTATCCTGGAAATCCTCTAAACAAACTGTGATAGCCAGATCCACTACGGAATCTGAGTTTATAGCTTTAGATAAAAGTGGTAAAGAGGCTGAGTGGTTGCGCAACTTCTTAGAGGATATTCTAAGATGGTCATAACCTGTGCCAGCAATTTGCATATATTGTGATAGTTAATCGGCAATTGGAAGGGCACAGAGTAACATGTATAATGGTAAGTATAGACATATACGTCGTAGACACAATACCATAAGGCAATTACTTTCAACTGGAGTTATCACTGTTGATTATGTAAAATCAAAGGATAACATTGGGGATCCGCTAACCAAAGGGTTAATAGAGAGTTAGTTGGAAAATCATTGAGAGGAATGAGACTTAAGCCCTTGAATGGATAAGTTAATACAAAGGAAAACCCAACCTAGTGACTGGAGATCCCAAGATCTAGGTTCAAAGGGACAACCTAATTGTAAAGACTTGATAGAATCACTGTGGGGGATATTAACTCCTGTCCATTCCTATGATGCAACAGTGATGCCCGTAAAGATGAAGGATAAGCAATAGGCTTTAAATGATTCTTATGCGTCGAAATTCGAGCCAAGTAATGTAGGTTACTTGTAATAAGAAATCACATATGTGAGAGAGAAGTGGGGCCGCTTCTAAGGGAATTGTATGAGGCGCAATTCTTGTGAACTCTCATAGAACCAGACGTATGTTCATAGCCAAAACGAACATCATAATGAGAACTGAAATGTGTTTGGAAAAATCCTGTGTGGAGTATGTCATCGTTTACATAAACAGCATAACAGTTCAAGGACATCGCGTTTATTGGTCAGCTAGTAAAGTAAATATGCTTTCAGAAGGGAAGGTTTAAAAGGTAACACCATCCTATGCAGGTTTCAACCGTTGAATTATATCACCAAGTCGTCATGTGTCACATTCATATGTCGCTCCCAATTTTCATTCATGTGGGGGATTGTTGGAAAAAACTGGAAAACAAAAGAGTTTGTGGGCTGACTTTGACACTAATTTTGAGCGGGACCCGCTTGGCTATTTTGGAAAATGAAAGTTAATTTGTGTTCTCCTCCGTGAGTACATCGAAATCATATATTTACTTGTAAAAAATGATGCATGGGTGAATGAGAAATTGAAGCTCAAATTAGGCCATGTGAAATGAGTTTATGTTGGTGGGAAAACAAAAAAGCGTGTTTGTCCCAAATAGGAAGTGGATGAAAACTAAAACCACTTTATAAAGGATTACACTTTAAAATGATGTAATCATGTGTAATATAAAAGCTCTCTCCACATGCGCGCACAGAGGGGTGCAAATCTTGGATCGAAATAGGTTTCGGATCTTGAACTTGTGTGCGGGCGCGACCCGCATACACGAATGTCGGACCGAAATGAGCAAAATTGGCCCCTTAGGAATGTCCACATTTTGCTACAATTTTTAATTTTTTCAACAGACTTTTAGTTTTCCAAAACTGTTAAAACTTCAAAAACTCCTGTTATAATTGCTATGAAATGAATGAGCAGCCAGTCTTTATATCTGTCTCGTTTTTTCACAGTCCAGTGCACGAATTTTCATCTGCAAATTCATCTGTTTACAATTTCTACTTTTCTGCATTTTCCATTTCTGTTCGAATCTGTGGTGATATTTTTCAGACACTTGTTCAGTTTGCCGGAGTAGGATCTGTTTGTGCTCGAATTTTACTGGTTCCTCCGTTGTATTTTGGGAAGCAGACGCTCATACTACCTCAAGCACATACGGTGAGGGAGCGAATCTGTTTTAAGGAAATTGTGTTTGACACAGGCCTCGGGTTAAAAGTCTTTTACAGTTTTAATAACTTGTTGTTGCTCGGTTTGCATATTAATATTTTGCAGTTTTCTTTTTAATTATTTACTGTAATTGACGAGTCTTTAAATTTGTTATTTTTTACTGTGATTAACGAGTCATGGATATTGTTATACAATATGACTTGTTATAATATGCAAAAACTATATTTGTAAATCCGGTACCAATTCTGCATATATGGTATTTGAGTTGTAAATTCGGTATCCAATATTGAAACAATTTTCCTACAATCGCTCTATATTTTCATTGGATGTTTGAAAGATAATATATAAACATACTTTCTTTATTTGCTGGAATTAAGATTTTCATGGTGTCAAGTACTGACTATTAGTTGCCGCATTATGTCCAATTTTACAAGATTAACAAAATAATTTATTTTAATCATGCAATGACTTCATGATTTCGACTTTTTGAGGAATCTCACAAGTTCAACGTGATCGATGATTTTCAGAGTTTGTACTGTTGATATTGAAAAAAATTAATCGCAATCAGGGGTGATCCACGGTTTTTGTTGGTAAGGTTCAAATTTACGAAAGTCAATGTAGATAAATTCATGTATTAAAATAAAAAAAATTTAATGACATAATTTATTGAAATTGTTCCCGACGAGAAAATTGCACATTAGGAATTGAAGATTGATCTTCGATCAATTCGTGTAGTTTGGCTAAATTGACATTTCTCTTGGCATAAACTTGACCATCCATTTGTAAATTTTATAATCCCAAACCGGAAAAAAAATGTCATCAATCTAACAATCCAAAAACCTAATAGTAAGATGACAAGACAAAACAACACAACACTAAATCAACAAGGCAACAACATGCCAAATTATTCAATAATAAGCTGGCAAGTAGGGGTGGGCGTGGGTTGGGTTGTTTGGTTTTTGCCCCAACCCAAACCCGATCCAACATTGTCGATTTTTTCAAAACTCAACCCAACCCAACCCATGTAAATGTTGAAACTCAACCCAACCCAACCCAACCCAATGTTGGGTTGGTCGGGTTGGGTTGGGTTGGTCGGTTTGAGATAAATTTATTGCGCAAAAATTAAAAGCATTCAATTTTTTTGATGTAAAATAATATTAATATAGCCATTAGACATCTAATATCAATAAACATGAAAAATAAAATAGTACAATCCATGAAATATTCATCATAATAATTAAACAATAACGATTTACACATTTCATTAAGAACTAAAACAAAACTAAAGCACAAAATAACAAACAACTTCAACACCTAAGTTTTCATAAAATCTGATGGAAATTATATTATAACATACAAAAACATATAATCTAATGGACATTGATGGTCTCCATTTCTACACGTAACTTGAGACCAACTCAAATAGAGGCTAGTGCAATTGTACTATTTCAGTCATACACAACTGTTTGAAATTCAACACCTGAAATATCATTGGAAAAAGAAAAAGTGCATTCATCAGAATGATAAAACAAACATAAACATGAAATCTTGTAAAATGAATGAATTACTTACGTTGGGCCCGTCGTCATCTTCTGTTGATTTTGAATTCATTGAATCTAAAAGTTCATCCATTTAGTTGTAATTATTCAATAATAAGCTGGCAAGACAATGACAATTCAATAATTTCGAATAAATATATAGCAACGTTACAAAAAATATATAACAAAGTTATGGTAGGGATACAATATGCATGAATGTGAAATATTAGCAAAAAAAAAAAAAAAAGGAGACTTAAAATGTCACATTTGGAATAAAAATGCAATTGATTAAGCCAATAACTTTGTAAATAAAAACTTACTTGAAAAAGGTCAAAAAAATAAAATTCATTTTCCCCATAACAGATCAGAAAATTCAGAATTAAAAATCCAACCACATAAAATTTAATGAAAACAAGTTAAAAAGTGGTTTTAGGAAAACAAGTTAAAAAGGGGTTTTAAGGTACCAATTATGTGATTTTTTAAACTATCGATTTAGGATGTTTCCAGAGGGCTCGATTTTGGATGGATTTTAGTAGCGATTTTTAAAACAGATCAATCCATGCTTGAGATTTATTATTATGATAGTTTTATAAAAGAATAAAATAACAAAATATGTCCATGTATAAAAAAGGTAGATATGTGTGAACAATATGAAGTAAATATTACAATTTAATATGACTTTACATAGTTTACCCAATCAATTTCTATTGTGTATAGACTAACATTTGAACTAATTATTCTTGCTTTAAGTAAGTTCTTGCATGTCAATCATTTCTATTGGATTATAAGATGATGAAAAACAAATATAATTGCGAAGCTGCTAAACAGATGACATCTCAAGGCACATGAGGAAAGAAAAATAAACAGAAATCACAAGGCACGCGAGAATAAGCAAAACTTGACACAAAATTAAGCAATATTTAACGTGGGATATGACTTTTTCACATGTAAATATTGATTAAATAATTGAATTTTTTTAAAGAAAATGTGAGTTAGATGCATTTCTTTAAAACTCACGCATCTTTAACTATTTTCGATATTTGTTTGTATTATACGATATGCTTTGAGATGACATAAGCAATTTGTAGATCTGATTAACCTATGATCGTTGGAGAGTTTTTAAAGTTAGTATATTATTCGAAATACTAATTTTGAACAACCTACTTTCACAATTTGTAACATTTGCTACGATTGATCATTTCGTACGCCATTAAGAAGGAATTTATTAGTGATTTTATATTCTATTTTTATTGCAGGAATCAAATATTTGAATTCAGTTTGAAGAACTATCAGCAATGTTGGAGTCTGGACGCATTCTTCATGAAATATTATTTCAATAAGGTTGTTTGTAATTATCTGCAAATAAAATATAGGTCCATGTATGCATGTGAATGATAGTTTATTAACTTTCGAAATGATTGATTACCAATGCTCGTTCGTGTTCATTGGTGCCTATGGATATATGTCTATTCAAAATAAAACAATAGCAATGCATGGTCTTTGGTAAATATACAGTTGCAATATGGAGTTAAGTATTAATATTGATGAGTTTAGATGAAATGGCCACATAATCATATCTCGAATACGCGCAGATATTATAGAAAGAGGATAGTATAAGATTACCTGTCAATAGAGGAGAAAACATCACTCTTGTCAATCTTTCCACCAAGCCCAGTTGCCAAATCCAATGCCCTAGTTTTCGACATCTCGATGTTGGAAAAGTTCTAACATAATTGGGGCCACACGTAACGTATTAAAATGTGTGGTGCTATTATTTAAAGTTTATTAGTCAATTAAAGTGATCTACCAAAGATGAATTTTGACTAATGTGTATTAAGTTTCATGGAATTAAAGTGTAGAGACCGGATATTTGTTTCAAATTAATGAGGGGCTGATTTGAATCAAATGAAAGATAATGACCATTCATTATCTTATTCCTTTTAGAGGGGTTATGGTCCCCAATTGTTGGAGTTCTTCAAGCTTCTCTACATCCCCATCAATGGAGAGCAAATTTGATAAGGAGATCACCAATCAATTGGAAGATCATAACCAATTCCGGCGAAGAATCAGACACCTATGGATCTATGGTTCAAGGTACGCTTCCGTTTTCATTTTGATATTCTCGTTAATTTCAACATGGACGATTACAAGGTTGATTATTGATTGTTTTAGATCAATAATTCTTTATATATTTTCTATCAAGTGGTATCAGAGCCGATCCATTGTTGAATTATTGAGAAATTGAAGGTTTAAATTCTGAATTTTATGGATTATATGATTTTCCTATTATTTTATGCAATTTGGATTTATTAGTATATGAATCTAGCATGAAATTATGTGGATCTTGATAATATTAAAGTTTTCTTTTTTATCAAGAAAATTCGAATTTGAAATAAAGATTTAATTTAGGATCTATTAGATTTTTTCAGATCTGTTAAAATAAGGATTTCAGTTTAAAAAAAAAAAAAAAATTGGGCAGCCACCGTGCCGGCGGCAGCGTGGCTGCCGCTGCGTTCCAGGTTGCTGGTCGGGGGCGGCGACCCCCGGCCATGTTGGTGCTGCCGCCAGCCGGCGGCAGCGTGCGCTGCTGGAACAGCAGCGTGCTGTTCCAGCAGGCTGCTGGAACAACGCTGTTCCAGCAGCGTTGTTGCTGGTCGGGGGAGTGCCTCCCTTCCCCGGCCAGATTTTGACTTGGCGGCGCCGTCCGGCGCCGCCTATGGAGGGTGATGAAAGGTTTTTTTTCCATCCATTAAGGTTTTCATTATGAGGGAGATGAAAGGACTTCTTCCATTTCAGTTTTGGGAGTTTTTTGGGGACGGGGGCTTCTTGTGTAAATTTGAAGTTTTGAGGTCCTTGTCTGAAATTAAGGATTAGGGTTAAAATTTATATTTTAGCCCCTAAGGTTTTAAGGTAATTCAAGTTGGGCCTTGAGGTTATGGGCTTTAATAACTCAACCCCTGAAGTTTAAAGTTTTGGTTATTAAGCCCCCATAAAGTTAAAATTCATCCAATTGGGCCTTATAAAGTTCTGGGTTTAATAATTCAACCCCTGAAGTTCTGAAATTGATTAATTTGGGCCATTTAAGTTCTGAATTTTATAATTGAGCCCCTGAATGTTCATAATTGGTTTAAATTGGCCCCTAAAGTTTCTAAAAAAATTGTTTTTTTGACTTCTATACTTTCCAATAATTTATTTATTGACCCATAAAGTTTTGAACTATTAAGTTTTGGGTCCCTAAAGTTTTCAATAATTAATTATTGGTCCCTAAAGTTTTGAATTAATTAATTTTGACCCCTAAGTATTGAATTATTAACCCTTAGGCCCTTAAAGTTTCAAGATAAATATAATTAAGTATTCCGCTTTTCAAATTTTGGTATAAAGGACTCATTTGAGTATATAATATTCAAAAGTGAATTGATTGAAGCAATATGTTGCCAAAGCAACCTCTCTTGTGGAAATTAATTAACTTAGAATATTAGAAGGAATTCGTGTGTATGCTTGTTCATGCGAATATTAGCCGGCCCAAAGGAAGGTTAATATTTGGCCGAATTGTATGCACACTTGTGGTGGTAAATGTGTGACAATTATAAGGTTTCCATGTGAATAATAAATCAATCCAAAGATGGGTTTATTATTTGACAGGATTTATTGTCAATGTTTGATCACTACATCAAGAGTACCACTTACAGTTAATATTACTGTCCAAAGACTTGATATTAATGATGTGCTAGGTATCTTGAGATGGGACGTACCATTATTTGAATAACTTAATTGTTTATACGGATTCCTATGTGAACATGTTAATTGAGAACAAGTTCTCTATTCAGTTAATCCATTCACTTCTGCTATATCTGTCAACATCAACTCCATTCCAGTGCTAAACAGAACAAACTTCAAGTATTGAAAAGAGAACATATTAATTGTTCTTGGCTGCAAAGATCTAGATCATGCGCTCCGGATTGAGCAATCCGCTTCTCTTACGGAAGAAAGTTCATCTGATGGAAAATGGAACTTTGAGAAGTGGGATCGTTCAACTCGCATGAGTCTAATGATCATTAAGCGCGGCATTCCGGAAGCCTTTGGAGGCACAGTATCTGAAGAAGTAACTAATGCCAGTGATTTCTTGCCGAAATGAGAAACGTTTTGCGAAAAACGATAAGGCTGAAACAAGCACGCTTTTGCAAAGCTTAATTTCAATAAAGTATAAAGGCAAAGGAAACATAAGGGAGTACATCATGAAGATGTCTCACATTGCTTCTAAGCTTAAAGCACTAAAGCTCGAGCTGTCTGATGACTTGCTCTTACATTTGGTATTGATTCCGCTTCTTGCACAATTTTGCTGATTAAGGGCAGTTACAACTGTCAAAAGGGGAAAGTGGACTCTTAATGAGCTCATTTCCATATTATGTGCAAGAAGAAGAAATACTAAAGCAAAATAAAATTGACATTACTCACTTGGCAAGTACTTCTAAGGATAATAAAAAATAACAAAGCTGCATTCGGTTCGGTTTAAAATAAACAGCAAAAGTCTGAAAATGATAAATTAAGCTATAACTTTTGTGAAAATATGGGATATATAAAGAGAGATTGTACTAAATATCACGCTTAGCGTGTGAAGAAAAGTACACTTCTCATTTTGGTTTGTTTTGAGGTAAATTTAATGTCAATACCTAGACACACTTGTTGAATATATTTCGGTACTACTATTCAAATAAGTGTGTATATGCGGGGTTGTCTGATCTGTCAAAACCAATTGATGCTGAAAGATTCATCTATGTGGGGTGATGTCAAATCAGTAAAGGTTGAGGCTATATGGACCTTAGGTTATCATTAAAGGCTGTTTATTATTTGAATTTGAAAGAGACATTTGCGGTACCGTCTTTTAGACGGAATTTGATTTCTATTTCTACATTGGACAAATTTGGTTACTCTTGTTCAATTTGAAATAGTCAGGTTGATCTCTTTCTGATAACTTATATCAGTTTAATACAATTGTCTCTTATAAAGTATATGTGAATCCGCATGGTATTGAACATAAATTAACCAATGAGAATTCTGCTTTGTTTTGGCACAAGCAATAAGGTCACTTCTCTCAAAAGAGAATGAAAAATCTTGTGTTAGAAGGAATTCTTGATTTCCTTATTTTTCAGACTTAAGTGTCTATATCAATTGCATTAAGGAAAGATAAACAAACATAAGGAGATTAAGTGCCATATGACTTCGGACGTCTTAGAACTATGGACCATTTCCTTCGGTTTCTTGGAATGGTCAACAGTCATTTATTAAGTTCATAGACGAATTTTCTCACTATGGCTACCTATATCTCATTTATGAGGAATCCCAAACATTGGACATGTTCAAGGCATACAAGACTGAGATTGAAAATCAACTCAGTAAAAGAATTCATTAAGTCAGATCTTACCATAGTGGTAAATACTATGATAGATATGACGAATCAGAAGAACAACGTCCATTGCCTTTTGCTAAAATTTCTAGAGGAATGTGAAATCATTCCACAGTACATCAGGATCTTTCTAGTAAAGATCAGTAAAGACTGCAGCTTAAATTCTGAACACAGTTCCAAATAAAGCAATTTTTTAAGGGGTTACAATATTTTTAAAGATCCTACTATCAAGTCAATTTTCAAACGGGAAATGTTCGGTTCCTTGAGGATGTAGAGTTTGCGGGAGGAGATAAGGTTATAAGGTTTGTCTTGAATGAAGAATATGTATATATTTCTTTTGTTGCAATTGACAATGATCAGGTTCAGGGACAAATTCTTGCTCCATATCTTGTTCAAGAAGCGATTTCGGATCAAGACTTCATTACAAAATCCTCTATACACAATCAAGAGATTGTTCCAGAAATTCAAACTCAACAACCTCAAGAACAAACATCATTAAGGAAATCCACTATAAAAGGGAGAAAGACAATTCTGGATATTTTTATAGTCTCTCTCCAATAAAATAAGGATGACATATATTGGTGAAAGAGGATCTGATCAATCAACTTTCATCAAATAATGCAAAGTAATAACTCTCAAAAGTGGATTGATGCCATGAATAAGGAGTATAAGTCTATACAAGACAATAAAGTTTGAGATCTTGTCCCATTACCAGAAGGTGCGAAACCCATTGGTTGCAAATGGATATTTAAAACCAAAAGGGATTCGAATGGTAATGTGAAAAGATATAAGGCTCGTCTTGTGGCTAGAGACTTTATTCAAAAGGAAGACATTGACTACAAAGAGGCTTTCTCTCTAGTTTCAATAAAAGACTCTTTCAGGACAATTATGGCACTTGTTGCACATTTTGATCTTGAGCTACAACAGATGGATGTTAAGACGACGTTTTTCAATGGTAACATTGATGAAACGATCTATATGGTACAACCAGAAAACTTTGTGTCAGGAGACCCAAAGAATATGGTTTGAAAATTAAAGAAATTCATCTATGGGCTTAAGTGAGTTTCCCGTCAATGGTACCACAAGTTTCATCAAGTAATTATCTCATTTGGTTTCGAGATGAATGTTGTTGGTGATTGTGTGTATCACAAGTTCAGTGGGAGTAAACATATATTCCTGATTTTATATGTTGATGACATACTGCTTGCCACTAATGATATAGGCATGTTGCACAAAACTAAGAGATTTTCATCAAGGAGTTTTGAGATGAAAGGTCTTGGTGACGTCTCTTTTGTATTAAGGATTTGGATATATCGGGATTACTTTCGAGGTATTCTTGGATTGTCACAAAAGAGCTATATCGATAAAGTATTTAAAAGGTTTGGCATGCAGGACTGTAAATCAGTTGATACCCCTATTGATAAGAGAGACAAGTTTAGTCTCAATTAAAGTTTCAAGGATAAATTTAAAGAAGAAAATGATTACGTGAAATTCTCTATGCTTCAGCAATTGAGAATCTAATGTATACTCAAGTTTATACAGATCTGGATATAGCATTCATTGGAATGCTAGACAGATATTTAACTAAATTTGGGATGGAAATTTGGAAAGCATTATTCAGTGTTTATAGAGAACTAAAGATTACATGATCACATTCAGGAAAATCAGACCAATTGGAGATCGTTGGATAATCTGATTATGATCATGGAATTGACTGCAAAATATTGTCACTGGGCTGCATATTTTGGATGGAATTGAAAGGCCATTTAAGTTAAGTTATTATGTGACAATAGCAGTCTTGTATTCCAACGGGAACATGACAATGTCAAAGTCTAAAGACATTAAGTTCCTAGTTGTTAAGGAAAGAAATCAGAGTGGTTAGATTTCTATAAAGCATATAGAAACAAACTCCATAATCATGAATCCATAGTAAATGGATATCACCCAAGGTCTTTCATGAGTATATTGCTCACATGAGTGATTCATCTTTTGATGATATGTCAGTTTAGTGGGAGTTTGTATTTGGATGTTGTCTGTTTTAGACACATATTTTATCCATGGATATTCGGTTAATTTCAGAAATAAAGTATTCAGTTCAGTTCCACTCTGATTAAAGTTTATGGTTGATCTCACTTAAGAAATAAGATTGGACCAGTTGGAAATAGACATGGTGGATCACATAACATGTAATTTCCATGCTACACTTCCATGATTGATCTATGTCATTTGGTTATATGGGTGTACGTGACCATTGATGGATTTAGTCACGTTAAATGTGACGAAAATCGCTTTGATCCTATATCAATATGACTGATGGACGAGATTGTTTGCAATACCCATAATAATAATAATAGCAAAAAAATTTTGAGCTCATAAGGTTGTGCACATTTGAAAGGTTACATGTTTGGCCCAGTGGGAGATTGTTGGAAAAGTTCTAACATAATTGGGGCCACACGTAACGTATTAAAATGTGTGGTGCTATTATTTAAAGTTTATTAGTCAATTAAAGTGATCTACCAAAGATGAATTTTGACTAATGTGTATTAAGTTTCATGGAATTAAAGTGTAGAGACCGGATATTTGTTTCAAATTAATGAGGGGCTGATTTGAATCAAATGAAAGATAATGACCATTCATTATCTTATTCCTTTTAGAGGGGTTATGGTCCCCAATTGTTGGAGTTCTTCAAGCTTCTCTACATCCCCATCAATGGAGAGCAAACTTGATAAGGAGATCACCAATCAATTGGAAGATCATAACCAATTCCGGCGAAGAATCAGACACCTATGGATCTATGGTTCAAGGTACGCTTCCGTTTTCATTTTGATATTCTCGTTAATTTCAACATGGACGATTACAAGGTTGATTATTGATTGTTTTAGATCAATAATCCTTTATATATTTTCTATCACTCGAACTTTCTCACAACCCAGAATCTGAAAAATACAAAAACAAGGTACATATATCAAGCATTTTCTTGAAATATTAGATTGAAAGTCAAATAGCCTTGCAATTATCCTTGTGATTCGTCCCCATTCTAGAGACAACGCAGCTGTACCTCAGGTGTGGAATATAGCTTGATTAGCTTAATTGTAGAAACGGTAGTTTGATTATAGGACCTATACTATTAATTAACCTATCTATATGTTTTTCAAGTGATTTTTATCAAGAAACTAAAGCAAACTTGAAGTCATTAAATTCCCGCTAAAGCATGTACGTTCAACTATATTCATGAATTGATATAAAATACATGAGATTATTTAAATGTGATAATCATTCGTGAATTTATTTTATATTCACTGTTCGGTGCATACAAGTGTCTATTCTATTTGAAAGTGCATATGTTTTTCTCAAGGCAATTTATCTTCATTTTCTAAATGAATTTTTGAGGACAAGGAGAATAAATAATTGTCTTCCTTCTTGGAGTAGATTCACGTAAATCCCATACTTCAATTGAAGGGCATGCCCCCAAAGCATAAAGCATATTATCACTGCATACAATGTAATATGACTCAATTTCATCACCAAAGCTCCTTCACCCTAGGGTCAACAACTGTACTGGGGCAGAGATAAGTGGGTTTGGGAGCTTGAGAGTGGGTTTGGATAGGGGAGTCGCGTTAGGGAGGATTATTGTTGTTGTTGTTGTTGTTGTCCTTTCGATTTACCTTTTTATTTTTTTATGAACTTTTTATTTATTTAAAGTTTTAGGATAGAATTGTTCTTTCACTGGACATTAAAAGTAAAAATGGATGAAAATCATTAATAGGTACAATATGTCCAAATAAATGAAAGGTTAAGGAGATGAGTGATAAAAATTCAATGGAGATGAAATTGCTACAAAACGAAAAGGCTGGGGACCCATAATGAAATTTACGCCTTCCTAAAAATACACCAGTCCCATCCCAAGAATGCACTTATTTGAAATTTATATTTGAAAGAAATAATTCCTAAACAGGGGTTTTTTTTGGGTAAGATTAAGGCCCTTCCCATTCAAACAGTGAACTCTTTACCTTGGGCAAGGCACTTTCCAGGAAAGTGCACTAATAGGTGCTCACTAATAGATGCATGAAAGTTTCTATTCTATTTGAAACTTTTTGTAATTTATATGATGGTGTTTTGCGCGGTTTTTGGGTCGCTAACAATTAAAAAAGAAATCAGACGATTGTGTAAGGAACAAACCTCTTGAGACAAAGTCCCAAAAATGGGTGTTTTTATTGGCGAACGAAGATTTATAATAAGAAATGAACAGAATGCCTCTAAAGGGCGCAAGTACACGAGTACTAAAAAAAGGAAATTAAAGTTATACTAAGAAATAGAAATTACATATTCTCTGTTGAGAGTTTTTGATTCGGATGGGCTTTTTCTCTATGTTTCTTCTTCCTTTTATACTACTCTGATGGTTTTCTTTGTGACAAACCGTTTGGAAACTGCTTGACCAATCCATAACTACACACTTCCTTCATGGTGGCTGAGCAATCGTGGAACTGCCATATCTAACTGCTGCCACCATGTTGTTGTCGTTCAACTGCTCCCAACTGAGCTCCTAGAATTGTGGATCATGACGAAAGTGCTCGATATCCGTTTCCATAACCGTTGTTCTGAGTAAATACAATGTCTGACGTGGCTACAACCTTGGGCGATTCGAAGGTCTGGGTGATGATAGACTCGTTGCTTTGGGCGACAGTAGGGTATTCCATTCGCGCAGATTATGGGCGTTGCGCAGGTTTGGGCGATGACATTACCAATTTGGCTGGCCTTTATCTTGCCAACACTCCAACTTGGGCCTTTGTCTTGATTTCTCTAATTGGGTTTCACTCCTTGGGCCATTCGGATTGCAATGCACTTTTAGTGAGTCAACAATTACCCCCCAATATGACAGAATTAATTCCAATTATTAATTTTTGCCATATTCGCTTTGCTCCAGCGACATTTTAATTCCCAAAGATTTCAATCATCATTTCTTTCTATTTGCCTGAAAAGGTGCAACGCTACAAAAAACCATTTTAAACCCAAACGACACTCCATTTCACAGTACTATTAAACCACGTCTCTGCATTCTGCGCTCCTTCTTCATTATCTTCACTGTTCATCTTCTTGCTTCTTTGCTAAGTCTCTCAGGCCAACTCCAACAAGCTTGTATCTCATATCCAATGGCGTGTTCACAAACTTCCTCTGACGGCACCTTCAGTTTTGAGGATTTCCAAAACCTCATCGCTAAATCGTACGTAAACTCACACCCTCTTACACAGATCGAACCTGACCTTAATGAGTTCTGTTTGGGCCCATCTTTTATTGATGCTGAATCGGTTGGAAAGGTGGCGGTGGGTCAACTATTCCCTTGCACTGGACTTCTTTCTTTTCTGGATTCTCTGCCATTGAAGTCAATCCGCGAGAAAGGTATTTGCACTTGGCCCAAAACTAATCCTAGTTTTCGAAGATGGCATGCACGTATGATAAATCATGGCCCCACCAAAACACTTTTTGATCGTGCTAAAATTTTGGATTTATTAGAAATTGCTCTTCACCCCCTATTTATGAACCAGTGCTTTTTCCAATCGCCCTAAGTTTCTGGTCGTCTGAATATAACGCTTTCGTTTTCTCCCTTGGCCCGATGTCTATTACCTTGAGGGATGTTGGGGCTTTAGTGACTTTTCCACCTTTGGGCGACACCATCTCTCCTAACATTTTGATTTCTGGTGCTGCCCCAAAATTTGACAAAAAGATAGCTGAGTCCTATTCAAGCATGCAAGGTCATAATCATACCTTGGTCTCTGAGCCTGACCATGCTGAGCGTGTCGCTTTCCTTCAGGTCTGGCTTTGTAAATATGTTCTTTGTGTTCCCAGTCTAAAACCTTCCATAAGCTATTTGCCTCTGTCCCATGAATTAGGTCGAGGCCGACCCTTGAATCTGTGTTCCTTCTTTTTAGCCGTCTTTTATAGAGGTATGGCCTCTCTCCGATTCCAGCTGAGGAATGGTGCATCTCCTATTGGTAGTGGGCCTTTATGGCTTGCTCAATTGTGGTTGAGATCCTATTTCCCACGACTGGCGCTCCGCCATCCCCTCCTCGCGAGGTTAGTTGCTATGGGCTATTCATTCATCAACTAGGCCCTGTAAATATGTCTAGTATGGATGTTTTTACATTCTTTTATACTTTGAATTCAACACCTTCCTTCTTCCCTTTTTCTCTTCATCAGATCCACTTTTACGTACGGCCTCCTTCTACTCTAGTCGAAGCAGACAAATCTGTATTTGTTTGGGTTCAATTTTTGGTAGGAAGAGAGCTATTTCATGACATTGTCATAGGGACAAATGCCAAGGTGGGGGTTGAGATATATGCGCCCCAATTTTTTGCTCGCTAACTTGGTTTTGGCCAAACGTGGTCCGTTCCTCCTTGTTATTCTAGGAACTTAGTAGAGCATTTTTACACTATCAATAAAACTGAGGCACAAGCCATTGATGCCCATAATAATCTTCTGACTAAAGGCTTTTCCTATGCTCCTTTTAATTCTACTGCTATCACACACTCTCTTTTCGACTAGTTGTGGCCGTCTGTGAAGAACAGATTGTTCCCAACAGATGCCAACCGTGCCTTCCATCTGCTAGATAGGATGGATCCCCTTTCTATTTCTCTCATTCCTGCTATCCCTTTATCTAGCGAGAGTCCTATATCGCCTGTTTGCACCAAATGCCCTATTCATCCGTCTATTTCTCCAAAGGCTACCGTATCCAAAGGCACTTTCAGCCGTAAACAGCCAACTCCATATTTCCCAATCTTGCAGGACGATGATGGTAATGCTGATGATGCCCCTCTTATCCTTAGGAGAAAGGCTTCAAAAGCTCCAGCTTTGGCAACCCCCATTTCGTCACCCTCTGTTGAGGCTGCTCTGCCCGAATCATATGATGGATGAGCTACTTTGACAGATAAATCCTTAGCCCTTGTACCTTCGTTATTGCCAGCAGGAACACCACCTTCTTCCTATGGCGTTGACCCCCCAAGTGTAGAACCAGAAGGTAATGTGTATGTTTTGGTGTCTTGCCTATACTTGTGCTACTGGCTCCTAATTTGTCGCCTTTTGAGTTATGCAGGGATTCCCGTGGGCTTGTCAGTGTGGCAGAATCTTTTCACCTGAGTAAGGAGAAGTCTCCACAAGTGGTTGAAACGACGGGTGATGTGCCTGGACCTCGTAACATTGTTTACAATGTACCTTACCCTCGTTCTTACTCTGTGTTTGTGGCAAAAATCCTTAATGATGGCGTTTTTCTTCTCAGGATGTTGATGACATCGTACGGTCCATCCAAGATCCATTCACCTCCTGGGAACAAATAAAGACATCTCGCCCTGGTTCGGCTAGTCATTCTTCTGCGCTATCTTCTATTCCTTCGGACGATCACATGAAATTGATGAGTGTGTTTTGCACATGAATTTTGTACCATTGGAGCCTCATTTGCTTGATTAATATGTTGATTATCGAACGAATTTAATGTGTTTGCTAGTGTTTTGGTTGAAGGAATGATGAAAGGATGAAAAAGAGTTTTTGAAGCAAAATAAACAAAGAAGAAAGCAGGAATTTAGCGCTCAAGCGCCCGGAAACAGCGCCCAAGCGCCGGAAAACAAAATTGGACAAAATTCAACAGCAGTGTAGCGCTCAAGCGCTGGATGTAGCGCTCAAGCGCTACACAGGTAGCGCTCAAGCGCTACTCTGGTCCGTTTCGCGGCGCTCAAGCGCTGCAACCTAGCGCTCAAGCGCCGCGCCGCGAAGAAAATTAGGTTTTTTTGGGGCTACGAAAAAGCCCACAAAAAGGACTCCAAATTGGCCAAAGATGTATGAGAAGTATAAGAGGCTAAGAGAGGCACGAAATAGGGGTTCCACACCTTGCAAAATAGAGAGAAAAACACAAGATAAACGTGGATTTGTGAGAAGATTTACATCAAGGATTCGAATCAAAATCAAGAATTGGAAGCGGAAGAAGATCTTGGTGCAAGAAATAATTCTTTTCCAACTTTTGTATCATTTAAATCCGGTTATGTATTCAACTTTTGTCATTTATTTCATTGTTTTGATTATGAGTAGCTAATTTATTTATTAGGGCGAACAATGTAATCTTTTGAAACCCTTAGTTATTAAATTCATGAATTTATGAGTTTATTCTTCCATGTGTTGATTTTATTATGAGTGCAATGCTTTAAATTATCTGGCCAATAATTTGATGATCTATTGAGTTTCTTACGAGTCGAGAAGTGAGTTCGAAACTTAGAACGTGTAATAAAATTCGGTAACGAGGTATAACGTGTAGAGATACCTATACTAAGTGTTGCGGTCGTTATATGAATTCCTAGTTCCTTAATTCGTTTAACTAAGGAGAATTTGCATAGAGATATGGAATTGATTTAGTTAAATAGGCTCAATGAGAACTCGAGAGGGGTAAATTGAATACCGTAGGAGAATTCGACCGAACACTATATTAGGCTAGAATCTTGAATTGATAACTAAGGTGATCATTAGGTGAAATTGTTCTGCCCTAATACTTCTCGCATATTTGAATCTTTGATTTGTGTGTTTCCAATATTCTTTCATCAATTGTCATTCTTTCTAGGAATTTAGTTTTTCAAAAACATCCATATTCATCATAATCTGAATTATAGTTTATTTAATTTCATCAAATAGTAGTAGGAGAAATATATCCAATACTAAAGTATAGTTTTCGTGGAAACGATAATCCGGACTCTTAGGTCCACTATATTACTTGTTCGATATCGTACACTTGCGATATAAAAATACGCAACAAGTTTTTGGCGCCGTTGCCGGGGACTATTTAGTTTGGATTTATTTTTGTTTACTGTTGTTTGATTTGTTCACTCTCTTTTATTTATTCATTATTGTCTCCTGCGATATTTCAGTGTGTTTTGTTTTTATTTTTCCTTTACAGAAAACGGTGTTCATTGTATGCTCCGTGCCCAAGGCGACGCACTTGAACCGTTTGACTCGGAGATAGAACGCACCTTTCGACAAAGACGCAAGGAACACAAACAAAAACAGCAACATCAAATGGCGGATGATCAGAACATTCCAGTTCAAATTCAGCCAATAGGACAAGCTGCGGCCAGAGCAGCTGTACCACCAAATCAGCCACAGGGGCCAAGGGAAATAAATGAAGGAGATTTACCCGTTGCTATGTTCTTGACACCTGTTGCTTCACCTGCGCGATCTAGTATTGTGTACCCAGATTTTGGAGTCAACAATTTTCAGATAAGGGCAGAATGGATAAATCTGATGAGCAACACTCTTCAATTCTACGGGTTGCCCCATGAGAATCCAAATACACACTTAGACAGATTTCTCCGAAACTACCAGAACTTCTATGCCCCGGGGGTCAATGAAGATGCCATCAAATTGCGGTTATTTCCTTACACACTTCGAGATGCCGCATTGGAGTGGTTAGATGCTGAACCTCATGCAAGTATATCAACTTGGGAAGATCTCACCAGAAAATTTTGCAACAAATTCTTCCCACCTGCTAAAGTAGCCAAATTGAGGTTGGAGATCCAAACCTTCCAACAACATGATGGAGAGAGCTTTAACGATGCATGGAACAGATTCAAAGGGCTAATGCGAAGATGCCCAAATCATGGAATTCCAAATGGAGATCAGGTGCGGTACTTTTACTCAGGACTCTCACCAATGTCGAGAGCTCAGGTAGATTGTTCTGCGGGAGGATCAGTCATGGGAAAATTAGTACAAGAAGCACTGGATTTGTTTGAGCTCATTGCTACCTCGCACTCAATGTTTTCTTCAGAAAGAGTAGCACCACCTCGAGCACCTGGAGTGTATGAAGTGGATCACCCGACATCCACTAATGCCCAAATAGCAGCGTTGACAAAGCAAGTGGAACTGTTGGTGAAGGCACAGACGAGAGGAGCACATGCTGTAATAAGTAGTCCAACTTGTGAAAATTGTGGAGCTAATCGTGCAACAGAGAGCTGTATGTACATGGGTTTTCCAGAGGAACATGTCAACTTCATTCAAAATGGATCCCGCAATTTTAACCCGTATTCTCAGACTTACAATCCAGGATGGAAACAACACCCAAATTTCAGATGGTCTGAAAATCAGTCAGGATAGGTTCCAAATAATGCTCAGCAGGAGAACAAACCAAGTTTGGGGGAGATGTTTCATTAATATGTGTAGAAAACAGACAAAGTATTCCAACAGATTGATACTAATTTCCAAAATCAGCAAGCCTCCATCAAGAAGTTGGAGATACAGATTGGTCAGATAGCTCAACAACTTTCAGAACGTCCATAGGGATCATTACCAGGCAATACAATGACAAATCCTAAAGAGCAAGTGATGGCAATAGAGGTAATGGAAAACGATCCACCCAAGGCTCCTGTAAAGGTTAAAGCATATGTACCTCCACTTCCATTCCCCCAAAGACTTCGAAAGAAATCAATAGAGGAAAATCTTCATACTATCACTACAAGGAGCGGAGCACAAGTACCAGAGATTACTGTGAAACAACCAGAAAGAAAAGAAGATTGGGAAAGTGTTGATGAAACTATAATGGAGGAAAAATCTACACCCACATCAATTGAGAACAAAGAAAGTATAGAGGCATTCACTACCAATGCACCAAGTCCAGTCAAGGCTTATGTTCCTCCCATACCCTTTCCTCAAAGGCTCAAAAAGAACAAACCAGATACAAAATTTGATAATTTCCTTGAGGTTCTCAAGAAACTTCAGATCAATATTCCGCTGATTGATACAATATTACAAATTCCAAGCTACACAAAATTCTTGAAGGAGATGTTGACAAAGAAGAGAAAGCTTCCTGAGTTTGAAGTTGTAGCATTAACGGAGGAAAGTAGTGCAAGAGTGTTAAACAAATTGCCTCCCAAGTTGAAAGATCCAGGGAGTTTTTCTTTGCCAATTTCAATTGGGAATTCATGTACAATTGCTGCATTATGTGATACAGGTGCTAGTGTAAATCTAATGTCATATTCTGTTTACAGGAAATTGGGATTGGGCGAAGTCAAACCAACATCAATAAAGTTACAACTAGCTGATACTACAATTTCAAAGCCACTTGGCAAAGTTGAGGATGTGCTCATAAAAGTAGGAAATTTAATATTTCCAGTGGATTTCATTGTATTGGACACACCAGAAAATCGAGACATTCCAATTATACTGGGTAGGCCATTCTTAGCAACGGGTCGAACTCTAATTGACATGGAGAAGGGTGAGTGAATATTGAGGGTGGAGGACAAGCAAGAGATATTTAATATTTATACCCCACTTGAGACACCTTCCAAGAACAATCTTTGCTGTGAAATTGATGAAGAAAAACCTCCTGGTCAACGAAGCTGTAAGAATAGAAGACCAGATTTCGATGGACTTCTTGGTAGAGATAAAAATGGAAATATCAAAATATGGAGAACACAAAAAGGGTGTATGAATGAAAATTGCACAACGTGTCATGATGGCATAAAATGGTTCGAGCCACCATGATCAAACATGTCAAGAGACACAGTCTAGCTAAAGACTATAAAGAAGCGCTTCTTGGGAGGCAACCCAAGTTCTATCCTTTGTTTTTATTATCTCGTTTTCATTTTTAGTTCGTTTATTTATTTGTTTATCTTGCTTGTGTTATTCTATCTCCCTTGCTGAATTGTAGGCAAAAACTCAAGTGTAGGGGTGATCACAAGAGATATGGAGATTGACATTCTACTCATCATGAGACATAAGCTTTTACCGATTAGAGGGTAAATATGAGTTTTCAATGACACTTAGTATCTTCTCAGGTAAGTCCCCCGTTCTATTCTTCTTTTTAACATTGGGGACAATGTTTATATTAAGTTTGGGGGCATTTTCTTTAGTTTATGCATTTTTTTTTGGCTGATGTGTTTTTTTTTTGTGATTGTGTGATTGATTTGTGTGCTTTATTAAAAAAAAAATCTGCGTTTTCTTTATAAATTTACAACTTTTGTGTGCTTGTGTGAGTTGGATAGTCATGCCTCCATGATGAATATAGCTAAAAAAATGAATTAGTTTGTGAATGATGATAAATTATGTGCTTGAGTCGTAATTTTCGTTTATCCATGACAAATGTGAAGATTTTGATGCACTGAATTGAGGTATAGTGTTGTACACTAACATGAGGTTCACATGCTTAAGTTAGAGACATGACCTAGAGGCTTAACCCTATATTTCATGATTCACAAAATCTCTTGACTACAACTATATTTGGAACATTTTAACTGATGAAAGAAATGGTTTAGGATTGTGATGATTCCGTGCTTGTTATAAAATTTGTGTGGAGTGTTTCGTCTCTCTAGTAGATGCTTCGTGATGACCATATGCTAGGAATCTAACCCCATGTTATTGTGTTTGAAGTTCCCAAAAAAAAAAACTGCTCTCATTTAGCTTATGTCTCACGCCGGCACCTTTTTGACTCGAGTGATTAAGTCTGCAGGGTATCTTACGACCTGGTACCCTTTTGGCATTCAAAAGCTAGGGAGTTACCGACTAAAAGCTCGCTACATGGGTCAAGAAGAGAAATATGGGTGAGGTCAATAAATGACTAACAAAAAGGGAATATTTTGATGTTTGTCGGGGTTTTAGATAATTAGTGGGTTTGAATCACTTGGCGTAAGCTAGTTTGTTGAACACTCACTTTTGGGAGGATCATCACATGAATAGACTGTTGATATTGTCAGTTAAATGAATCCAAAGTGGAGAGGTGTAAGGACAAAAAAGAATGAAACTGATGCTTAGGAATACACCATTGGGAGAGCATAAAAGAAAACAAGTTTGGGGGTGTGTGAATCTAACGAGCGATGTAAGGAAAGAATAGTCCATTCGGGATGGGAACTGAACCAAATTGTGAATGTCAACGCTATACTTGATTTACACACACACACCCCGTTTGCATGGGATAAGTGAAAATTGACTCTTGTTATGTAATTTTGAAGTCATTCATAGATGTGATACATTGATCTCAGTCCTGAGTTACGACAGGCTATCTAACTAAGTTGGGTGTTGTGTTCTCTTTTAGTTTATTTTCTTTGTGTATGAGTTTGCTCGAGGACTAGCAAAATGTTAAGTTTGGGGGTATTTGATGAGTGTGTTTTGCACATGAATTTTGTACCATTGGAGCCTCATTTGCTTGATTAATATGTTGATTATCGAACGAATTTAATGTATTTGCTAGTGTTTTGGTTGAAGGAATGATGAAAGGATGAAAAAGAGTTTTTGAAGCAAAATAAACAAAGAAGAAAGCAGGAATTTAGCGCTCAAGCGCCGGAAAATAAAATTGGACAAAATTCAACAGCAGTGTAGCGCTCAAGCGCTGGGTGTAGCGCTCAAGCGCTACACAGGTAGCGCTCAAGCGCTACTCTGGTCCGTTTCGCGACGCTCAAGCGCTGCAACCTAGCGCTCAAGCGCCGCGCCGCGAAGAAAATTAGGTTTTTTTGGGGCTACGAAAAAGCCCACAAAAAGGACTCCAAATTGGCCAAGGATGTATGAGAAGTATAAGAGGCTAAGAGAGGCACGAAATAGGGGTTCCACACCTTGCAAAATAGAGAGAAAAACACAAGATAAACGTGGATTTGTGAGAAGATTTACATCAAGGATTCGAATCAAAATCAAGAATTGGAAGCGGAAGAAGATCTTGGTGCAAGAAATAATTCTTTTCCAACTTTTGTATCATTTAAATCCGGTGATGTATTCAACTTTTGTCATTTATTTCATTGCTTTGATTATGAGTAGCTAATTTATTTATTAGGGCGAACAATGTAATCTTTTGAAACCCTTAGTTATTAAATTCATGAATTTATGAGTTTATTCTTCCATGTGTTGATTTTATTATGAGTGCAATGCTTTAAATTATCTGGCCAATAATTTGATGATCTATTGAGTTTCTTTCGAGTCGAGAGGTGAGTTCGAAACTTAGAACGTGTAATAAAATCCGGTAACGAGGTATAACGTGTAAAGATACATATACTAAGTGCTGCGGTCGTTATATGAATTCCTAGTTCCTTAATTCGTTTAACTAAGGAGAATTTGCATAGAGATATGGAATTGATTTAGTTAAATAGGCTCAATGAGAACTCGAGAGGGGTAAATTGAATACCGTAGGAGAATTCGACCGAACACTATATTAGGCTAGAATCTTGAATTGATAACTAAGGTGATCATTAGGTGAAATTGTTCTGCCCTAATACTTCTCGCATATTTGAATCTTTGATTTGTGTGTTTCCAATATTCTTTCATCAATTGTCATTCTTTCTAGGAATTTAGTTTTTCAAAAACATCCATATTCATCATAATCTGAATTAGAGTTTGTTTAATTTCATCAAATAGTAGTAGGAGAAATATATCCAATACTAAAGTATAGTCTTCGTGGGAACGATAATCCGGACTCTTAGGTCCACTATATTACTTGTTCGATATCGTACACTTGCGATATAAAAATACGCAACAGAAATCTCTTAAACAATCACTGTTTGAATATGTTTCTTTCATGGACATGGAAATTGGCCGTGCCAATGCTAGTAAACAGAGAGATAAGTTGGAAACGTTGGGCGCACAATTGCTGCACATACTTTCACTTCCATCGCTCAACGTTTTCACCAACTTCAAGGCGAAGCTGAAGGTTTTTCATGCTGATATCCTCTCTTTGCTAGCTAGGAATGTGGAATTGAAGGCCAAGAGTACTCAATATCTTTAAGGCCAAGAGAATCCCTGCTTCAAGAGATTAATAAAATCAATGCTGAATTGATCGATATCTCTTCTGAGGTCATGGTTGAGGACTCTTTGTTATTAAATATTGTTGCGGAGATGAAAGAGATTCAAGCAAAGATGGACGACTGCATGGCGAGAATAACTGCTAAAAGTCCAAAAAATGGGTGTTTTTATTGGCGAACGAAGATTTACAATCAGAAATGAACAGAATGCCTCTAAGGGGCGCAAGCACACAATAGGGTATTCCATTCGCGCAGATTATGGGCGTTGCGCAGGTTTGGGCGATGATATTATCAATTTGGCGGGCCTTTATCTTGCCAACACTCCAACTTGGGCATTTGTCTTGATTTCTCCAATTGGGCTTTACTCCTTGGGCCATTCGGATTTGACTCCACTTTTAGTGAGTCAACAGATGGCCTCTTCATTTTCAAAATGAATTTTCGAGGACAAGGAGATTGAATAATCATCTTCCTTCTTGGAGTAGATTCACGTAGATCCCGTGCTTCAATCGAAGGTTTTGCCCCCAAAGTAGAAAGCATATCATCACTACATACAACATCATAATATGACTCAATTTCACCACCAAAGCCCGTCCATCCTAGGGTCAACAATTGTACTGGGGCTGAGATAGGTAGGTTTAGGCGCTTGAGGGTGGGTTTGGTTATGGGAGTGGCGTCAAGGAAGATTATTATTCTTATTATTATTATTATTGTCCTTTCGAGTTACCTTTTTTTTTATTTAAAGTCTTAGGATAGCATTGTTCTTTCATTGGACATTAACAGTAAAAATGGATGAAAATCATTAATAGGTACAATATGTCCGAATAAATGAAAGGTTGAGGACGAGATGAGTGATAAAAATTCAAGGGGGATGAAATTGTTACAAAACGAAAAGGCTGGGGACCCATAATGAAATTTATGCCTTCCTAAAAATATACTAGTCCCATCCCAATGTACTTATTTGAAATTTATATTTGAAAGAAATAATTCCCAAAAGGTTTTTTAGGGTGAGATTAAGGCCCTTCCCATTCACACTGTGAACTCTTTGCCTTGGGCAAGGCACTTTCCAGAAAAGTGCAGGTGCTCACTAATAGATGCATCCAAGTTTTTATTCTATTTGAAACTTTTTGTAATTTATATGATGGTGCCTCTTCATTTTCTAAATGAATTTTCGAGGACAAGGAGATTGAATAATCATCGTCCTTCTTGGAGTAAATTCACGTAGATCCTATATTTCAATCGAAGGTCCTGCCCCCCAAAGCAGAAAGCATATTATAACTACATACAATGTTGTAATATGACTCAATTTCACCACCTATGCCCGTCCATTCTAGGGTCAACAATTGTACTGGGGCTGAGATAGGTGGGTTTGGGCGCTTGAGGGTGGGTTTGGATAGGGAGGTGGTGTCAGGGAAGATTATTATTATTATTCTTCTTCTTCTTCTTGTCCTTTCGAGTTACCTTTTTTATGAACTTTTTATTTATTTAAAATTTTCAGATAACATTGTTCTTTCATTGGACATTAACAGTGAAAATGGATAAAAAATCATTAATAGGTACAATATGTGTGAATAAATAAAAGGTTGAAGACGAGATGAGTGATAAAAATTCATTGGAGATGAAATTGCTACAAAATGAAAAGGCTGGGGACCCATAATGAAATTTATGCCTTCCTAAAAGTATACTAGTCCCATCCCCAGAATGTACTTATTTGAAATTTATATTGAAAGAAATAATTCCCAAACGATTTTTTTTCTTTTTCTTTTTATTTATTTATTTATTTTTTTTGAGTGAGATTAAGGCCCTTCCCATTCACACTGAACTCTTTGCCTTGAGCAATGCACTTTCCAGGAAAGCGCACTAATAGGTGCTCACTAATAGATGCATGCAAGTTTCTATTCTATTTGAAACTTTTTGTAATTTATATGACGGTGCCTCTTTATATTCTAAATGAATTTTCGAGGACAAGGAGATTGAATAAGCATCTTCCTTCTTGGAGTAGATTCACGTAGATCCCGTACTTCAATCGAAGGTCTTGCCCCCAAAGCAGAAAGCATATTATCACCAACATCATAATATGACTCAATTTCACCACCAAAGCCCATCCATCATAGGGTCAACAATTGTAATGGGGCTGAGATAGGTGGGTTTGGGCGCTTGAGGGTGGGTTTGGATAGGGGAGTGGCGTCAGGAAGATTATTATTATTATTATTCTTTTGAGTTACCTTGTTTATGAACTTTTTATTTATTTAAAGTAGTAGGATGGAATTGTTCTTTCATTGAACATTAACAGTAAAAATGGATGAAAATAATTAATAGGTACAATATGTGCGAATAAATGAAAGGTTGAGGACGAGATGAGTGATAAAAATTCAATGGAGATGAAATTGCTACAAAACGAAAAGGCTGGAGATCCATAATGAAATTTATGCCTACCTAAAAATATACTAGTCCCATCCCAAGAATGTCCTTATTTGAAATTTATATTTGAAAGAAATAATTCCCAAACGATTTTTTTTTTTTTAATTTTTGGGTGAGATCAAGGCCCTTCCCAGTTCCCATTCACACTGTGAACTCTTTGCCTTGGGCAAGGCACTTTCCAGGAAAGTACACTAATAGGTGTAATTGATGCATGCAAGTTTTTATTCTATTTGAAACTTTTTGTAATTTATATGATGGTGCCTCTTAATTTTCTAAATGAATTTTCGAAGACAAGGAGATTAATTAGGAAGGAAATAAGAATTCTCGTTTTCTCTGAGAATGGAAATTATTAAGAAATAGATCCAAGGAGCGAAGAGAAAATTGATAAATCTTTATCTGTGCGTGCATCCACTCAAGGACGTCCAGGATCCTCCCCCTCCCATGTTGGCATCTGACGACAATCAAAATATTCCACTACCAATTCCGCCAGGGAATTTCGACTGGACAAGTCCAGTCATTTCTTTCTGCTTCGCGTCAGTTTTTGGTATTGCGATGTTGCCACCAAGTCCAAGAGAAACCTTACCAATGATCTTTTTCTGCGTTCTCGTGATTCTTGCATTTTCGTTCATGTGGGTGAGAAAATATATCCGAAGCAAGTATCCAGACTGGGCCAAAAAGATGGAACTGGCTGGAATATTGTGTACTTCCACGGCTTTCTTTTTAGGCATTAGTATGAGTTTCTCGTTAATTCTCAAGGTATTTTCGGGGTTCATTTACTTTCTTTGTTTAATTGTCATATTCATATGCAATCGATGCTAGTCCGTAATCTGCATGCAGCTCAACTGAATTACTTTTTTTCAGTCAAGTTCGATATTTGTTTTGAGAGAAATACCTACCATCAGGGGCGGAGGGGTGTGGGGGCCCAATTTCAATGCATTTTTCACATAGAAAACATTGAAATTTGGATATGACTATTTCTAGAAGAATTGTAGCCATTCGAGTTATCTTTCCAACGAAATTTGAATCATCGCAATCGGATATCGGTAGAGAAAGTTATGATGAAAATACTGACAACTGCTCAACCCTCGCTCGACTTTCCCTATAGGCTCGCTCGAGCGACCAATGCAGTAACTTTTTGCCCCAGTTTCGCCGACATGATTGACGATCATGTAGTTATACAATGTTATCAAAGTATAATTTTGCTAAATTAAAGATTGGTACTTTCTTTTATACGTTTCTTGATTTTTTTGTTAATAACGTATCTAAAAAAAAAATTCGGGGGCAACCCCCGTGGGCCCCACCACCCCTTCACCTCTACCTCTAGGCCCCCCCTACTTTCGAGGTCTAGCTCCGCCCCTGCCTACCATGTATTGTTGTTGTCTAGTGTAATTTTTATGTTTCTGGAAAAATTATGTAGTTTTTCACGCTAGATTTTCCTTGGATGTTTCTTTATTTGCTGGTATTAAGATTTTTATGATGTTAAGTGCTGCAGACTATATATTAGTTGCCGTATTATTTTCAATCTTTGTTTCCACTATAATTTGGATGCTCGTTCAGTTGAAAAATGAAACCCCAGAAAATGAAAATAGTTTTCAACCCAATCGGTCAGGCCAGGTCCACTAATTTTTTACTCGATCCGTCTTTCATAAAGATAATTTACAATGAAATAAGTAGTACAAATAAATGTGATCACAAGCTCTTTTACTTTCCTATATTTTACCTTTTCTGTTTTCTCTTCTTTTCACAATTAAAATAAGCTTTTGAATTATTCATAGCCACTCACTATCAAAGCATTTAAAAATATTCGTTTTAGACGAATTCGGTAGATCTTATTCTCCAAATTCACCTCAACACAAAAAGGTTGTATTTTTTATAGTTACACGAACACTAGATTCTATTCGACCGTGGGTAATTAAGATAATGACTGACTTAACTTTATCCAAGCTCAAATAGTTTTAAATTTAGTTTTACGGTCAAAATCTTAAAAGAAGTAAATAAATTCCGACTACAATGCAAATGACAATCTTACGTGTTCGACGATGGGAGACAGAAATTTAAATAGCTAAAAATCTGATTTTTATTTAACTCAAATAAGGACTTAATGAGATGGATCTAGAGCAAATCTTTATTTTATTTTTAATTCTCGAATTTAACAGATATTATATCCAAATTAAACTAATCAACTTATACTCCCTTGATAAATTGGATTAAAGTAATCTCCTTTTTAGATGGTTCAAACTAGACTGCTTGCTATTTTCTAACTTTGAACCACATAGGTGTACAAATTTCTTTTTTACAAATATTGCATAGACAACGTACATGATGGGTCCGTACATTTTTTTTAATACACGTGGAGCCCGACCCCTTGTGAGGGGGCATGGAAGGTGTTCCCTAACTTTTCCCTTCATACTGTAACATGGACAAGTTTCTGTCAATTGGATTGCATTGTCCTATAGATTCTAAAACTCACCTAACGGCTAACGTTGCCACGATATTTATGACAAGCAGTAATTGTCAATAAAATCATAATTTTGATATACAAACAGACTCAATGACATATTAAGAAAGATGTAGAATATGTATCGACATGTGATTGGACAATTTGACCAAAAAAAAAAAAAACATCCAAACATGTGTTGCTGAATCAATCTATCGTTAAACAACCGAGCTTGGCTACCAAGGCCATTTTACCATGCCTTTTACAGGTTATCTCACATACATGGGGGTGGATATTTTTGGTTGGTTTTTTTAATGAGGTGGGTCTGCATCGGACTCACCTCTAGTTATGGCAACGGGGCGGGGCACCCTCGCCCCGCCAATCCCCGCCCCTCCCCGGCGGGACGGATTTTTGCTCCGTTTAATGCCCCATTTAGTTTTTTTTTTTTTTAAACCAAAAATTTACAAGTAAATACAATTCAAAATTTTATAATCCAAAGCAAATAATATTTAAAATAATTACATCAATATTCAAACCAAACAATGAAAACAAACAATGTCCAAAATTAAATAAACAACGTTCAAATTTTTTTTATTTTTTAACTAAACGGGGCGGGGCGGGGCACCCTCACCCCGCCCCGCGACCCGAGGCGGGGCGGCAATCCCGCCCCGCCAACCCGTCGGGACGGATTTTTTTGCCATCTCTACTCACCTCATTGTGAGGGGGCTGACACAGCAGAATAATTCATCCTTAAACATGTTCAAGTATCATCATTCATAAAATTATACTTTGGCAAAAATATGCTTCGCCAAAATCAGGTCCCACACAAATCCGCTTTGTCAAAATCAGGCCCCACACTGAATTAAGCTTCATTGACAAAGCAAATCTGACTTTGGAAACATAGTACAGGTGATTAGCAAATGATTAGCAAAATCAGGTCCGACGCAAATACGCTTTGCCAAAATCAGGCCCCACACTGATTTAAGCTTTATTGCAAAGCAAATCTGACTTTGGAAACATAGTAGAGGTGATTAAACAATCACTTGGGATGTTGGGAAGTGCAATAGCAATGCACGTAAGGGTCACCAAAGGTAGAGACCAGCAATTCGGAGGCTCCTGGGAATGTAAACTTGGAACGTGATTACTGTCAAACTCTGTCACCCCATTGAAGTTGTTAGATTTACTTAGAAGTTTAATTAGGTTCTTGGGCTGCTGTCTTTTACCTGTCTGGATAAGCTTGTCCACCTCGTTCCAGATGTTTTTTACGGTCTTTTTCGGCAGTCGTACTTCTCCTTCAAGTAGCAAGACATAACGGGTAAGATCTAGATCTGAATCAATGCCTGATTCTGATCTTTTTTTGTTACAAGAGGCACTTTCAACAAATATCATCATCCTACCGATGAGGTGGAAAGATGAGGCAGAAATGAGAAGTACAAGTTTGCTCACCCAAACAATTAGAATCTGTATTCCAATGCAGAGATTAAGAATGAGTCTTGTTGCTGCATGAAGAAGCTTTTTGCCTTTGAGGTGTCGAACTTGTAAAGGTAATGATCTTTCTTTCCAGTCCACCAGCCTCTGAATCCAATAATTCTCGATTTTGAATTCACTTTTGAAGCTTTTACTGCCTAGTTCTGAACACTTGAAGCTTGCAGCAGTGAACCATCTGAAGGCAGGGGCAATATTACCCACGAAAACTCCAATAGACTGAGTAACAAGAATCCATTCAATTGACCACTTATAGGTGGAATCACTCTCCCGGAATTTTGGGCACCATAACAACTGTTCAATATGAGTTTGTACCAAACAGAGAACAACGAACACACAAATCAAACCTGAGGCAGTGCTAGTCACAGAACGTGCCAGTACGAACTCGGGGTTCCCAGTTGCTGCCATCACCCAATATTTTTTCACCACTACTCTCAATTTGTCCACTGTAAATTTTGTCCCTTCCATTCTTTCTTCATCGGAAGCTATTCTCTGCATTTCTTGGTACTTGGATTCTATGTAACTTCTGTTCGTTGGAACCATCAAAGCCGAAGAACAAAATATAACAAGTGAAAGAAACATAAAACTAATTGCTACAATTTCTCGATGTTCACCCAATGCTCTTGCAGCATGAATAGAATATATAATTTGGCGTAGGTGGATACAAACATTGACGATTACGGTAATTACCAGAATCCCTAAAGCAGTTAGGTTTAGTAGAATCGTATTATTGTCCATGGATCCTAGAGATGTCATAAAATTAGCCATAGCAGTTGACATTGTGGGCTTAAAGTGGTTCTCATTATTTATTTGGGCCTGACCCGGTTGCACCTATCTTAGGTATTTGTGTGGTATTGGATATAATTGGAGGGTTGGGATGGAATTTGGATTAGATATTTTCTTTGGTCAATTTCAAATATGTTCCTTCTTTGATACTCTTCCTATATTTATTCATCCTATGCACGTCACTTTCAATTGGAAAAGGGACAATAGACTTTGCCTTTCTCTCTCTTTAAAAAGTCCACCATTTTTCTTCTTTTTGCTCTCTGTTTTCTGGACGTGCTCTTCTCCTCCTTCATCCTTTGGTCACTGCATCATTTTGGGCTTATTCTTGAGAGATTAGTGTGTAGCACTCAGGCTTGAAATAGTAGCTGAGAGGGGTTAATTTCTCGCAAGGTTTAGGTCCCATTCTTGTAGCTTGAACTTGGCTATTTTGGTAGATCATTTTGGATCGATGACCTTAGTCAAGTGTTGAGTTCTTGGCCGGTTCTACTCTCTCTATGGAAGGTGATTTGCATAAACATGGAAGCTGTTCCTGAGCCTAGAAATGCCAAACAATTTTTCAGCCAAACAGGGAAGTGTCACTCCGTTTTGCTCACTGCCAAGTTCACTTTACTGATGTTCTGATGATTTTCGAATTTATGCATTTTATGCTTTATTTATGCAATGTTGAAGCTATGTTATGAATCTGAAAATATAGGCAGTAAGTTAGTATTGTGATTTCTTGGTAGTCTTGAACTCTGTTAATGGATATTGGTGACTATGTTATGCTATTTTCCCAACAAAACTGGTATCAGAGCTAGATTTTTTGATCTAGGGTTTGACTGCATCCTTCATTAAATCTGCTGATTAGGGTTTTACTTTTTTGGGCATCTTGTTTTTCAGATTTCGACACTAATTTCTCGTGTTTTGTGTGTTGTGCATGTTGTTGACTGGATTGGTGATTTGGTGAACTTTGGCTGGCTGGCTCGATTGAGGAATCAGTGGTATATTGTTACTGTTTTTCAACAGTGGTTTGGTAAGATTATTCCAAACTCTCCTTTGTGTTAGGTTTGGTATCCTTACCATTTATGCATGATTGCTTGGTTGCCTATTTGTGAATTCTGTTGATTGAATTCTTGTGATTAATTTTGTAACCTGAAAAGCATGTTTATTTGCATTATATACCTGTGCATTGCCTAAGTTTGGATCACACCTGCACACACATCACATTGAGATTTCGTGATTGGATTGGTTTTAACTCTGTGTTTTCAACCTTATATTTGAATTTGGAAAAGATTTTTTCAAAACCTTTTCTGTTGTGTCTATGAGTACGAGCCACTCTTTTACAGAATCTGGAATGGGTTCGAGGGTCGAATTATCGCAATTCGATGGAAAGGGGGACTACTCAATTTGGAAACAGAAAATGAGGGTCATTTTGGTCCAACAGAGAGTTGCTAAAGCTCTCGATGATCCTGATAAATATTCTGATGAGTTAAAAGCTAAACCTGATGAGATTGAAGAAATGAATGAAATTGCATATAGTTCTATAATTTTGCACTTATCTGATAATGTTGTTAGACAACTTGATCATGCTAAAGATGCTAGAACTTTATGGACTGCTTTAGATGCTTTATTCTTGACTAAGACTTTGCCTAACAAGATATATCTGTTAGAGAAACTGTTTAGTTTTAAGATGGACCCGGGGAAGGATGTTGAAGGGAATTTGAATGATTATAGCATAATTGTTAAGAGTCTGGCTCACAATGATAAGAAATTTGATGATGAGGATTTAGCTGTCATACTGTTAAATTCATTGCCCGAATCTTATAAAGAAATCAGAAATGCCATAAAATATGGTAGGGACGCTCTTTCACAATCCATTGTTATAGATGCTTTAAAATCGAGAGAATTGGAACTAAAAAAAGAGAACAGAACTAATCCGAGAGAGGAAAGCCTATTTATTAGGGGAAGACCAGAAAAGAAAGAATTTAACTTCCAGAACAAAAAGGGAAGGGGAAAATCGAAAATGAGATCCAAATCAAAAGACAAAAGTGGTAAGAAATGTTATAACTGTGGAAAGTTAGGACATTTCAAAAGAGACTGTTTTGACTGGAAAAAGAAACAAAGAGACTTAAACAACAATGAACAAAACAATGCTGCTATTGTTTCTGAGTTTGATAGTTTACATGTCCTTAATGTGTCTGAGGAAGAATTTGACAAAAATTGGATCCTAGACACAGGGTGCACCTTTCACATGTGCCCTGAAAGGTCTTGGTTCTATAACTACAGAGAGACCGAATCTAAGAAAGTTTACATGGGGGATAATAATTCTCAGAATGTGGTTGGGATTGGTGACATAGCCATCAGGATGTATGATGGGGCTGTCAGGCAACTTAGAAATGTTAGGTATATCCCTAATTTGAAGAGGAACCTCATTTCCTTAAGCACTCTTGAAGATGAGGGTTATACTTTCAAATCTGGAAATAAAATTCTGAAAATTATGATGGGGTCTCTGGTAGTTATGAAAGGACCTAAGAGGAATGGACTGTACTATCTAGAGGGTAAAACTGAAACACCACCTAATTCTAGTCTTCTTACAGTGAGTAAAGACAAAACTGAACTTTGGCATAACCGAATGGGTCACATTGGGTTTAAAGGACTAAAATCTTTAAGTAATCAGAAATTACTTGGAAAAGATGATATTGAAGCATTGGACTTCTGTGAAACTTGTGTTTTGGGTAAGTCACATAAGGTGAGCTTTGAAGCTAGCTCTCATAGGACCAGCAGACCATTGGACTATGTCCATGCTGATCTATGGGGCCCGGAGAAGTATTCCACGTTTGGTGGGAGTAAGTACTTCTTATCCTTAGTGGATGATTACTCAAGAAAAGTTTGGATTTATCCTCTGAAGGTTAAGTCGGAAACTTTTGAAAAATTCAGAATTTGTCTTAAGTCTGTTGAGAATCAGTTAGATAAGAAACTTAAAACATTGAGAACTGATAATGGGCTTGAATTCTGTAATTTCGAATTTAACAACTTTTGTAAACAAAAAGGGATAACAAGACACAGAACGGTTAAATACACACCTAAACAGAATGAGGTCGCTGAGAGAATGAACAGGACCATAATGAACAAGGTTAGGTGCATGTTGATTAGCTCTGGCCTTGCCAAAGGTTTTTGGGCTGAAGCTGCTAGTACTGCAGCTTATCTGATTAATAGGTCTCCGTCCAGCAGTATAGACTTTAAGACTCCACAAGAATTGTGGACGGTGGAGCCTCCAAATCTGAGTCATTTAAGGGTGTTTGGATGTGCTGTATATGCACATCAGTCTGAAAGGAAACTTGAGCCTAGGGCTGTCAAGTGTGTGATGTTAGGGTATCCCGAGGGTGTGAAAGGCTATAGATTATGGGTTTTAGGGGTTCAAGGCATTAAGATTATTAACAGCAGGAATGTAGTCTTTAATGAATCGGAAATGCCATGTCTAAAACAGAAAACTGATGGAGCTAACAAATTTGAAACTGAGAGGAATGTTCAGACTGAGGTGAAGCTGACCAAGCTTGATTCACTTACACCTGGGAATGACAATAATGACCCTATACATCATGAAAATGAAAATGAAACTGAAACTGAACCTGAACATGAAAAAGTGACTGAACATCAAGATAACATTGAACCAACTGAAGTTGAACATTTTAATGATTAGCCATCTAATCAAGATTATCAGCTTACTAGGGATAGGGCAAGAAGGCAAATCAGGCATAATCCGAGATATGAATCCCTAAACTTGACTGATTTTGCCTTAGTTTCAGGTGAAGCCCTTGAACAGATAGAACCTGCCACTTATGAAGAAGCTATTAATGGAAATTATTCTGAAAATTGGTTAAAAGCTATACAGGAAGAAATGAAATCTTTGAGTGATAACAAAACCTGGAAACTTGTTAAAAAACCTAAAGATCAGAAATTGGTTCCATGCAGATGGATTTACAAGTTAAAAGAAGGTTTGAGTCCTAATGATCCTGTGAGGTTTAAGACGAGGTTAGTGGCTAAGGGTTATACTCAAAGAGAGGGTGTGGACTATAATGAGATATTTTCACCCGTGGTTAAGTACAAGACAATCAGATTGATGTTGGCTCTTGTGCTTCAATTCAATTGGGAACTTGAACAACTCGATGTAAAACTGCTTTTTTACACTGAGAGTTGGAAGAAAATATCTTCATGAGCCAACCACAAGGCTTTGTAGCTAGAGGCAAGTCTGATTATGTGTGCAAGTTAGAGAAATCTTTGTACGGGGTGAAACAGAGCCCAAGACAATGGTACAAGAGATTTGATGCTTATGTGCTAAAGATAAGGTTTAAAAGAAGTGAATTTGATGCTTGCTTGTATTTTAATGACATGAAGAGTGGTTGTGAAGTTTACTTGCTGCTTTATGTTGATGATATGCTTTTAGCTGGACCTAGCAAGTCTCAAATTAATGAACTGAAAGATCTTTTAAAATCTGAATTTGACATGAAAGATTTAGGGAATGCTAGAAAAATTCTCGGGATGGTGATAACAAGGAACAAGGCTGAAAATAAGTTGGACTATTTCACAAGAAGCTTATTTGAACAAAGTTGTGACAAAATTTGGTATAAAAGACAGTAAAATTGTGAATGTGCCTTTTGCTAGTCATATGAATTTTTCACGAGATCATTTGCCTAAATCTGAGGCTTAATTGAAAGAGATGGAAAATGTTCCTTATGCTAATGTCATAGGTTCTGTCATGTTTTCTATGATTACTACCAGACCTGATCTTGCATTTTCCATTAGCCTACTAAGTAGATTTATGTCCAATCCTGGTAAGCCGCACTGGGCTGGTATGAAATGGCTGTTGAGGTATTTGGTTGGGACTTTAAATCTAGGCTTAGTGTATGAAAAAAGATCTGAAAAGTTAACTCTTAAAGGCTATGTTGATGCTGACTTTGCTGGTGATAAAGACAGTAGGAAATCAACTACAGCATACTTCTTTACCCTAGGTGATAACTGCATAACATGAAAATCTCAGTTACAGCCTTTAGTTACTTTGTCTAGTACTGAGGCGGAATATGTTGCCATAACCGAAGCGGTTAAAGAATGTATTTGGTTAAAGGGAATCTTAAAAGAACTGAACTTCATGCATGATACACCTACTATGTTTACTGATAGTCAAAGTGCATTGTCACTTAGTAAGAACCTTGTTTATCATGAGAGATCTAAACATATTGAGGTGAAGTATCATTTCATCCGTGAGAAACTGTCTTAACGTGAAGTCGAGCTTGTTAAGATTCATACTGATAGGAATCCTTCTGATGTGGGAACAAAAATTCTACCTGTAGGAAAATTTAAATTGTGATTATTTTTGTTACATATTGACACTGGTTAATTTTTCTTGCAGGTAGTGGGCGATGATGATGAACAGTCCTTCCATGTGCAAATTCGCAACCGAGAGAGAGTGACTGTGTTATGAGAACCAAGGTGAAGAATGTGGGCTTAAAGTGGTTCCCATTATTTGTTTGGGCCTGACCCGGTTGCACCTATCTTGAGTATTTGTGTGGTATTAGATATAATTGGAGGGTTGGGATGGAATTTGGATAAGATATTTTCTTTGGTCAATTTCAAATTGTTCCTTCTTTGATACTCTTCCTATATTTGTATTCATCCTATGCACGTCATTTTCAATTGGAAAAGGGACAAGAGACTTTGCCTTTCTCTCTCTTGAAAAGTCCACCATTTTTCCTCTTTTTTGCTCTCTGTTTTGGACGTGCTCTTCTCCTCCTCCATCCTTTGGTCACTGCATTATTTTGGGCTTATTGTTGAGAGATTAGTGTGTAGCACTCAGGCTTGAAATAGTAGCTGAGAGGGGTTAATTTCTCGCAAGGTTTAGGTCTCATTCTTGTAGCTTGAACTTGGCTATTTTGGTAGATCATTTTGGATCGATGACCTTAGTCAAGTGTTGAGTTCTTGGCCGGTTCTACTCTCTCTATGGAAGGTGATTTGCATAAACATGGAAGCTGTTCCTGAGCCTAGAAATGCCAAACAATTTTTCCAGCCAAACAGGGAAGTTTCACTCCGTTTTGCTCACTGCCAAGTTCACTTTACTGATGTTCTGATGATTTTCGAATTTATGCATTTTATGCTTTATTTATGCAATGTTGAAGCTATGTTATGAATCTGAAAATATAGGCAGTAAGTTAGTATTGTGATTTCTTGGTAGTCTTGAACTCTGTTAATGGATATTGGTGACTATGTTATGCTATTTTCCCAACAAAACTGGTATCAGAGCTAGATTTTTTGATCTAGGGTTTGACTGCATCCTTCATTAAATCTGCTGATTAGGGTTTTACTTTTTTGGGCATCTTGTTTTTCAGATTTCGACACTAATTTCTCGTGTTTTGTGTGTTGTGCATGTTGTTGACTGGATTGGTGATTTGGTGAACTTTGGCTGGCTGGCTCGATTGAGGAATCCCCCCCCCCCCCCCCCCCCCCCCCCCCCCCCCCCCCCCCCCCCCCCCCCCCCCCCCCCCCCCCCCCCCCCCCCCCCCCCCCCCCCCCCCCCCCCCCCCCCCCCCCCCCCCCCCCCCCCCCCCCCCCCCCCCCCCCCCCCCCCCCCCCCCCCCCCCCCCCCCCCCCCCCCCCCCCCCCCCCCCCCCCCCCCCCCCCCCCCCCCCCCCCCCCCCCCCCCCCCCCCCCCCCCCCCCCCCCCCCCCCCCCCCCCCCCCCCCCCCCCCCCCCCCCCCCCCCCCCCCCCCCCCCCCCCCCCCCCCCCCCCCCCCCCCCCCCCCCCCCCCCCCCCCCCCCCCCCCCCCCCCCCCCCCCCCCCCCCCCCCCCCCCCCCCCCCCCCCCCCCCCCCCCCCCCCCCCCCCCCCCCCCCCCCCCCCCCCCCCCCCCCCCCCCCCCCCCCCCCCCCCCCCCCCCCCCCCCCCCCCCCCCCCCCCCCCCCCCCCCCCCCCCCCCCCCCCCCCCCCCCCCCCCCCCCCCCCCCCCCCCCCCCCCCCCCCCCCCCCCCCCCCCCCCCCCCCCCCCCCCCCCCCCCCCCCCCCCCCCCCCCCCCCCCCCCCCCCCCCCCCCCCCCCCCCCCCCCCCCCCCCCCCCCCCCCCCCCCCCCCCCCCCCCCCCCCCCCCCCCCCCCCCCCCCCCCCCCCCCCCCCCCCCCCCCCCCCCCCCCCCCCCCCCCCCCCCCCCCCCCCCCCCCCCCCCCCCCCCCCCCCCCCCCCCCCCCCCCCCCCCCCCCCCCCCCCCCCCCCCCCCCCCCCCCCCCCCCCCCCCCCCCCCCCCCCCCCCCCCCCCCCCCCCCCCCCCCCCCCCCCCCCCCCCCCCCCCCCCCCCCCCCCCCCCCCCCCCCCCCCCCCCCCCCCCCCCCCCCCCCCCCCCCCCCCCCCCCCCCCCCCCCCCCCCCCCCCCCCCCCCCCCCCCCCCCCCCCCCCCCCCCCCCCCCCCCCCCCCCCCCCCCCCCCCCCCCCCCCCCCCCCCCCCCCCCCCCCCCCCCCCCCCCCCCCCCCCCCCCCCCCCCCCCCCCCCCCCCCCCCCCCCCCCCCCCCCCCCCCCCCCCCCCCCCCCCCCCCCCCCCCCCCCCCCCCCCCCCCCCCCCCCCCCCCCCCCCCCCCCCCCCCCCCCCCCCCCCCCCCCCCCCCCCCCCCCCCCCCCCCCCCCCCCCCCCCCCCCCCCCCCCCCCCCCCCCCCCCCCCCCCCCCCCCCCCCCCCCCCCCCCCCCCCCCCCCCCCCCCCCCCCCCCCCCCCCCCCCCCCCCCCCCCCCCCCCCCCCCCCCCCCCCCCCCCCCCCCCCCCCCCCCCCCCCCCCCCCCCCCCCCCCCCCCCCCCCCCCCCCCCCCCCCCCCCCCCCCCCCCCCCCCCCCCCCCCCCCCCCCCCCCCCCCCCCCCCCCCCCCCCCCCCCCCCCCCCCCCCCCCCCCCCCCCCCCCCCCCCCCCCCCCCCCCCCCCCCCCCCCCCCCCCCCCCCCCCCCCCCCCCCCCCCCCCCCCCCCCCCCCCCCCCCCCCCCCCCCCCCCCCCCCCCCCCCCCCCCCCCCCCCCCCCCCCCCCCCCCCCCCCCCCCCCCCCCCCCCCCCCCCCCCCCCCCCCCCCCCCCCCCCCCCCCCCCCCCCCCCCCCCCCCCCCCCCCCCCCCCCCCCCCCCCCCCCCCCCCCCCCCCCCCCCCCCCCCCCCCCCCCCCCCCCCCCCCCCCCCCCCCCCCCCCCCCCCCCCCCCCCCCCCCCCCCCCCCCCCCCCCCCCCCCCCCCCCCCCCCCCCCCCCCCCCCCCCCCCCCCCCCCCCCCCCCCCCCCCCCCCCCCCCCCCCCCCCCCCCCCCCCCCCCCCCCCCCCCCCCCCCCCCCCCCCCCCCCCCCCCCCCCCCCCCCCCCCCCCCCCCCCCCCCCCCCCCCCCCCCCCCCCCCCCCCCCCCCCCCCCCCCCCCCCCCCCCCCCCCCCCCCCCCCCCCCCCCCCCCCCCCCCCCCCCCCCCCCCCCCCCCCCCCCCCCCCCCCCCCCCCCCCCCCCCCCCCCCCCCCCCCCCCCCCCCCCCCCCCCCCCCCCCCCCCCCCCCCCCCCCCCCCCCCCCCCCCCCCCCCCCCCCCCCCCCCCCCCCCCCCCCCCCCCCCCCCCCCCCCCCCCCCCCCCCCCCCCCCCCCCCCCCCCCCCCCCCCCCCCCCCCCCCCCCCCCCCCCCCCCCCCCCCCCCCCCCCCCCCCCCCCCCCCCCCCCCCCCCCCCCCCCCCCCCCCCCCCCCCCCCCCCCCCCCCCCCCCCCCCCCCCCCCCCCCCCCCCCCCCCCCCCCCCCCCCCCCCCCCCCCCCCCCCCCCCCCCCCCCCCCCCCCCCCCCCCCCCCCCCCCCCCCCCCCCCCCCCCCCCCCCCCCCCCCCCCCCCCCCCCCCCCCCCCCCCCCCCCCCCCCCCCCCCCCCCCCCCCCCCCCCCCCCCCCCCCCCCCCCCCCCCCCCCCCCCCCCCCCCCCCCCCCCCCCCCCCCCCCCCCCCCCCCCCCCCCCCCCCCCCCCCCCCCCCCCCCCCCCCCCCCCCCCCCCCCCCCCCCCCCCCCCCCCCCCCCCCCCCCCCCCCCCCCCCCCCCCCCCCCCCCCCCCCCCCCCCCCCCCCCCCCCCCCCCCCCCCCCCCCCCCCCCCCCCCCCCCCCCCCCCCCCCCCCCCCCCCCCCCCCCCCCCCCCCCCCCCCCCCCCCCCCCCCCCCCCCCCCCCCCCCCCCCCCCCCCCCCCCCCCCCCCCCCCCCCCCCCCCCCCCCCCCCCCCCCCCCCCCCCCCCCCCCCCCCCCCCCCCCCCCCCCCCCCCCCCCCCCCCCCCCCCCCCCCCCCCCCCCCCCCCCCCCCCCCCCCCCCCCCCCCCCCCCCCCCCCCCCCCCCCCCCCCCCCCCCCCCCCCCCCCCCCCCCCCCCCCCCCCCCCCCCCCCCCCCCCCCCCCCCCCCCCCCCCCCCCCCCCCCCCCCCCCCCCCCCCCCCCCCCCCCCCCCCCCCCCCCCCCCCCCCCCCCCCCCCCCCCCCCCCCCCCCCCCCCCCCCCCCCCCCCCCCCCCCCCCCCCCCCCCCCCCCCCCCCCCCCCCCCCCCCCCCCCCCCCCCCCCCCCCCCCCCCCCCCCCCCCCCCCCCCCCCCCCCCCCCCCCCCCCCCCCCCCCCCCCCCCCCCCCCCCCCCCCCCCCCCCCCCCCCCCCCCCCCCCCCCCCCCCCCCCCCCCCCCCCCCCCCCCCCCCCCCCCCCCCCCCCCCCCCCCCCCCCCCCCCCCCCCCCCCCCCCCCCCCCCCCCCCCCCCCCCCCCCCCCCCCCCCCCCCCCCCCCCCCCCCCCCCCCCCCCCCCCCCCCCCCCCCCCCCCCCCCCCCCCCCCCCCCCCCCCCCCCCCCCCCCCCCCCCCCCCCCCCCCCCCCCCCCCCCCCCCCCCCCCCCCCCCCCCCCCCCCCCCCCCCCCCCCCCCCCCCCCCCCCCCCCCCCCCCCCCCCCCCCCCCCCCCCCCCCCCCCCCCCCCCCCCCCCCCCCCCCCCCCCCCCCCCCCCCCCCCCCCCCCCCCCCCCCCCCCCCCCCCCCCCCCCCCCCCCCCCCCCCCCCCCCCCCCCCCCCCCCCCCCCCCCCCCCCCCCCCCCCCCCCCCCCCCCCCCCCCCCCCCCCCCCCCCCCCCCCCCCCCCCCCCCCCCCCCCCCCCCCCCCCCCCCCCCCCCCCCCCCCCCCCCCCCCCCCCCCCCCCCCCCCCCCCCCCCCCCCCCCCCCCCCCCCCCCCCCCCCCCCCCCCCCCCCCCCCCCCCCCCCCCCCCCCCCCCCCCCCCCCCCCCCCCCCCCCCCCCCCCCCCCCCCCCCCCCCCCCCCCCCCCCCCCCCCCCCCCCCCCCCCCCCCCCCCCCCCCCCCCCCCCCCCCCCCCCCCCCCCCCCCCCCCCCCCCCCCCCCCCCCCCCCCCCCCCCCCCCCCCCCCCCCCCCCCCCCCCCCCCCCCCCCCCCCCCCCCCCCCCCCCCCCCCCCCCCCCCCCCCCCCCCCCCCCCCCCCCCCCCCCCCCCCCCCCCCCCCCCCCCCCCCCCCCCCCCCCCCCCCCCCCCCCCCCCCCCCCCCCCCCCCCCCCCCCCCCCCCCCCCCCCCCCCCCCCCCCCCCCCCCCCCCCCCCCCCCCCCCCCCCCCCCCCCCCCCCCCCCCCCCCCCCCCCCCCCCCCCCCCCCCCCCCCCCCCCCCCCCCCCCCCCCCCCCCCCCCCCCCCCCCCCCCCCCCCCCCCCCCCCCCCCCCCCCCCCCCCCCCCCCCCCCCCCCCCCCCCCCCCCCCCCCCCCCCCCCCCCCCCCCCCCCCCCCCCCCCCCCCCCCCCCCCCCCCCCCCCCCCCCCCCCCCCCCCCCCCCCCCCCCCCCCCCCCCCCCCCCCCCCCCCCCCCCCCCCCCCCCCCCCCCCCCCCCCCCCCCCCCCCCCCCCCCCCCCCCCCCCCCCCCCCCCCCCCCCCCCCCCCCCCCCCCCCCCCCCCCCCCCCCCCCCCCCCCCCCCCCCCCCCCCCCCCCCCCCCCCCCCCCCCCCCCCCCCCCCCCCCCCCCCCCCCCCCCCCCCCCCCCCCCCCCCCCCCCCCCCCCCCCCCCCCCCCCCCCCCCCCCCCCCCCCCCCCCCCCCCCCCCCCCCCCCCCCCCCCCCCCCCCCCCCCCCCCCCCCCCCCCCCCCCCCCCCCCCCCCCCCCCCCCCCCCCCCCCCCCCCCCCCCCCCCCCCCCCCCCCCCCCCCCCCCCCCCCCCCCCCCCCCCCCCCCCCCCCCCCCCCCCCCCCCCCCCCCCCCCCCCCCCCCCCCCCCCCCCCCCCCCCCCCCCCCCCCCCCCCCCCCCCCCCCCCCCCCCCCCCCCCCCCCCCCCCCCCCCCCCCCCCCCCCCCCCCCCCCCCCCCCCCCCCCCCCCCCCCCCCCCCCCCCCCCCCCCCCCCCCCCCCCCCCCCCCCCCCCCCCCCCCCCCCCCCCCCCCCCCCCCCCCCCCCCCCCCCCCCCCCCCCCCCCCCCCCCCCCCCCCCCCCCCCCCCCCCCCCCCCCCCCCCCCCCCCCCCCCCCCCCCCCCCCCCCCCCCCCCCCCCCCCCCCCCCCCCCCCCCCCCCCCCCCCCCCCCCCCCCCCCCCCCCCCCCCCCCCCCCCCCCCCCCCCCCCCCCCCCCCCCCCCCCCCCCCCCCCCCCCCCCCCCCCCCCCCCCCCCCCCCCCCCCCCCCCCCCCCCCCCCCCCCCCCCCCCCCCCCCCCCCCCCCCCCCCCCCCCCCCCCCCCCCCCCCCCCCCCCCCCCCCCCCCCCCCCCCCCCCCCCCCCCCCCCCCCCCCCCCCCCCCCCCCCCCCCCCCCCCCCCCCCCCCCCCCCCCCCCCCCCCCCCCCCCCCCCCCCCCCCCCCCCCCCCCCCCCCCCCCCCCCCCCCCCCCCCCCCCCCCCCCCCCCCCCCCCCCCCCCCCCCCCCCCCCCCCCCCCCCCCCCCCCCCCCCCCCCCCCCCCCCCCCCCCCCCCCCCCCCCCCCCCCCCCCCCCCCCCCCCCCCCCCCCCCCCCCCCCCCCCCCCCCCCCCCCCCCCCCCCCCCCCCCCCCCCCCCCCCCCCCCCCCCCCCCCCCCCCCCCCCCCCCCCCCCCCCCCCCCCCCCCCCCCCCCCCCCCCCCCCCACCCCCCCCCCCCCCCCCCCCCCCCCCCCCCCCCCCCCCCCCCCCCCCCCCCCCCCCCCCCCCCCCCCCCCCCCCCCCCCCCCCCCCCCCCCCCCCCCCCCCCCCCCCCCCCCCCCCCCCCCCCCCCCCCCCCCCCCCCCCCCCCCCCCCCCCCCCCCCCCCCCCCCCCCCCCCCCCCCCCCCCCCCCCCCCCCCCCCCCCCCCCCCCCCCCCCCCCCCCCCCCCCCCCCCCCCCCCCCCCCCCCCCCCCCCCCCCCCCCCCCCCCCCCCCCCCCCCCCCCCCCCCCCCCCCCCCCCCCCCCCCCCCCCCCCCCCCCCCCCCCCCCCCCCCCCCCCCCCCCCCCCCCCCCCCCCCCCCCCCCCCCCCCCCCCCCCCCCCCCCCCCCCCCCCCCCCCCCCCCCCCCCCCCCCCCCCCCCCCCCCCCCCCCCCCCCCCCCCCCCCCCCCCCCCCCCCCCCCCCCCCCCCCCCCCCCCCCCCCCCCCCCCCCCCCCCCCCCCCCCCCCCCCCCCCCCCCCCCCCCCCCCCCCCCCCCCCCCCCCCCCCCCCCCCCCCCCCCCCCCCCCCCCCCCCCCCCCCCCCCCCCCCCCCCCCCCCCCCCCCCCCCCCCCCCCCCCCCCCCCCCCCCCCCCCCCCCCCCCCCCCCCCCCCCCCCCCCCCCCCCCCCCCCCCCCCCCCCCCCCCCCCCCCCCCCCCCCCCCCCCCCCCCCCCCCCCCCCCCCCCCCCCCCCCCCCCCCCCCCCCCCCCCCCCCCCCCCCCCCCCCCCCCCCCCCCCCCCCCCCCCCCCCCCCCCCCCCCCCCCCCCCCCCCCCCCCCCCCCCCCCCCCCCCCCCCCCCCCCCCCCCCCCCCCCCCCCCCCCCCCCCCCCCCCCCCCCCCCCCCCCCCCCCCCCCCCCCCCCCCCCCCCCCCCCCCCCCCCCCCCCCCCCCCCCCCCCCCCCCCCCCCCCCCCCCCCCCCCCCCCCCCCCCCCCCCCCCCCCCCCCCCCCCCCCCCCCCCCCCCCCCCCCCCCCCCCCCCCCCCCCCCCCCCCCCCCCCCCCCCCCCCCCCCCCCCCCCCCCCCCCCCCCCCCCCCCCCCCCCCCCCCCCCCCCCCCCCCCCCCCCCCCCCCCCCCCCCCCCCCCCCCCCCCCCCCCCCCCCCCCCCCCCCCCCCCCCCCCCCCCCCCCCCCCCCCCCCCCCCCCCCCCCCCCCCCCCCCCCCCCCCCCCCCCCCCCCCCCCCCCCCCCCCCCCCCCCCCCCCCCCCCCCCCCCCCCCCCCCCCCCCCCCCCCCCCCCCCCCCCCCCCCCCCCCCCCCCCCCCCCCCCCCCCCCCCCCCCCCCCCCCCCCCCCCCCCCCCCCCCCCCCCCCCCCCCCCCCCCCCCCCCCCCCCCCCCCCCCCCCCCCCCCCCCCCCCCCCCCCCCCCCCCCCCCCCCCCCCCCCCCCCCCCCCCCCCCCCCCCCCCCCCCCCCCCCCCCCCCCCCCCCCCCCCCCCCCCCCCCCCCCCCCCCCCCCCCCCCCCCCCCCCCCCCCCCCCCCCCCCCCCCCCCCCCCCCCCCCCCCCCCCCCCCCCCCCCCCCCCCCCCCCCCCCCCCCCCCCCCCCCCCCCCCCCCCCCCCCCCCCCCCCCCCCCCCCCCCCCCCCCCCCCCCCCCCCCCCCCCCCCCCCCCCCCCCCCCCCCCCCCCCCCCCCCCCCCCCCCCCCCCCCCCCCCCCCCCCCCCCCCCCCCCCCCCCCCCCCCCCCCCCCCCCCCCCCCCCCCCCCCCCCCCCCCCCCCCCCCCCCCCCCCCCCCCCCCCCCCCCCCCCCCCCCCCCCCCCCCCCCCCCCCCCCCCCCCCCCCCCCCCCCCCCCCCCCCCCCCCCCCCCCCCCCCCCCCCCCCCCCCCCCCCCCCCCCCCCCCCCCCCCCCCCCCCCCCCCCCCCCCCCCCCCCCCCCCCCCCCCCCCCCCCCCCCCCCCCCCCCCCCCCCCCCCCCCCCCCCCCCCCCCCCCCCCCCCCCCCCCCCCCCCCCCCCCCCCCCCCCCCCCCCCCCCCCCCCCCCCCCCCCCCCCCCCCCCCCCCCCCCCCCCCCCCCCCCCCCCCCCCCCCCCCCCCCCCCCCCCCCCCCCCCCCCCCCCCCCCCCCCCCCCCCCCCCCCCCCCCCCCCCCCCCCCCCCCCCCCCCCCCCCCCCCCCCCCCCCCCCCCCCCCCCCCCCCCCCCCCCCCCCCCCCCCCCCCCCCCCCCCCCCCCCCCCCCCCCCCCCCCCCCCCCCCCCCCCCCCCCCCCCCCCCCCCCCCCCCCCCCCCCCCCCCCCCCCCCCCCCCCCCCCCCCCCCCCCCCCCCCCCCCCCCCCCCCCCCCCCCCCCCCCCCCCCCCCCCCCCCCCCCCCCCCCCCCCCCCCCCCCCCCCCCCCCCCCCCCCCCCCCCCCCCCCCCCCCCCCCCCCCCCCCCCCCCCCCCCCCCCCCCCCCCCCCCCCCCCCCCCCCCCCCCCCCCCCCCCCCCCCCCCCCCCCCCCCCCCCCCCCCCCCCCCCCCCCCCCCCCCCCCCCCCCCCCCCCCCCCCCCCCCCCCCCCCCCCCCCCCCCCCCCCCCCCCCCCCCCCCCCCCCCCCCCCCCCCCCCCCCCCCCCCCCCCCCCCCCCCCCCCCCCCCCCCCCCCCCCCCCCCCCCCCCCCCCCCCCCCCCCCCCCCCCCCCCCCCCCCCCCCCCCCCCCCCCCCCCCCCCCCCCCCCCCCCCCCCCCCCCCCCCCCCCCCCCCCCCCCCCCCCCCCCCCCCCCCCCCCCCCCCCCCCCCCCCCCCCCCCCCCCCCCCCCCCCCCCCCCCCCCCCCCCCCCCCCCCCCCCCCCCCCCCCCCCCCCCCCCCCCCCCCCCCCCCCCCCCCCCCCCCCCCCCCCCCCCCCCCCCCCCCCCCCCCCCCCCCCCCCCCCCCCCCCCCCCCCCCCCCCCCCCCCCCCCCCCCCCCCCCCCCCCCCCCCCCCCCCCCCCCCCCCCCCCCCCCCCCCCCCCCCCCCCCCCCCCCCCCCCCCCCCCCCCCCCCCCCCCCCCCCCCCCCCCCCCCCCCCCCCCCCCCCCCCCCCCCCCCCCCCCCCCCCCCCCCCCCCCCCCCCCCCCCCCCCCCCCCCCCCCCCCCCCCCCCCCCCCCCCCCCCCCCCCCCCCCCCCCCCCCCCCCCCCCCCCCCCCCCCCCCCCCCCCCCCCCCCCCCCCCCCCCCCCCCCCCCCCCCCCCCCCCCCCCCCCCCCCCCCCCCCCCCCCCCCCCCCCCCCCCCCCCCCCCCCCCCCCCCCCCCCCCCCCCCCCCCCCCCCCCCCCCCCCCCCCCCCCCCCCCCCCCCCCCCCCCCCCCCCCCCCCCCCCCCCCCCCCCCCCCCCCCCCCCCCCCCCCCCCCCCCCCCCCCCCCCCCCCCCCCCCCCCCCCCCCCCCCCCCCCCCCCCCCCCCCCCCCCCCCCCCCCCCCCCCCCCCCCCCCCCCCCCCCCCCCCCCCCCCCCCCCCCCCCCCCCCCCCCCCCCCCCCCCCCCCCCCCCCCCCCCCCCCCCCCCCCCCCCCCCCCCCCCCCCCCCCCCCCCCCCCCCCCCCCCCCCCCCCCCCCCCCCCCCCCCCCCCCCCCCCCCCCCCCCCCCCCCCCCCCCCCCCCCCCCCCCCCCCCCCCCCCCCCCCCCCCCCCCCCCCCCCCCCCCCCCCCCCCCCCCCCCCCCCCCCCCCCCCCCCCCCCCCCCCCCCCCCCCCCCCCCCCCCCCCCCCCCCCCCCCCCCCCCCCCCCCCCCCCCCCCCCCCCCCCCCCCCCCCCCCCCCCCCCCCCCCCCCCCCCCCCCCCCCCCCCCCCCCCCCCCCCCCCCCCCCCCCCCCCCCCCCCCCCCCCCCCCCCCCCCCCCCCCCCCCCCCCCCCCCCCCCCCCCCCCCCCCCCCCCCCCCCCCCCCCCCCCCCCCCCCCCCCCCCCCCCCCCCCCCCCCCCCCCCCCCCCCCCCCCCCCCCCCCCCCCCCCCCCCCCCCCCCCCCCCCCCCCCCCCCCCCCCCCCCCCCCCCCCCCCCCCCCCCCCCCCCCCCCCCCCCCCCCCCCCCCCCCCCCCCCCCCCCCCCCCCCCCCCCCCCCCCCCCCCCCCCCCCCCCCCCCCCCCCCCCCCCCCCCCCCCCCCCCCCCCCCCCCCCCCCCCCCCCCCCCCCCCCCCCCCCCCCCCCCCCCCCCCCCCCCCCCCCCCCCCCCCCCCCCCCCCCCCCCCCCCCCCCCCCCCCCCCCCCCCCCCCCCCCCCCCCCCCCCCCCCCCCCCCCCCCCCCCCCCCCCCCCCCCCCCCCCCCCCCCCCCCCCCCCCCCCCCCCCCCCCCCCCCCCCCCCCCCCCCCCCCCCCCCCCCCCCCCCCCCCCCCCCCCCCCCCCCCCCCCCCCCCCCCCCCCCCCCCCCCCCCCCCCCCCCCCCCCCCCCCCCCCCCCCCCCCCCCCCCCCCCCCCCCCCCCCCCCCCCCCCCCCCCCCCCCCCCCCCCCCCCCCCCCCCCCCCCCCCCCCCCCCCCCCCCCCCCCCCCCCCCCCCCCCCCCCCCCCCCCCCCCCCCCCCCCCCCCCCCCCCCCCCCCCCCCCCCCCCCCCCCCCCCCCCCCCCCCCCCCCCCCCCCCCCCCCCCCCCCCCCCCCCCCCCCCCCCCCCCCCCCCCCCCCCCCCCCCCCCCCCCCCCCCCCCCCCCCCCCCCCCCCCCCCCCCCCCCCCCCCCCCCCCCCCCCCCCCCCCCCCCCCCCCCCCCCCCCCCCCCCCCCCCCCCCCCCCCCCCCCCCCCCCCCCCCCCCCCCCCCCCCCCCCCCCCCCCCCCCCCCCCCCCCCCCCCCCCCCCCCCCCCCCCCCCCCCCCCCCCCCCCCCCCCCCCCCCCCCCCCCCCCCCCCCCCCCCCCCCCCCCCCCCCCCCCCCCCCCCCCCCCCCCCCCCCCCCCCCCCCCCCCCCCCCCCCCCCCCCCCCCCCCCCCCCCCCCCCCCCCCCCCCCCCCCCCCCCCCCCCCCCCCCCCCCCCCCCCCCCCCCCCCCCCCCCCCCCCCCCCCCCCCCCCCCCCCCCCCCCCCCCCCCCCCCCCCCCCCCCCCCCCCCCCCCCCCCCCCCCCCCCCCCCCCCCCCCCCCCCCCCCCCCCCCCCCCCCCCCCCCCCCCCCCCCCCCCCCCCCCCCCCCCCCCCCCCCCCCCCCCCCCCCCCCCCCCCCCCCCCCCCCCCCCCCCCCCCCCCCCCCCCCCCCCCCCCCCCCCCCCCCCCCCCCCCCCCCCCCCCCCCCCCCCCCCCCCCCCCCCCCCCCCCCCCCCCCCCCCCCCCCCCCCCCCCCCCCCCCCCCCCCCCCCCCCCCCCCCCCCCCCCCCCCCCCCCCCCCCCCCCCCCCCCCCCCCCCCCCCCCCCCCCCCCCCCCCCCCCCCCCCCCCCCCCCCCCCCCCCCCCCCCCCCCCCCCCCCCCCCCCCCCCCCCCCCCCCCCCCCCCCCCCCCCCCCCCCCCCCCCCCCCCCCCCCCCCCCCCCCCCCCCCCCCCCCCCCCCCCCCCCCCCCCCCCCCCCCCCCCCCCCCCCCCCCCCCCCCCCCCCCCCCCCCCCCCCCCCCCCCCCCCCCCCCCCCCCCCCCCCCCCCCCCCCCCCCCCCCCCCCCCCCCCCCCCCCCCCCCCCCCCCCCCCCCCCCCCCCCCCCCCCCCCCCCCCCCCCCCCCCCCCCCCCCCCCCCCCCCCCCCCCCCCCCCCCCCCCCCCCCCCCCCCCCCCCCCCCCCCCCCCCCCCCCCCCCCCCCCCCCCCCCCCCCCCCCCCCCCCCCCCCCCCCCCCCCCCCCCCCCCCCCCCCCCCCCCCCCCCCCCCCCCCCCCCCCCCCCCCCCCCCCCCCCCCCCCCCCCCCCCCCCCCCCCCCCCCCCCCCCCCCCCCCCCCCCCCCCCCCCCCCCCCCCCCCCCCCCCCCCCCCCCCCCCCCCCCCCCCCCCCCCCCCCCCCCCCCCCCCCCCCCCCCCCCCCCCCCCCCCCCCCCCCCCCCCCCCCCCCCCCCCCCCCCCCCCCCCCCCCCCCCCCCCCCCCCCCCCCCCCCCCCCCCCCCCCCCCCCCCCCCCCCCCCCCCCCCCCCCCCCCCCCCCCCCCCCCCCCCCCCCCCCCCCCCCCCCCCCCCCCCCCCCCCCCCCCCCCCCCCCCCCCCCCCCCCCCCCCCCCCCCCCCCCCCCCCCCCCCCCCCCCCCCCCCCCCCCCCCCCCCCCCCCCCCCCCCCCCCCCCCCCCCCCCCCCCCCCCCCCCCCCCCCCCCCCCCCCCCCCCCCCCCCCCCCCCCCCCCCCCCCCCCCCCCCCCCCCCCCCCCCCCCCCCCCCCCCCCCCCCCCCCCCCCCCCCCCCCCCCCCCCCCCCCCCCCCCCCCCCCCCCCCCCCCCCCCCCCCCCCCCCCCCCCCCCCCCCCCCCCCCCCCCCCCCCCCCCCCCCCCCCCCCCCCCCCCCCCCCCCCCCCCCCCCCCCCCCCCCCCCCCCCCCCCCCCCCCCCCCCCCCCCCCCCCCCCCCCCCCCCCCCCCCCCCCCCCCCCCCCCCCCCCCCCCCCCCCCCCCCCCCCCCCCCCCCCCCCCCCCCCCCCCCCCCCCCCCCCCCCCCCCCCCCCCCCCCCCCCCCCCCCCCCCCCCCCCCCCCCCCCCCCCCCCCCCCCCCCCCCCCCCCCCCCCCCCCCCCCCCCCCCCCCCCCCCCCCCCCCCCCCCCCCCCCCCCCCCCCCCCCCCCCCCCCCCCCCCCCCCCCCCCCCCCCCCCCCCCCCCCCCCCCCCCCCCCCCCCCCCCCCCCCCCCCCCCCCCCCCCCCCCCCCCCCCCCCCCCCCCCCCCCCCCCCCCCCCCCCCCCCCCCCCCCCCCCCCCCCCCCCCCCCCCCCCCCCCCCCCCCCCCCCCCCCCCCCCCCCCCCCCCCCCCCCCCCCCCCCCCCCCCCCCCCCCCCCCCCCCCCCCCCCCCCCCCCCCCCCCCCCCCCCCCCCCCCCCCCCCCCCCCCCCCCCCCCCCCCCCCCCCCCCCCCCCCCCCCCCCCCCCCCCCCCCCCCCCCCCCCCCCCCCCCCCCCCCCCCCCCCCCCCCCCCCCCCCCCCCCCCCCCCCCCCCCCCCCCCCCCCCCCCCCCCCCCCCCCCCCCCCCCCCCCCCCCCCCCCCCCCCCCCCCCCCCCCCCCCCCCCCCCCCCCCCCCCCCCCCCCCCCCCCCCCCCCCCCCCCCCCCCCCCCCCCCCCCCCCCCCCCCCCCCCCCCCCCCCCCCCCCCCCCCCCCCCCCCCCCCCCCCCCCCCCCCCCCCCCCCCCCCCCCCCCCCCCCCCCCCCCCCCCCCCCCCCCCCCCCCCCCCCCCCCCCCCCCCCCCCCCCCCCCCCCCCCCCCCCCCCCCCCCCCCCCCCCCCCCCCCCCCCCCCCCCCCCCCCCCCCCCCCCCCCCCCCCCCCCCCCCCCCCCCCCCCCCCCCCCCCCCCCCCCCCCCCCCCCCCCCCCCCCCCCCCCCCCCCCCCCCCCCCCCCCCCCCCCCCCCCCCCCCCCCCCCCCCCCCCCCCCCCCCCCCCCCCCCCCCCCCCCCCCCCCCCCCCCCCCCCCCCCCCCCCCCCCCCCCCCCCCCCCCCCCCCCCCCCCCCCCCCCCCCCCCCCCCCCCCCCCCCCCCCCCCCCCCCCCCCCCCCCCCCCCCCCCCCCCCCCCCCCCCCCCCCCCCCCCCCCCCCCCCCCCCCCCCCCCCCCCCCCCCCCCCCCCCCCCCCCCCCCCCCCCCCCCCCCCCCCCCCCCCCCCCCCCCCCCCCCCCCCCCCCCCCCCCCCCCCCCCCCCCCCCCCCCCCCCCCCCCCCCCCCCCCCCCCCCCCCCCCCCCCCCCCCCCCCCCCCCCCCCCCCCCCCCCCCCCCCCCCCCCCCCCCCCCCCCCCCCCCCCCCCCCCCCCCCCCCCCCCCCCCCCCCCCCCCCCCCCCCCCCCCCCCCCCCCCCCCCCCCCCCCCCCCCCCCCCCCCCCCCCCCCCCCCCCCCCCCCCCCCCCCCCCCCCCCCCCCCCCCCCCCCCCCCCCCCCCCCCCCCCCCCCCCCCCCCCCCCCCCCCCCCCCCCCCCCCCCCCCCCCCCCCCCCCCCCCCCCCCCCCCCCCCCCCCCCCCCCCCCCCCCCCCCCCCCCCCCCCCCCCCCCCCCCCCCCCCCCCCCCCCCCCCCCCCCCCCCCCCCCCCCCCCCCCCCCCCCCCCCCCCCCCCCCCCCCCCCCCCCCCCCCCCCCCCCCCCCCCCCCCCCCCCCCCCCCCCCCCCCCCCCCCCCCCCCCCCCCCCCCCCCCCCCCCCCCCCCCCCCCCCCCCCCCCCCCCCCCCCCCCCCCCCCCCCCCCCCCCCCCCCCCCCCCCCCCCCCCCCCCCCCCCCCCCCCCCCCCCCCCCCCCCCCCCCCCCCCCCCCCCCCCCCCCCCCCCCCCCCCCCCCCCCCCCCCCCCCCCCCCCCCCCCCCCCCCCCCCCCCCCCCCCCCCCCCCCCCCCCCCCCCCCCCCCCCCCCCCCCCCCCCCCCCCCCCCCCCCCCCCCCCCCCCCCCCCCCCCCCCCCCCCCCCCCCCCCCCCCCCCCCCCCCCCCCCCCCCCCCCCCCCCCCCCCCCCCCCCCCCCCCCCCCCCCCCCCCCCCCCCCCCCCCCCCCCCCCCCCCCCCCCCCCCCCCCCCCCCCCCCCCCCCCCCCCCCCCCCCCCCCCCCCCCCCCCCCCCCCCCCCCCCCCCCCCCCCCCCCCCCCCCCCCCCCCCCCCCCCCCCCCCCCCCCCCCCCCCCCCCCCCCCCCCCCCCCCCCCCCCCCCCCCCCCCCCCCCCCCCCCCCCCCCCCCCCCCCCCCCCCCCCCCCCCCCCCCCCCCCCCCCCCCCCCCCCCCCCCCCCCCCCCCCCCCCCCCCCCCCCCCCCCCCCCCCCCCCCCCCCCCCCCCCCCCCCCCCCCCCCCCCCCCCCCCCCCCCCCCCCCCCCCCCCCCCCCCCCCCCCCCCCCCCCCCCCCCCCCCCCCCCCCCCCCCCCCCCCCCCCCCCCCCCCCCCCCCCCCCCCCCCCCCCCCCCCCCCCCCCCCCCCCCCCCCCCCCCCCCCCCCCCCCCCCCCCCCCCCCCCCCCCCCCCCCCCCCCCCCCCCCCCCCCCCCCCCCCCCCCCCCCCCCCCCCCCCCCCCCCCCCCCCCCCCCCCCCCCCCCCCCCCCCCCCCCCCCCCCCCCCCCCCCCCCCCCCCCCCCCCCCCCCCCCCCCCCCCCCCCCCCCCCCCCCCCCCCCCCCCCCCCCCCCCCCCCCCCCCCCCCCCCCCCCCCCCCCCCCCCCCCCCCCCCCCCCCCCCCCCCCCCCCCCCCCCCCCCCCCCCCCCCCCCCCCCCCCCCCCCCCCCCCCCCCCCCCCCCCCCCCCCCCCCCCCCCCCCCCCCCCCCCCCCCCCCCCCCCCCCCCCCCCCCCCCCCCCCCCCCCCCCCCCCCCCCCCCCCCCCCCCCCCCCCCCCCCCCCCCCCCCCCCCCCCCCCCCCCCCCCCCCCCCCCCCCCCCCCCCCCCCCCCCCCCCCCCCCCCCCCCCCCCCCCCCCCCCCCCCCCCCCCCCCCCCCCCCCCCCCCCCCCCCCCCCCCCCCCCCCCCCCCCCCCCCCCCCCCCCCCCCCCCCCCCCCCCCCCCCCCCCCCCCCCCCCCCCCCCCCCCCCCCCCCCCCCCCCCCCCCCCCCCCCCCCCCCCCCCCCCCCCCCCCCCCCCCCACCCCCCCCCCCCCCCCCCCCCCCCCCCCCCCCCCCCCCCCCCCCCCCCCCCCCCCCCCCCCCCCCCCCCCCCCCCCCCCCCCCCCCCCCCCCCCCCCCCCCCCCCCCCCCCCCCCCCCCCCCCCCCCCCCCCCCCCCCCCCCCCCCCCCCCCCCCCCCCCCCCCCCCCCCCCCCCCCCCCCCCCCCCCCCCCCCCCCCCCCCCCCCCCCCCCCCCCCCCCCCCCCCCCCCCCCCCCCCCCCCCCCCCCCCCCCCCCCCCCCCCCCCCCCCCCCCCCCCCCCCCCCCCCCCCCCCCCCCCCCCCCCCCCCCCCCCCCCCCCCCCCCCCCCCCCCCCCCCCCCCCCCCCCCCCCCCCCCCCCCCCCCCCCCCCCCCCCCCCCCCCCCCCCCCCCCCCCCCCCCCCCCCCCCCCCCCCCCCCCCCCCCCCCCCCCCCCCCCCCCCCCCCCCCCCCCCCCCCCCCCCCCCCCCCCCCCCCCCCCCCCCCCCCCCCCCCCCCCCCCCCCCCCCCCCCCCCCCCCCCCCCCCCCCCCCCCCCCCCCCCCCCCCCCCCCCCCCCCCCCCCCCCCCCCCCCCCCCCCCCCCCCCCCCCCCCCCCCCCCCCCCCCCCCCCCCCCCCCCCCCCCCCCCCCCCCCCCCCCCCCCCCCCCCCCCCCCCCCCCCCCCCCCCCCCCCCCCCCCCCCCCCCCCCCCCCCCCCCCCCCCCCCCCCCCCCCCCCCCCCCCCCCCCCCCCCCCCCCCCCCCCCCCCCCCCCCCCCCCCCCCCCCCCCCCCCCCCCCCCCCCCCCCCCCCCCCCCCCCCCCCCCCCCCCCCCCCCCCCCCCCCCCCCCCCCCCCCCCCCCCCCCCCCCCCCCCCCCCCCCCCCCCCCCCCCCCCCCCCCCCCCCCCCCCCCCCCCCCCCCCCCCCCCCCCCCCCCCCCCCCCCCCCCCCCCCCCCCCCCCCCCCCCCCCCCCCCCCCCCCCCCCCCCCCCCCCCCCCCCCCCCCCCCCCCCCCCCCCCCCCCCCCCCCCCCCCCCCCCCCCCCCCCCCCCCCCCCCCCCCCCCCCCCCCCCCCCCCCCCCCCCCCCCCCCCCCCCCCCCCCCCCCCCCCCCCCCCCCCCCCCCCCCCCCCCCCCCCCCCCCCCCCCCCCCCCCCCCCCCCCCCCCCCCCCCCCCCCCCCCCCCCCCCCCCCCCCCCCCCCCCCCCCCCCCCCCCCCCCCCCCCCCCCCCCCCCCCCCCCCCCCCCCCCCCCCCCCCCCCCCCCCCCCCCCCCCCCCCCCCCCCCCCCCCCCCCCCCCCCCCCCCCCCCCCCCCCCCCCCCCCCCCCCCCCCCCCCCCCCCCCCCCCCCCCCCCCCCCCCCCCCCCCCCCCCCCCCCCCCCCCCCCCCCCCCCCCCCCCCCCCCCCCCCCCCCCCCCCCCCCCCCCCCCCCCACCCCCCCCCCCCCCCCCCCCCCCCCCCCCCCCCCCCCCCCCCCCCCCCCCCCCCCCCCCCCCCCCCCCCCCCCCCCCCCCCCCCCCCCCCCCCCCCCCCCCCCCCCCCCCCCCCCCCCCCCCCCCCCCCCCCCCCCCCCCCCCCCCCCCCCCCCCCCCCCCCCCCCCCCCCCCCCCCCCCCCCCCCCCCCCCCCCCCCCCCCCCCCCCCCCCCCCCCCCCCCCCCCCCCCCCCCCCCCCCCCCCCCCCCCCCCCCCCCCCCCCCCCCCCCCCCCCCCCCCCCCCCCCCCCCCCCCCCCCCCCCCCCCCCCCCCCCCCCCCCCCCCCCCCCCCCCCCCCCCCCCCCCCCCCCCCCCCCCCCCCCCCCCCCCCCCCCCCCCCCCCCCCCCCCCCCCCCCCCCCCCCCCCCCCCCCCCCCCCCCCCCCCCCCCCCCCCCCCCCCCCCCCCCCCCCCCCCCCCCCCCCCCCCCCCCCCCCCCCCCCCCCCCCCCCCCCCCCCCCCCCCCCCCCCCCCCCCCCCCCCCCCCCCCCCCCCCCCCCCCCCCCCCCCCCCCCCCCCCCCCCCCCCCCCCCCCCCCCCCCCCCCCCCCCCCCCCCCCCCCCCCCCCCCCCCCCCCCCCCCCCCCCCCCCCCCCCCCCCCCCCCCCCCCCCCCCCCCCCCCCCCCCCCCCCCCCCCCCCCCCCCCCCCCCCCCCCCCCCCCCCCCCCCCCCCCCCCCCCCCCCCCCCCCCCCCCCCCCCCCCCCCCCCCCCCCCCCCCCCCCCCCCCCCCCCCCCCCCCCCCCCCCCCCCCCCCCCCCCCCCCCCCCCCCCCCCCCCCCCCCCCCCCCCCCCCCCCCCCCCCCCCCCCCCCCCCCCCCCCCCCCCCCCCCCCCCCCCCCCCCCCCCCCCCCCCCCCCCCCCCCCCCCCCCCCCCCCCCCCCCCCCCCCCCCCCCCCCCCCCCCCCCCCCCCCCCCCCCCCCCCCCCCCCCCCCCCCCCCCCCCCCCCCCCCCCCCCCCCCCCCCCCCCCCCCCCCCCCCCCCCCCCCCCCCCCCCCCCCCCCCCCCCCCCCCCCCCCCCCCCCCCCCCCCCCCCCCCCCCCCCCCCCCCCCCCCCCCCCCCCCCCCCCCCCCCCCCCCCCCCCCCCCCCCCCCCCCCCCCCCCCCCCCCCCCCCCCCCCCCCCCCCCCCCCCCCCCCCCCCCCCCCCCCCCCCCCCCCCCCCCCCCCCCCCCCCCCCCCCCCCCCCCCCCCCCCCCCCCCCCCCCCCCCCCCCCCCCCCCCCCCCCCCCCCCCCCCCCCCCCCCCCCCCCCCCCCCCCCCCCCCCCCCCCCCCCCCCCCCCCCCCCCCCCCCCCCCCCCCCCCCCCCCCCCCCCCCCCCCCCCCCCCCCCCCCCCCCCCCCCCCCCCCCCCCCCCCCCCCCCCCCCCCCCCCCCCCCCCCCCCCCCCCCCCCCCCCCCCCCCCCCCCCCCCCCCCCCCCCCCCCCCCCCCCCCCCCCCCCCCCCCCCCCCCCCCCCCCCCCCCCCCCCCCCCCCCCCCCCCCCCCCCCCCCCCCCCCCCCCCCCCCCCCCCCCCCCCCCCCCCCCCCCCCCCCCCCCCCCCCCCCCCCCCCCCCCCCCCCCCCCCCCCCCCCCCCCCCCCCCCCCCCCCCCCCCCCCCCCCCCCCCCCCCCCCCCCCCCCCCCCCCCCCCCCCCCCCCCCCCCCCCCCCCCCCCCCCCCCCCCCCCCCCCCCCCCCCCCCCCCCCCCCCCCCCCCCCCCCCCCCCCCCCCCCCCCCCCCCCCCCCCCCCCCCCCCCCCCCCCCCCCCCCCCCCCCCCCCCCCCCCCCCCCCCCCCCCCCCCCCCCCCCCCCCCCCCCCCCCCCCCCCCCCCCCCCCCCCCCCCCCCCCCCCCCCCCCCCCCCCCCCCCCCCCCCCCCCCCCCCCCCCCCCCCCCCCCCCCCCCCCCCCCCCCCCCCCCCCCCCCCCCCCCCCCCCCCCCCCCCCCCCCCCCCCCCCCCCCCCCCCCCCCCCCCCCCCCCCCCCCCCCCCCCCCCCCCCCCCCCCCCCCCCCCCCCCCCCCCCCCCCCCCCCCCCCCCCCCCCCCCCCCCCCCCCCCCCCCCCCCCCCCCCCCCCCCCCCCCCCCCCCCCCCCCCCCCCCCCCCCCCCCCCCCCCCCCCCCCCCCCCCCCCCCCCCCCCCCCCCCCCCCCCCCCCCCCCCCCCCCCCCCCCCCCCCCCCCCCCCCCCCCCCCCCCCCCCCCCCCCCCCCCCCCCCCCCCCCCCCCCCCCCCCCCCCCCCCCCCCCCCCCCCCCCCCCCCCCCCCCCCCCCCCCCCCCCCCCCCCCCCCCCCCCCCCCCCCCCCCCCCCCCCCCCCCCCCCCCCCCCCCCCCCCCCCCCCCCCCCCCCCCCCCCCCCCCCCCCCCCCCCCCCCCCCCCCCCCCCCCCCCCCCCCCCCCCCCCCCCCCCCCCCCCCCCCCCCCCCCCCCCCCCCCCCCCCCCCCCCCCCCCCCCCCCCCCCCCCCCCCCCCCCCCCCCCCCCCCCCCCCCCCCCCCCCCCCCCCCCCCCCCCCCCCCCCCCCCCCCCCCCCCCCCCCCCCCCCCCCCCCCCCCCCCCCCCCCCCCCCCCCCCCCCCCCCCCCCCCCCCCCCCCCCCCCCCCCCCCCCCCCCCCCCCCCCCCCCCCCCCCCCCCCCCCCCCCCCCCCCCCCCCCCCCCCCCCCCCCCCCCCCCCCCCCCCCCCCCCCCCCCCCCCCCCCCCCCCCCCCCCCCCCCCCCCCCCCCCCCCCCCCCCCCCCCCCCCCCCCCCCCCCCCCCCCCCCCCCCCCCCCCCCCCCCCCCCCCCCCCCCCCCCCCCCCCCCCCCCCCCCCCCCCCCCCCCCCCCCCCCCCCCCCCCCCCCCCCCCCCCCCCCCCCCCCCCCCCCCCCCCCCCCCCCCCCCCCCCCCCCCCCCCCCCCCCCCCCCCCCCCCCCCCCCCCCCCCCCCCCCCCCCCCCCCCCCCCCCCCCCCCCCCCCCCCCCCCCCCCCCCCCCCCCCCCCCCCCCCCCCCCCCCCCCCCCCCCCCCCCCCCCCCCCCCCCCCCCCCCCCCCCCCCCCCCCCCCCCCCCCCCCCCCCCCCCCCCCCCCCCCCCCCCCCCCCCCCCCCCCCCCCCCCCCCCCCCCCCCCCCCCCCCCCCCCCCCCCCCCCCCCCCCCCCCCCCCCCCCCCCCCCCCCCCCCCCCCCCCCCCCCCCCCCCCCCCCCCCCCCCCCCCCCCCCCCCCCCCCCCCCCCCCCCCCCCCCCCCCCCCCCCCCCCCCCCCCCCCCCCCCCCCCCCCCCCCCCCCCCCCCCCCCCCCCCCCCCCCCCCCCCCCCCCCCCCCCCCCCCCCCCCCCCCCCCCCCCCCCCCCCCCCCCCCCCCCCCCCCCCCCCCCCCCCCCCCCCCCCCCCCCCCCCCCCCCCCCCCCCCCCCCCCCCCCCCCCCCCCCCCCCCCCCCCCCCCCCCCCCCCCCCCCCCCCCCCCCCCCCCCCCCCCCCCCCCCCCCCCCCCCCCCCCCCCCCCCCCCCCCCCCCCCCCCCCCCCCCCCCCCCCCCCCCCCCCCCCCCCCCCCCCCCCCCCCCCCCCCCCCCCCCCCCCCCCCCCCCCCCCCCCCCCCCCCCCCCCCCCCCCCCCCCCCCCCCCCCCCCCCCCCCCCCCCCCCCCCCCCCCCCCCCCCCCCCCCCCCCCCCCCCCCCCCCCCCCCCCCCCCCCCCCCCCCCCCCCCCCCCCCCCCCCCCCCCCCCCCCCCCCCCCCCCCCCCCCCCCCCCCCCCCCCCCCCCCCCCCCCCCCCCCCCCCCCCCCCCCCCCCCCCCCCCCCCCCCCCCCCCCCCCCCCCCCCCCCCCCCCCCCCCCCCCCCCCCCCCCCCCCCCCCCCCCCCCCCCCCCCCCCCCCCCCCCCCCCCCCCCCCCCCCCCCCCCCCCCCCCCCCCCCCCCCCCCCCCCCCCCCCCCCCCCCCCCCCCCCCCCCCCCCCCCCCCCCCCCCCCCCCCCCCCCCCCCCCCCCCCCCCCCCCCCCCCCCCCCCCCCCCCCCCCCCCCCCCCCCCCCCCCCCCCCCCCCCCCCCCCCCCCCCCCCCCCCCCCCCCCCCCCCCCCCCCCCCCCCCCCCCCCCCCCCCCCCCCCCCCCCCCCCCCCCCCCCCCCCCCCCCCCCCCCCCCCCCCCCCCCCCCCCCCCCCCCCCCCCCCCCCCCCCCCCCCCCCCCCCCCCCCCCCCCCCCCCCCCCCCCCCCCCCCCCCCCCCCCCCCCCCCCCCCCCCCCCCCCCCCCCCCCCCCCCCCCCCCCCCCCCCCCCCCCCCCCCCCCCCCCCCCCCCCCCCCCCCCCCCCCCCCCCCCCCCCCCCCCCCCCCCCCCCCCCCCCCCCCCCCCCCCCCCCCCCCCCCCCCCCCCCCCCCCCCCCCCCCCCCCCCCCCCCCCCCCCCCCCCCCCCCCCCCCCCCCCCCCCCCCCCCCCCCCCCCCCCCCCCCCCCCCCCCCCCCCCCCCCCCCCCCCCCCCCCCCCCCCCCCCCCCCCCCCCCCCCCCCCCCCCCCCCCCCCCCCCCCCCCCCCCCCCCCCCCCCCCCCCCCCCCCCCCCCCCCCCCCCCCCCCCCCCCCCCCCCCCCCCCCCCCCCCCCCCCCCCCCCCCCCCCCCCCCCCCCCCCCCCCCCCCCCCCCCCCCCCCCCCCCCCCCCCCCCCCCCCCCCCCCCCCCCCCCCCCCCCCCCCCCCCCCCCCCCCCCCCCCCCCCCCCCCCCCCCCCCCCCCCCCCCCCCCCCCCCCCCCCCCCCCCCCCCCCCCCCCCCCCCCCCCCCCCCCCCCCCCCCCCCCCCCCCCCCCCCCCCCCCCCCCCCCCCCCCCCCCCCCCCCCCCCCCCCCCCCCCCCCCCCCCCCCCCCCCCCCCCCCCCCCCCCCCCCCCCCCCCCCCCCCCCCCCCCCCCCCCCCCCCCCCCCCCCCCCCCCCCCCCCCCCCCCCCCCCCCCCCCCCCCCCCCCCCCCCCCCCCCCCCCCCCCCCCCCCCCCCCCCCCCCCCCCCCCCCCCCCCCCCCCCCCCCCCCCCCCCCCCCCCCCCCCCCCCCCCCCCCCCCCCCCCCCCCCCCCCCCCCCCCCCCCCCCCCCCCCCCCCCCCCCCCCCCCCCCCCCCCCCCCCCCCCCCCCCCCCCCCCCCCCCCCCCCCCCCCCCCCCCCCCCCCCCCCCCCCCCCCCCCCCCCCCCCCCCCCCCCCCCCCCCCCCCCCCCCCCCCCCCCCCCCCCCCCCCCCCCCCCCCCCCCACCCCCCCCCCCCCCCCCCCCCCCCCCCCCCCCCCCCCCCCCCCCCCCCCCCCCCCCCCCCCCCCCCCCCCCCCCCCCCCCCCCCCCCCCCCCCCCCCCCCCCCCCCCCCCCCCCCCCCCCCCCCCCCCCCCCCCCCCCCCCCCCCCCCCCCCCCCCCCCCCCCCCCCCCCCCCCCCCCCCCCCCCCCCCCCCCCCCCCCCCCCCCCCCCCCCCCCCCCCCCCCCCCCCCCCCCCCCCCCCCCCCCCCCCCCCCCCCCCCCCCCCCCCCCCCCCCCCCCCCCCCCCCCCCCCCCCCCCCCCCCCCCCCCCCCCCCCCCCCCCCCCCCCCCCCCCCCCCCCCCCCCCCCCCCCCCCCCCCCCCCCCCCCCCCCCCCCCCCCCCCCCCCCCCCCCCCCCCCCCCCCCCCCCCCCCCCCCCCCCCCCCCCCCCCCCCCCCCCCCCCCCCCCCCCCCCCCCCCCCCCCCCCCCCCCCCCCCCCCCCCCCCCCCCCCCCCCCCCCCCCCCCCCCCCCCCCCCCCCCCCCCCCCCCCCCCCCCCCCCCCCCCCCCCCCCCCCCCCCCCCCCCCCCCCCCCCCCCCCCCCCCCCCCCCCCCCCCCCCCCCCCCCCCCCCCCCCCCCCCCCCCCCCCCCCCCCCCCCCCCCCCCCCCCCCCCCCCCCCCCCCCCCCCCCCCCCCCCCCCCCCCCCCCCCCCCCCCCCCCCCCCCCCCCCCCCCCCCCCCCCCCCCCCCCCCCCCCCCCCCCCCCCCCCCCCCCCCCCCCCCCCCCCCCCCCCCCCCCCCCCCCCCCCCCCCCCCCCCCCCCCCCCCCCCCCCCCCCCCCCCCCCCCCCCCCCCCCCCCCCCCCCCCCCCCCCCCCCCCCCCCCCCCCCCCCCCCCCCCCCCCCCCCCCCCCCCCCCCCCCCCCCCCCCCCCCCCCCCCCCCCCCCCCCCCCCCCCCCCCCCCCCCCCCCCCCCCCCCCCCCCCCCCCCCCCCCCCCCCCCCCCCCCCCCCCCCCCCCCCCCCCCCCCCCCCCCCCCCCCCCCCCCCCCCCCCCCCCCCCCCCCCCCCCCCCCCCCCCCCCCCCCCCCCCCCCCCCCCCCCCCCCCCCCCCCCCCCCCCCCCCCCCCCCCCCCCCCCCCCCCCCCCCCCCCCCCCCCCCCCCCCCCCCCCCCCCCCCCCCCCCCCCCCCCCCCCCCCCCCCCCCCCCCCCCCCCCCCCCCCCCCCCCCCCCCCCCCCCCCCCCCCCCCCCCCCCCCCCCCCCCCCCCCCCCCCCCCCCCCCCCCCCCCCCCCCCCCCCCCCCCCCCCCCCCCCCCCCCCCCCCCCCCCCCCCCCCCCCCCCCCCCCCCCCCCCCCCCCCCCCCCCCCCCCCCCCCCCCCCCCCCCCCCC